>JAWZUQ010000013.1:228105-350605 GCA_034621305.1 Solanum pimpinellifolium | reverse complement strand
CATCTGGAAATACATTGAAAGAAGGAAATGCTAGAAATGGTGCAGCAGAAAATGGACAAAACCAGTCACATTCTCTTGATGAAACAAGAGCTAAGAAGAAAATCAATTTACAAGGAAGAGCAAAAGGAATCGGTATAATTCCCAAAGGCCGCGGTTCACAAGGACCTGGCTGGACTGGAGCTGGGTTCGACGTTGATGGCAGAAGTTGATAGCAGATTTTCTCACTGTTTTAAGTTCATTGGTATAAAGAGACTTGCTGTTTTTCAGTAAGGTAGATCATCCAGTCCAAAAATTATCAAATTTTTCACTCTCTTATTCCTTGCATGTGAAATATCATTTCTGATAATTCTAATGACTTGTAAATTCTTTTTGAAATATATAGTTTCTGAATCTTTCTTGTTTAAAAAAAAAAACCCTAAACCCTAAACCCTAAACCCTAAACCCTAAACCCTCAACCCTCAACCCTAAACCCTAAACCCTAAACCCTAAACCCTAAACCCTAAACCCTAAACCCTAAACCCTAAACCCTAAACCCTAACCCCAAACCCCTAAACCCAAACCCCTAACCCCTAACCCCTAAACCCTAAACCCTAAACCCTAAACCCTAAACCCTAAACCCTAAACCCTAAACCCTAAACCCTATACCCTAACCCCTAACCCCTAACCCTAACCCTAACCCCTAAACCCTAAACCCTAAACCCTAAACCCTAAACCCTAAACCCTAAACCCTAAACCCTAAACCCTAACCCTAAACCCCATCGCTTTTTCATTTCTCAAATTTTTTCTCTCACTAAAAACTTTCTCTCTCTAAAAATTTTCTCTCTCTAGAAAATTTTCACGAATTCTGGTGTTCATTGCTGTTAATTGATAAATTTGAATAGCAAAAGCATTTGGAATGGATGGTAATCCGGTGGATGAATGATTTCGACCTCCTGATCCTTCGGCAGGAGTGGAGGAATCGAATGTTCCAACAAAACCTAGCGATATAATGGAAGGATCATCTTCTACCTCTTCGCGCTTGAGGGAAGAAGCGATCCAAGTCGCGACGATAGAGGGAGAGATGGATGAGCTTCGTTATCAAGGTGAAATGGATCGAAACATAACCCTAAACCCTAAACCCTAAACCCTAAACCCTCAACCCTCAACCCTAAACCCTAAACCCTAAACCCTAAACCCTAAACCCTAAACCCTAAACCCTAAACCCTAAACCCTAAACCCTAAACCCTAAACCCTAACCCCAAACCCCTAAACCCAAACCCCTAAGCCCTAACCCCTAAACCCTAAACCCTAAACCCTAAACCCTAAACCCTAAACCCTAAACCCTAAACCCTAAACCCTATACCCTAACCCCTAACCCCTAACCCCTAACCCCTAACCCCTAAACCCTAAACCCTAAACCCTAAACCCTAAACCCTAAACCCTAAACCCTAAACCCTAAACCCTAACCCTAAACCCCATCGCTTTTTCATTTCTCAAATTTTTTCTCTCTCTAAAAATTTTCTCTCTCTAAAAATTTTCTCTCTCTAGAAAATTTTCACGAATTCTGGTGTTCATTGCTGTTAATTGATAAATTTGAATAGCAAAAGCGTTTGGAATGGATGGTAATCCGGTGGATGAATGATTTCGACCTCCTGATCCTTCGGCAGGAGTGGAGGAATCGAATGTTCCAACAAAACCTAGCGATATAATGGAAGGATCATCTTCTACCTCTTCGCGCTTGAGGGAAGAAGCGATCCAAGTCGCGACGATAGAGGGAGAGATGGATGAGCTTCGTTATCAAGGTGAAATGGATCGAAACATAAGTGGACAGGTAGGAGTTACACAAAGAATGGATAACTTGCAAGAATTGGTAAGAGGTGAAATGCAATTAATAGGAATGGAGGAACTACAGTCTATTGAGGAGGCGAAATTGAGATCGATGGCGGCGGCGCAATTGCAAGCGATTGAATCGGCAAGGTCGATTTCGATGGAGCCAGGGCAATCGAGCTCTGATATCAATAGATTGGAAGGTTTGCAACAAGAATCAGTTACTGGGGAATCCTCACAAGGAGCGAATCTGAATATTCAACAAGGAAAGGAAAATAGGGGAGTGAGTATTAGTGATTCTCGTCAAGAAGCTCTAATGGCGGAATTGCAAAAAACTGCTCATAAACAAGGAAATCGAGATGGTACTCCACAAGGAAATCCCAATCTTCACTCTCAATATCGTATTGATCATTTGAACCAAGAAACATCTCAACAACAGATTCAAATCGCCAATACGAATACAAGAAATCCTGTTTTGAGATTAGCAGCAAGTCATCCTAATCAAACTAGCCAAAGAACTGGGAATTCAGCTGATATACTCAAGCAACAAGGAAATAACCAAGGTAATACCACTATCACTAATGCTAATCTTGATAGTCGAGTGCAAGAAACTGGTAGAATGCATGAGGAGCCTGCTAGAATTCAAAATTATTATAATAATTTTCCTAAAATTTCTAGCAACTTTGATCGAAATATAAACAGGAATATGGCTGATAGAACTAATCCTCCCTTAGACAATCCTGATAAACCTTCTAAAAAAGATCAAATACAAGAGCCTGCTCCTTATACTGTTATCCAAACATATGCTGATAGATTGAGATTTAACCAATCTAAGAAGGAGGTTAGCATTAGATTATCAGAGCCTGAAATAACCACTAAGCAAGGGCTTCCAGCTGTGCTTTATGTTAAGGAAGAAGTAGAGAAAGACTTAGCTTCGACCTGTAAGTTCACTTTGATTGGTAAGTTCATCTATACCATGCCTAGAGTGGAATTAATTAGGAAGAATTTTATTGTTCAAACTCAACTGTCTGGGGGGGGGGTTAAAATAGCACATTTTAATTCTAGGCATGTTTATATAGACTTGGACAATGAGTTAGATTATAATATGGTTTGGACTAAACAAAGAATGACAATAGCTGGCCAAATCATGAGGATACAAGCCTGGACTCCAACTTTTAAACCTGAGGAAGAAACCCCTCTTGTCCCTATATGGATATCTTTACCTGAGTTGCCTTGGCATTGCTACAATAAACAGTTTATTACCAGATTGTTGTCCCCAATTGGTAGAGTGTTATATCTGGATTCAGCATCTATTAACAAGACTAGAGGCAGCCAGGCTAGAGTTAAAGTGCAAGTTGATTTAACTAGAGATAGGCCTCCACACATATGGATGGGATACATTGGTGAGGATATAACAGATGGAAGGTGGCAAAAAATAGAATATGACAATATACTAGACTACTGTTTTTATTGCAAACATCAAGGGCACAAGGAAGCAGATTGTATTATTAAGAAAAGGGATGCAGAAAACAAACAAAGAAAAGAGTTGGAGAAAACCAAAAATAAGCAAGACAATGCTCCCAAGAGTAATGAAGATATATAGATTACTAAGACATTGGAAACAGGAAGAAGGGAGATTGAATATAACCAACAAAGACAGCAAATCAATGAGAATCAATCTCAAGGGCATCAACAAGAATGGCACACTCAAAGAAGAAGGAATAACACTCAGCAAGTGAGATTTCATTCAGACAAAACTGAGGCTTCACAGCTCCAAGTACAAACAGGTATTGTTTCTATCCCTACACAAAATACATATATAGATTTGGAACTACAGGAAGGTGCAGATTATGGAAGTAGATTGGAGATACACACTGATCAAAGGCCTCATCATAAGGAGACTTCAACAAGGACAACACAAATACATGTTTATAATGCTGCTAGTCAGAAACATAGTGAGCAAATAACTACACAACAAAAAAGAAATAATCAGGAGCTTCAAAAAGATCCAATTGGTTATCAAATAATAACCAAATCAGGTATGGACTCAATGCTCCCCACCCACACACCCCTTAATACTGTTAATGAGGTTAATGCTATAACTGCTGATTATACTGCTGGTGTAGCTGTTGGAAGTGAGGATGGAAGAGGTCAGGAGAATATTAGTAGTAATCAATCTAGGATAGATAAAGGAAAAGGTAAAGTTAGTGATCAAAGGTTAATGCAAGATAAAGTTCCTCCTGATAAAATTGAGATTAACAATCCTCATCAACCTAACATTTCTAACTTTGGAGATGATCCTGGTATTCCTCAAGGGGATACTCTTGATGAGTATAAGGAACCTGACTCTGAGGATGAGTATGATGGTGATACTCAATCCTTAGGGGAAGGCAGAAACCAAAGGGAGGATATAGGTACTTCTCATCAGGTTCAAAAGGGTCCTTTGTTACATACCTCTAATGTGGATGAAATTAGGGAGGTTACTAGCAAACAAGGCCTTTCTCCAAGAGGTAGAAAGATGCTCAAGCATAACCAAAATGCTAGTTTTAGCAAACCTAATACTAGAGCTAGAAGTAGAGGCTTTTGATGGTTAAGATCTTGTGTTGGAATGCTAGGAGCATCAATACTTTTGGTGCTCTAGAAAGAATTATTAACTTGAGGAAGTTGCATAATTTGTCCATGATTGCTGTTTTAGAGCCTTTTTCTAACTTGTCTCATTTAGAGTCTTATAGAATGCAGATGCTGATGAATCATTCTCATTGTAATCCAAATAACAAAATTTGGTTATTTTGGTCAAATGAGGTTACTTGTAACATTTTGGGAAGTGATGAACAACAAATTACTTGTGAAATCTATCACGAGGATTGTCAGGAAAAATTTCTCATGACCTTTGTCTATGCTAAGTGTAAAGAACATTTGAGGAAGCCCTTGTGGGATAGTATGCTTAAATGGTCAGACACTAATTACCCTTGGTGCACAATTGGAGATTTCAATGTAATCTCCTCTACTCAGGAGAAACTGGGGGGTAGAGATTATAATATCAATAAGAGTTTGGATTTTATCAGTATCATAGAGGCATGTGGTTTGATAGATATGGGTTACAATGGTCAGAATTACACATGGTGTAATCACAGGAAAAATGGTGATAGAGTGTGGAAGAGATTGGATAGGGGAATGGTTAATGACAATTGGTTAGATAAAATGCCTCCAAGTACTATTACTCATCTTCCTTCAGTTGGGTCTGATCATAGTCCCTTATTGTTAGAAATGAATAATAATCAAGCTATTGTTATTAAGTATTTCAAATTTCTTAATTATTGGACTGAGAATGAGTCTTTCTTATTAACTGTGGAGGAATGTTGGAAAAAACAGGTTAAAGGGGATCCTATGTGGATTTTACATACAAAATTGAAGAGAGTAACCAAAACTCTAAGATATTGGTCAAAAAAAGAATATGGAGATGTATTTGAGAAGGTCAAACAATATGAAGCATCTGTTAAAAGGGCTGAAGAAGACATCCTTAGGGATAATAGTGATGGAAATAGAGAAAAGCTTTACAGTGCTAATGCCAATTACATTAAGTATTTGAAATTAGAATATTCTATTCTTCAACAAAAATCTCAGTTACATTGGTTAAAGGAAGGGGATGCCAACTCCAAGTACTTTCATGCTGTGATTAGAGGAAAAAGGAATAAGATGGTGATTCATAAGATAATGAAAGACAATGGAGTATGGATTCAGGGGGAGGATAATGTGGCTAATGCAGCTTGTGAGTATTATCAAGAAATTTTTACTGGAAAATCTGAGATTATTAAAGAAGAGTTTTTACAATGTTTGCCTCAGTTGGTTACTTCAGAACAGAATTCAGAGTTGGATAAAATGCCTGATGTGGAGGAATTAAAAAATATTATTATGAGTATGAACCCCAATTCAGCCCCAGGCCCTGATGGGATTGGTGGCAAATTCTACCAAGTGTGCTTTGATATTATTCAAAATGATTTGTTGGCTGCAGTAAACTCTTTTTATAGTGGGAGTATTATGCCTAGATATATGACTCATGCTTGTCTTGTTCTAATTCCTAAAGTTACTCATCCAAACAAGCTAAAAGAGTATAGACCTGTTAGTCTCAGCAATTTTACTGACAAAATTATTTCAAAAATTCTGAGCACTAGATTAGCTTCTATTTTACCTAACATTGTTTCAGATAACCAATCTGGCTTTGTTAAAGGAAGAAGCATTGCTGAGAATATTATGTTAGCTCAAGAGGTTATTCATGGTATTAAAAGGCCTAAGGAAGGTAGGAATGCTGTCATTAAATTTGATATGATTAAAGCCTATGATAGAGTTTCATGGACATACACTTGTATAGTTCTAAGAAAGATGGGATTTAGTGAAATATTTATTGATAGAACATGGAGAATTATGAGTAACAATTGGTATTCTATAGTGATTAATGGCAAAAGGCATGGCTTTTTTCAGTCTACAAGGGGCCTTAAGCAAGGAGATCCCCTCTCTCCAACCTTGTTTATTATTGGGGCTGAAGTTTTGTCAAGGAATCTTAATATGTTGTATAACAATCCTTTGTACAGTGGTTTTCACATGGAGAAGAAGGGGCCTCAAATTAATCATCTGAGTTTTGCAGATGATATCATTATATTTACTTCAACTGAGAAAAGGTCTCTTCAACTCATAATGCAAGTTATTGAGGATTATGAGAAGGTGTCTGATCAGAAAGTTAACAAAGAGAAAAGTTTTTTTATGGTTACCTCTAAGACAAACCAAGACATTGTTAATGATATCAAGTTGTTTACAGGATTTGGTATGAAAACTAGCCCTATCAATTATTTAGGATGCCCTCTATATACTGGTGGACAAAGAGTTATTTATTTCTCAACAATGGTGGAAAAAGTGATAAAGAGAATATCAGGCTGGCAATCAAAAATTTTAAACTTTGGTGGAAAAACAACTCTTGTGAAACATGTGCTGCATTCCATGCCCATACATACACTAGCTGCTATGTCTCCTCCAAAGACTACTTTAACTCAGATTAAAAGGGTAATTGCTGATTTTTTCTGGGGTGTAGACAATGAGGGTAAAAAGTATCATTGGGCATCATGGGATACATTGGCTTATCCAACTACTGAAGGTGGGATTGGAGTAAGACATATAGAAGATGTTTGCAAAGCTTTTCAATACAAACAGTGGTGGGAATTTAGAACAAAGAGATCATTGTGGAGTCAATTTTTAAAAGCAAAATATTGTCAAAGAGCAAATCCTGTAGCTAAGAAGTATGATACTGGTGATTCTTTAGTCTGGAGGTATTTAACAAAGAATAGATCAGAAGTTGAACAATATATTAAATGGAATATCAGTTCAGGCACTTGTCATTTTTGGTGGGATAATTGGTTAGGAAATGGATCTTTGGCCAATGCTTGTGAACAGATTTCTAGCTTGAATAATAAATTGGTGGGAGATTTCTTAACTAATGGCAATTGGAATGAGAGACTGGTTAGACAACAAGTTCCAGCTCAGTTGGTACTAAATGTTCTACAAACACATATCAATTATCAAGAAGACTCAACAGACTCAGCCATTTGGATACCTGAAGATAATGGAAAATTTTCGATTGCATCTGCTTGGGAGATTATCAGGAAGAAAAACAATAAAGATCCTATTAACAAAATGATTTGGCACAAGTTGATACCCTTCAAAGTAGCATTCTTTATTTGGAGAGCTTTGAGGGGTAAATTACCTACAAATGAATGTCTTCTGAAATTTGGAAGAGATGAAGTGGAGTGTTATTGTTGTTATAGGAAGGGGAAGGATGACATTAACCACATATTAGTCACAGGAAACTTTGCTAAACATATATGGAAGTATCATTCATCTAAAGTGGGTATAATTCAGACCAATTCAAATCTAAGAAGTCAGCTTCTGCAATGGAGGAACCTGATTACATATAATGAGGTACATCGACTTCTAGTTCATATATTACCTAACTTTATTTGTTGGAATCTTTGGAAAAATAGGTGTTCAGTGAAATATGGTGGTAAACAGTCTAGTATACAAAGGGTTAAGTATGGCATATTTAAAGGAACTATGCAGGTTATTAAGGTAGCTTTTCCTAGTATTCCTTGGCAGTCAACTTGGGATAACCTCTTAAATATTGTGGAGCAATGCAAACAGCAATACAAAATAACTATGGTTAGCTGGAAGAAACCAAAACAACTCTTATGTAAATTAAACACTGATGGAAGTGCCTTGACTGAATCTGGTAAGATTGGTGGAGGTGGTATCTTAAGAGATCACCAAGGTAAATTAATTTATGCATTTTCTGTTCCATTTGGTTTTGGTACTAACAATCTTGCAGAGTTACAAGCAGCAATATATGGGATAGACTGGTGTGAGCAACATGGATACAAAATGATAGAGTTGGAGGTTGATTCACAGATATTGTGCAACTGGATCAACAACAAACTTCAAGCACCTTGGAGATATCAACACAATGTTCAGCAATTATTACAAATCAAGAATAAAATGCATTACTTTTATTGTAAACACATTTATAGAGAAGCTAACACTACTGCAGACTTGTTAGCAAAGTGGAGTCACATGAAGGACATTCCACAACATTTCTATACTTCACAACAATTAAAAGGGACCATTAGAGGAAGTTATATATTAGAAAAGATGGATATACACAATTTCAGAAGAAGGAAGATCAAGACAATCAAGTTCCCCCCATAGCATTTTATTAGTAAAATAGCTATTTACCTATTCATTTGGCATGCAAATTTTCCTTAGCTAGTAATAGTTAAAGGATTTAGTTTACTCAATTTTATACTTCATGTAAAGGGAGAGTCTCCCTAGTTTATGCATTACTAGAAAATGTATTAAGAGAGGAGTCCTCTCTAGGTATTTTATTTCTATTGTGCATCTTATTGTAAAAGGTAGAATTGACTACTCTTAGTAGAGAAGTCAATTCATTACCGACCAAATGTTAGAAGGTAAGGCCTAATGTCCCCCTTCATGTAATTTTGTTTTATAAATGTTAAGGCCTGGGGGTGTTGCTAAGCCCCTGACCCACCTCAAGGGTCATTTAAATAAAAAAAAAACCCTAAACCCTAAACCCTAAACCCTAAACCCTAAACCCTAAACCCTAAACCCTAAACCCAAACCCTAAACCCTAAACCCTAAACCCTAAACCCTATCGCTTTTTCATTTCTCAAATTTTTTCTCTCTCTAAAATTTTCTCTCTCTAATTTTTTTTCTCTCTCTAGAAATTTCTGACGAATTCTTGTGTTTATCGCTGATAATCGGAGAAATTGTGTAACAACGAGTGTTTGGAATGGTTGTTAATCCTGTTGATGAGCGCTTTCGACCTCCAGATCCAGCAGTAGGAGAGGAGGAATCGAATGTTCAATCGAAAGCTAATGAAATGACGGACGGAGCATCATCTTCCTCTTCGCGCTTGAGGGAAGAAGCGATCCAAGTCGCGACTATAGAGGCGGAGATGGATGAGTTTCATCACAATCGTGAAAGGGATCGCAATCTGCGTGGACAGGTAGGCGACATACACAGAGTGGATAATTTTCAAGAATTGGTAAGAGGCGAGTCGCAAAGGATAGGGGAGGAGAAAATACAGGAGAGTTAGGCGGCGACATCACAAGAGATTGAATCGACGAAGTCGACTTCCATGGAGGCGGCGCAATCGAGTTCTGGGGATAATCGATTGGAAGATTCGAGACAAAAATCAGTTACTGGGATATACTCACAAGCAATGAATCTTCCTATTCAACAAGGAAACAATAACAGGGGAGGTAGTAACATTGATCCTCGACAAGAAGCTGTAATGGCTGATTTGCAGGAAAATCAAACAAATGTAACTTGCGATGGTCAAGAGGATACTCAATCGATGCAATCTCAACAGCGTATTGATAAATCACACAAGGATTCAGAAACATATCACCATCAACAACAAATTGACTCTACAAATGCAAGAAACACAAATTCGAGAACACCAGCAATTCAGCAGACTCAACACAGGCAAAATACTGGGAATTCATCTGAGCCACTCAAAAATCAAGGTAACATTACTATCAATACCAATTATGATAGGAATGTCCAAGAAAACATTAGATTGAATGTGGAATCTGTTAGAACTGAAAATGTTATTAGAAATCAGAATTATCAACAAAATTTTCCTAAGATTTCTTCCAATTTTGATAGACCTGCAAATAGAAATTTGGTTAATAAGAGGGATCCTCCTTTAGGTAATACTGATACCTTACCTAAGAAAGATCAAATTCAAGAACCAGCCCCCTATACAGTGATACAAACCTATGCTGATCGACTAAGGTTTAATCAATCCAAAAAGGGTGTGAGTATTAAGCTAACAGAGCCTGAGATCACCACCAAACAAGGCCTACCTGCTGTATTATATGTCAAAGATGAAGTAATGAAAGATTTGGCTTCAACATGTAGATATACACTTATTGGGAAGTTTATCTATACAATGCCTAGGGTGGAATTGATAAGGAAAAATTTCATCCTACAAACACAATTAGCAGGGGGGGTTAAGATAGCTCATTTCAATTCAAGGCATGTTTATATAGACTTGGATAATGAGTTGGATTATAATATGGTGTGGACTAAACAAAGAATGAATATAGCTGGCCAAGTCATGAGGATACAGGCTTGGACCCCCACATTCAAGCCTGATGAAGAAACACCTCTTGTGCCCATTTGGATATCATTACCTGAGTTACCTTGGCATTGCTATAACAAAGAGTTTATTACTAGCCTTATTTCACCAATTGGTAGAGTGTTATATCTAGACTCTGCATCTATTAACAAGACTAGAGGAAGTCAGGCTAGGGTCAAAGTTCAAGTAGACTTAACAAAAGAAAGGTCTTCTCATATTTGGATGGGGTATATGGGAGAAGACATTACTGATGGAAGATGGCAAAAGATTGATTATGATAACATCCCAGATTACTGTTTTTACTGCAAACATCAAGGGCATAAGGAAGTTGCTTGCATAATTAAACAAAGGGATGAAGCGAATAAAAAAAGGAAGGAGATGGAGAAAAACAGGGCTGGTAAGGATAATGGTCAAAATGTTAATGCTGAAAAACTATTTGAGAAGAGTATGGATGTTGGTAGAAGAGAGCTGGATTACAATCAGTCAGGACAACAGGTTCAAGAAACACAACAACAAATGACACATGCTGAATGGCAAACCCAAAGAAGAAGACATGCTACTCAACAAGTTAGATTTACTGATAGATCAGTAGTTCAACACCCTCAGATGCAGACAGGTATTGTTTCTATTCCTACACAAAACACTTACATTGATTTAGAAGTGCAGGAATTCAATACATTGGAAAATGAAGTGGAGCAGCAATCAGCAAAAGTACAAGAGAAGAGGACTCAAAATATAAATAGAGTAACTAAGCAATCACAAAGACAGGTTTACAATACAGCATCCAAGGAACAGGAAGAGCATAACAATAATCAGCAAAGAATGGAATTACAATTAACTAGCATCACTAAGACTGGAAATCAGCAAAGGAATATAAATAATTCAGGTATGGACTCAATGCTCCCATCCACTACTCCCATGCATACTGTTGATAATTATGTTGGTGTAGCTGTTGGAGGTGAGGCTGGATGTGGTCAGGGGGGAAATAATATAAATCAGACTAGAATTGATAAAGGTAAAGGCAAAATGGATGATCAAGGGGGGTATTTGACTAATATTAGTAATGTACCTCCTGATAAACCTAAAGTTCCTGATAAACAGCAGTTTATTAATAAAAATAATGCTAGTTCTTCTAATATTGCTAAGGATCCTACTAATCATCAAAGAATTGATAATGATGAATATAAGGAACCTGACTCTGAGGATGAGATTGATGATGACACTCAATCTTTAGGGGAAGGGAGAGCACCTAGTAAGAATATTGGAACATCTTCCCAAATTCAAACAAGTCCTTTGTTACACACCTCTAATGTGGATGATATTAGAGAAGTCACTGGCAAACAAGGTCTTTCTCCAAGAGGCAGGAAATTGTTGAAAAATAATCAAAATACTAGTGTTAGTAAACCTAATACTAGAGCTAGAAGTAGAGGATTATGATGATTAAGATGATTTGTTGGAATGCTAGAAGTATTAAGACTTTTGGTGCTATTGAAAGGCTGATCAACTTAAAAAAGACTCATAATCTGTCCATAATTGCTGTACTGGAGCCTTTTGCTAATGTTTCTCTTTTAGAATCTTATAGAATGCAGCTGATGATGAATTATGCTCATAGTAACTCAAATAACAAAATCTGGTTGTTTTGGTCTAAGGAAGTGAATTGTAATATTTTGGAGAGTGATCAACAGCAGATCACCTGTGAAATTATTCATGAGGAGTGCAGTGAAAAGTTTCTTATTACTTATGTTTATGCTAAGTGTAAAGACCATTTGAGGAGACCTCTTTGGGAAAGCATGTTGAAATGGTCAAACACTGGTCTTCCTTGGTGTACTATTGGTGATTTCAATGTAATAGCTGATACTCAGGAAAAGAGGGGGGGGGGGGGGTAAAGAATATAATATCAACAAAAGCCTGGAATTTATTAGTATTATAGAGGCCTGTGGATTGATGGATATGGGTTACAATGGTCAGAATTATACATGGTGTAATCACAGAAAAAATGGGGATAGAGTGTGGAAAAGATTAGATAGGGGTATGGTGAATGACAAGTGGTTAGATAAGATGCCCCAAAGTAATATAACTCATTTGGCTTCAGTGGGTTCTGATCACAGTCCTCTACTATTGGAGATGAGTGATAAACAATCTAAGATTATTAAATATTTTAGGTTTCTAGATTACTGGACTATGAATGAAACTTTTTTACCAACTGTAGAGAAGTGCTGGAAAAGACAGGTCAAGGGAGAGCCTATGTGGATTTTACATACAAAATTGAAGAGGTTAACAACAACATTAAGGTGTTGGTCTAATAAGGAATATGGGGATGTATTTGAAAAAATGAAACAGTATGAGGAGGCTGTTAAAAGTGCTGAAGAAGAGATGTTTATTGAAAATAGTACAGAAAGTAGAGAGAAGTTAAGTATAGCCAATGCTCAATATATAAAGTACTTGAAACTGGAACATGCTATCCTTAAACAGAAATCCCAGTTACAGTGGTTAAAGGAAGGTGATGCAAATTCTAAGTTTTTTCATGCTGTGATTAGAGGGAGAAGAAACAAGATGGTTATTCACAAAATTATGGATGATAGTGGAGTATGGATTCAAGGTGAAGATAATGTGGCTAAGGAAGCTTGTGATTATTATCAAAACATATTTACAGGGAATAATGAGAAGATTAATGAGGAGATATTGCAGTGTATTCCTGAATTGATAACTTTAGAACAGAATTCTAGGTTGGATAAAATGCCTGATATGGAGGAGCTGAAAACTATTATTATGAGTATGAATCCTAACTCTGCTCCAGGACCTGATGGAATTGGAGGAAAGTTTTTTCAAGTATGTTTTGATATCATTCAAGAAGATCTGATGGCTGCAGTAAAGTCTTTCTTTAGTGGGAAGATATTACCTAGATATATGACTCATGCCTGTCTAGTTTTGCTTCCTAAAATCAACCATCCCAACAAGCTGAAGGATTATACACCTGTCAGCCTTAGTAATTTTACCAATAAAATCATATCCAAGATCCTTAGTACTAGACTGGATTCTATTCTTCCTAACATTGTTTCAGATAATCAATCTGGATTTGTGAAAGGAAGAAGCATATCTGAAAACATAATGTTAGCTCAAGAAATTAT
Source organism: Solanum pimpinellifolium (assembly GCA_034621305.1). NCBI lineage: Eukaryota > Viridiplantae > Streptophyta > Magnoliopsida > Solanales > Solanaceae > Solanum > Solanum pimpinellifolium. The sequence continues at coordinate 336,967 of JAWZUQ010000013.1, read as the reverse complement.
TCATGGTATTAAGCTTCCTAAAGAGGGCAAGAATGTAGTCATTAAGTTAGATATGGTCAAAGCATATGACAGGGTTTCATGGGCATATACTTGTATTATTTTAAGAAAAATGGGATTTAGTGAGTTGTTCATTGATAGAGCTTGGAGAATTATGAGCAATAATTGGTATTCTGTGGTGATTAATGGTAAAAGACATGGGTTCTTTCAGTCTACTAGGGGTCTTAAACAAGGGGATCCCCTGTCTCCAGGCCTTTTTATTATTGGGGCTGAATTTCTTTCTAGAAAGCTTAATCATTTACAGGCTAATCAATTATATAGAGGCTTCAATATGGAAAGGAAAGGGCCTCAAATTAATCATCTGAGTTTTGCAGATGATATCATTATTTTTACCTCCACAGATTGTACATCTTTACAGCTTATTATGAAGGTGATTGAGGATTATGAAAGGGTGTCTGATCAGATGGTGAACAAGGATAAAAGTTTCTTTATGGTCACTGATACGCTCAAACTTACTTCTCAAATGAGAAGTAAAGCGGTCGCGTCAAGTAAATAACCCAACTAGTGAGGTTGGGATCGTTCCCACGAGGAAAATAGTCTAGACTTAACTCCAACTTGTATTTACTATTGTTTGATTGATGACTTTCTTAAAAAGTAAAAGCATAAAAGGGGGGTTTTGTACTTCCTAATAAAATAAAAATAACTAACGAACTTGACAGAGACACTTAACAGCTTTTAATGTTGAGTTTTAATCAAGTAATCAAAGTAACTAGGGTTTACGTGTTCCCCACAGGTTCATAACTTGATAATTCTAGCTATAACAATTCTTTCCTAGTATCTTGCATGCAAAGTGATAAGTTATGTATTTCTAAATCCTTGGTCCGGCATCTAGAAAATCTCACTCCGCACCTTGGTCCGGCTACGTGTGTTGCTTTCCTAACCCTTATCCTTACCTCATATTAAGCATCATATTCGATATTTGACTCAGTTATTACCTCGTACCAATCAATACTAGCCTATTAGATAGTATACACTAAATCTATGTTAATAATTCTTTTCCTATTATCTACCTCCTTGGTCCGGCAAGTAGCATTAAGGCGAGTTCTAATGTTGATCATCCGTTAAAAAGACTTCTAAGCGAAAGAATTATTAATACATGCAAGACACTATTCTAGAATTGTTATTTTAGCTAGGGTTTATCTCATTATTTGCCTATGGTTCCCACAACCCTAGTTATAGAGTTTAGTTCCTCATAGCCATAAACACAATATTCAAATATATTAAACAAGAATTCATGTACTTACTTTAATGAGAAAGAATAAAGTCTAAAAATTTGCTTGATTAATCAACAAGAGTTGCTTGTAAGAATCTCCAACAATCAAAAACTCAGAAAAACAAAGTCTAATAATATGATGTTAAATCTCCCAGAGTCTAACCTCAAAAACGAGGTTTTTCGAACTATTTATAAAAAAATAAAAACCTAATTAAACAAGGATTCTAATTACTGGAAATCTGCCAAAACGCGGCAGGGTCGACGGATCACGCGACGGAACGTCGTGGTCATGACGGACCGTCGTGGACTCCGTCGCCCCATACTTGGGTGCAATTCTTCTGCTGCTTTCTTCATTCCCCTCGACGGCAAGTGTGACGGACCGTCACAGGCACGACGGTCCGTCGAGGGTCTTCGTTACGAAATACTTCAACTTTTGGAATTTGGGTACTGGGATCACTTCTCTGATCTTCGCGACGAACCTGCAGGACGGACCGTCATATCCATGACGGACCGTCACAAGCTCGTAATCCCACACTTGGTCAGACTTCCCCATCTTCCTTCAGCAGCTTCTCTACGCTGCCACCTACGGACCGTCACAAGCACGACGGACCGTCATAAGCTCCGTAGGTGGTCTCTTCTTCATTTTTTGCTAAAAATCTCCGCATTCAGCTTTAGACAGATTTCCTGCAAAACAAAGAAAAACTTATATCAAAATTAGCACAAAAAGGGCTTTCGGACACACTAAACTTAAGGAAAAAGTATTAATTATACCGTGAAACCACGGTATATCAACACCCTCAACTTAAATTCGTTGTTTGTCCTCAAGCGACGCACTATGACTCACTACACAATCTTTGTACAATAGTATCCATGTTTTATCCTTTGCAATCATTTGGCTATCAATCCCGACTAATCCCATCAAATCTATGCATGCTATCACTATTAGGCTTGACTTTTGTGGGATTCGAACATGACACAGACTCACCATGCACTAACACCTATCCTCTTCAATTTCTCACCGAGGTGCTAATAATTCCAGTATTGCAACTAGTGTCCTCACTTTAGAACAAAATCCTCATTTTTTCACACAATGATTTTAGTTTGAGTATAAGGATTACATTTCAACACTTGCTCTCAGAACAAAGTCACACTCATTCATACCTATTGCCATAAGCTTGCCCTTATTTTCACTGCCTTAAGTTCGCTATACAACCCTTAGGATCACGATAGGACTTTTTTAGCTTGTAACGTAGGCTCTGAGTCAGGTAGGGTATATATAGGTATACTTTAGTGACTTTTTGCCCTCCTTGACATATCGGCTAAACCTTCCGCTCTATCACTTTATCTCGCCCAGTTTCTCCTATTCTTTCACCTTGCTGTGTCCCTTTTTTCTTCATTTGTGTAAGTGACTCTTTTCTTTTCTTATTTGTAATTCTTGAATTTTTTTTCTTTTTTTTTTCAACGAGTTCTTGAGTCACTTTAATTTTGTTCTTTCTCTCTCTTTGTTCTTTCAACCCCACTTTCCAGAGCATTCCTCAAAACAGCCACCCTCAACTCATGGCTTTGCCATGAGTCAAGGTACACAATACCCAAAATCGGGTCAGGGCCATAACGAAGGTTGTTTATACATTAGCCACCCTCAACTTATGCTTTTGGCATAAGCTGAGGTGCACATGTCCAAGGAGGGACCAGGGCCAACATATTGTTCCCAGAAAAGATCAGTTGGGGTGAAAAAGAAAGGTCTAATTTTAAGCTCAAATTATTTGGATCAACGAAGGATAACTTTCATTTGGTTTCTTTTATTTAGGCTAGAAATGGGCTATATTGAAAGAAATGGGCTATATTGAATAAGGGCCTATGATCCTTTCCTAATTGTATGTTACAGCTTACTTTTAGCAGGACTAACCAGGCAAGTTCTAGCTCAGTATCAGTAGTGGACTATTCAACTTTCCTCACACTCACTTGACATCTCATCACTATACAAGATTATCAGACACCTAGTTCGACTTGAAGGTTTAGGGTAGTGCAATGGTGTAACTCTATTTCATGTTTAGATCCACACAATTATCAGTTACTACGCCTTTTCATGCAACCTTTTCCAGTTTTATCGGGATATCATTTCAGCCATCATGCTTCAGAGTTAAACTATGTACAAAAGATAGAACGTGCCGGTTCAACAGAAAAAATAATCAGTCTTTTGGGGAAAAAGAACACAGGCAAGAAAACCCCAAAAGAGGATAGTGAGTTGGGCTACTCAGACTTCACCCTAACACTCATTTTCTATTTACCCCACCCCCAACAAAAAAGCATGCAATTGTCCCCAATGCATAAAAAAAATCTAAAGATTAGAGGGGTAGGTGAAGCAAACCTGTGGCGCATAGCGCCGTCGATCAACAAGCTGGTGGGTCTGGTTTCCCAGAACCCACATCCTCTGCAATCTGGACACCCTCAGTGGTGTCCTCAGCAACAACTGCACCCTCAGTAGTGCCTCCTGCTGTCTCTACAGTGCGGGAGCTAGACGCCCCAGCCGCTATCTGTGATGCTCTGATCTGGTGTGCCTCCGCCTCAGCAAGTGAGGCTCTCCTCGCGGCCTCCATCTCTCGGCGCTCCTTCTTTCTTGCTCGCGCCTCATCCTCTGATCGACCCCTCCGCCTCTTGGCACTCTCTCTCGGGGAAGATGGGGGAATGTCTGGAGTAGAAAACAGAGCCGCCAATACAGTATCCTCAGCAGGCTCGACAGACTCTGACACTCTTGTCGCTAGGATCGTGTCGATGTCTGCGCGAAGACTGGCGACTGCAGCCTGGAGAGTCGACACATCTACCGGAGGGGCTGGTCGAGCTAATACTCTCAATTCAAAGGCATCGAGGCGCTGGTTAACCTCAGCAATCTTCCGCTGCATCTGCCTCTCCATACGCGCCTCAGACTCAGCAATAGACTTCTGCATCCACGGCTGGATATGATGCAGAAGAGTGGCCATTTGTGCCTCCAGTTTTTGGACTCGGGCAAGCGGGGCCGGTGTCGGTAGAGGGGTTGTGCTGCTACCCGGGATAGACTCGACCGGGGTAGTGTCCGTGGATGCCTGTGTGGCTGTGCGAGCCTGGGCCACCGTATCCGCAAGGTCATCAGATAGTGGTGGCAGCTCTGGACGGGGCCCTCGACGTGGGGCCAACTCATTGGCCTCGTCTCTGATGAGGCCGACGTCAACGGTACCCGGCGGGGTCCTCAACTGATCTATGTGCCATATGGGCACACCTGCAGACCTGCAAAGGGCAAAGATCATGCACGGAAAGGGGTAGGTGGTTGTGTCCTTGAATGCCCTCTCGTGCATGACTGACTGGAGAAGCCATGCATAGTCCACCTCGAAGCCGGCTATCATCGCCGCCATCAGCACTGCTCGATCCCAGGTGACTATGTTATCAGCAGCTGTGGGGGAAAGGCAGTGACGCACGAGCAGCCACAAGAGCTTGGCGACGAATGTGAGGTTGGCCTTCTTGATGGCCCCCTTCGGCTCGGTGACCCAATCTGCACCCTCTCCGTCGACTGATAAGTGTAGGGCCATCCACCGCTTGGTGGTCTCCCTCAGTGCTGGCTCTCGCAGGAACTGTCCATCCTTCACTACCTGCCAGCGGTAGTCAAACTCGGCAGTGATGGGGGTCCGAGTAGCATCTGCACTCTCGCCGTATAGGAACCAGCGGATGACGGGCAGGGAAATGTCAACCTGCACGCCCCGGACTAGAACCTGCTCCAATGGGGCCTGTTTCGCGGGAGCAGCCCGCCTGTCGATCTGTGATCGGAGAGTCGCTACGTAGGACGCGTAGAACTCTCGGACCATCTCCTCACTGTATCGTCCCAAGGGACGGGCTGTCCACTCTAGGCAATGCCTGGTGAATATGTTGTGGATCTCCGGCATCAAGGGGAGACTCCCTGTAAGTACCCGCCGCTCCAGGGTGAGTGTTCGAGTCATTACTCCTTTATCGGTCAAGAACTTTGCGTCGGAGTAAACCTGAAACTGGCCTTCAACGCACCACCGGTTTGGCTGGTCAGAGGCTGGGGTGGGGACCGGGGCTGGTGCGCCGGATGTGGAGTCTGAACTGTCAGCCTCATCAGACGAGGCCGACGCTGCAGCAGTGGCGGGTGCGGGAACCTCAGCAGATCCTGCAGCTTCCTCGGACCAGGATGCTCCCAAGGAGCCAGACGCTCCTTCCTCGTTTGTGGCTGACCCAGAGGGTGTGCCGGTCAGTGTGCGCTCCTCATCAGACTAGGAGGCAGTGACTACGCCGGACTCCACCATCTTGGGTGTGGCTCTGGGGGCACGTGTAGCACGGGAAGGAGCGGAGGTGCCTGGGGGCATGTATTCAGGGTCCCGCTCATCATCAGACCTGATGATCAAGCGTGCAGACGGGGCGACAGACTTAGATCGCCCGCGTGCATAAGTGCGGTCTTGCTTGGGTGCCATAGTCGATAGTACCTTGGAAATGGAGAAAACACAAGTGGGGAATGATTCAGGTGGCAAGGTAGATACCAAAAACAGCAGCACCGACAAGTAACTGATAGTAATAAGGTTGGGGAGATTGTGTAAGTGGGGGAAGTGTGGAAGTGGAAAAGAGAGGGGAGATGAGAGGGAGTGGAAGTAATGGGGTGGAATATGGAGGGATGGGAGTATAAACGGTTAAATTTTGAAAAGGGGTCCAGCCGGGTCGGGTCGGGTTAATTTCATTAATCGCGCGACGGTACCCCGACGACGGTCCGTCGCACATGCGACGCCCCGTAGTGGTGTCCGTCGTGTGTGCCCTAGTTTCAAATAATGACGGAAATACGTACCTGGTGTGACGGTGAATACGACGGTCCGTTTCACATGAGACGGTCCGTCGTTGTATCCGTCAGTGGCTACTGCGGAGTAGTTTTCTGCAGAATTTCCTGGTGATGTGCCTGCAAATTTAAAACCCATTTATAGAAAAATGCTACCATTATTAAAAAGACGACAAGTATTGGGTTGCCTCCCAACAAGCGCCAGATTTAACGTCGCGGCACGACTGGGGCCACTTGATTACTCAGACTTCATCAAGATGGCATGCCTCTATCACTTTATTCCCCGATGCTTTATGCCCAAAATAGAGTTTTATTCTATCTCTATTCTTCTTAAACCGCACTCCCTCCTTGGCTTTTAACTCAACTGCCCCATGAGGGAATATTTGGGTAATCAAGTAAGGGCCAGTCCATTTGGACTTGAGCCTACCTGGAAGACAAGGCACCCCAGAACTGTCTACAAGTACCAAATCCCCAACCACGAACTCTTGTTTTGCAAATTTTTGTTCAGTCCCCTTCTTCATCTTTTCTTTGTTGGATATGGCAGATACCGATTGGAGCTCACCACTCTGCCTCATGGTCCTACAAATGTTGAAGGTTGCTTCTTCATTATTCAACCGAAATGTCATCTGTCCCTTCTCCATGTCAACTAAGGCTCTACCTGTAGCAAGAAATGGCCTCCCAAGAATAATGGGCACCTCGAGATCGACTTCGCAATCAAGAATCACAAAATCTGCTGGAAAGATGAATGACTCCACTTTTACTAGCACATCATGGAGTATCCCTATGGGCTTTTTCACAGTCCGATCGGCCATCAGTAGCCGCATCGCAGTGGGTTTTGGATCCCCCAAACCCAACTTCTTGTAAATTGAGAGGGGCATTAGATTTATGCTTGCCCCCAGATCACATAATGCTTTCGCAAAATGTAATGACCCAACTGTGCAAGGAATAGTGAACGCACCCGGATCTTCTTTCTTTTGTACTAGGGATCTTGTAGCGATAGCACTACAATGTTGCAATCTATCATCATCCTCAAACGTGACCGATCTTTTCTTGGTGACCAGATCTTTCATAAATTTGGCATAACCGGGCATTTGTTCTAGAGCTTCTACCAAAGGGACATTGATAGAGAGCTGCTTCAACATTGTTATGAAGCGCCGGTATTTACCATCCTCCGTCTTTTTCACTAATCTCTGAGGGAAGGGTGGTGGTGGCCTAGGCATGGGGATTACCTTGATAGGTACTTCTGCATCTGTTCCATTACTTTCATCTGTTTCACCACTACCCTTTACCACCTTATCATTATCCTTTCTTACATTTTTCTCAGCAGATGGCATGGGTGGGTCAATGGTTTGCCTACCACCCCGAGTAGTAATTGCCATGCAGTGTGCATCATTCTTTGGATTTTGGACGGTGTTGCTAGGAAGAGTGCCCGGTTGCCGTGTGTTCACTGTTGCAGATAATTGGGCCACTTGCAATTCGATCTGTTTAATCGAAATTGCGTGTGTGTCCACTTTTTGCCCAATACTAGCTAACTCACCTCTTAATTCTTTAATGTGCTCATCACTAGCATCGAACCTCCTCATCATTTTGTGCAACATATCCTCAACTCGCGCCATACTATCTCCACCTTCCCTAGGAGTAACTTCACGATTTTGAGGAGGAACATAGGGTCCACTCCTGTCGTTTCTATTACCATAGTTACTCCTGTTAAAGTTGTTGTCGCGGTTGTAGTTACCATCTCGGACATAATGACCCTCATGGTTGTAGTTACCATAGTTCCGACCTTGGTTACCTTGACCTTGGCGCCAATTATCCTGATTTGAGCCTTGGGCGCTTGGTCGGAAACCCCCCATTTGTTCATTGACTGCATAGGAATCCTCCTCATAGTAACATTCACCGTTAGGGGGTGGTGGTTTAGCCAAGTAGTTGACTGCATTAATCTTTTCTGCACCCCCAGTGACATGTTTTAGTACCAACCCAAGCTCAGTTCTCATCTGAGCCATTTCCTCACGAATGTCATCTGTGGCTGGGTTGTGAGTGGACTGCACTGCGAAGGTGTTTCTCCCTGTATCTGACTTCCTAGTACTCCAAGCTTTGTTGTTACGGGAGATTTTCTCTAATTTCTCAGCAATCTCAGCATAAGGGCATTCTCCATAAGATCCACCTGCTATAGTGTCCAACACCGCTTTATTGTTATCATCCTGTCCCCTATAGAAGTATTCCTTTAGTGACTCATCATCAATACGGTGATTTGGGACACTTCTCAAGAATGAGGTGAATCTATCCCAAGAACTACTAACTGACTCTCCTGGTAGTGCCACAAAGTTATTCACCCTGTCTTTGTGGTTTAATTTCTTGGAGACCGGATAGTAGCGTGCTAAGAAGACATCCCGTAATTGGTTCCAGGTGAAAATAGAGTTGTATGGGAGCTCAGTAAACCACATAGCAGCCTCTCCCGTTAGTGAGAGAGGAAACACTCTGAGACCTATTACATCTAGATCCAAATCAGGCCTCCCCACACAACTCTTACACACTGCCCTTACCTTAGCTATATGGGCATGTGGATCCTCAGAAGGTAGCCCTGAAAACAAACCTCTGGCAGTGAGCATTTGCATCAGACTACTAATTACCACAAAAGTGTGGCCTGTAGGTAGAGGAGGCAAAACCAGTGGCCCGTCTGAATCTGCTATGTTATCATAGCCTCTGTAGTATGCTTGGGGCGGTGGAGCGGGATTCTGTCCCCTCTGTTGATGTTCACCCGGAGCATCGGGTAACATCTGACCATGAACATCAGCCGGAGCTGGGATGTTCTGGTTTGGATCCCCATCATTGATTCCCAAGTTACGATTCATGTTTCGCAGTGTACGTTCTAGCTCGTGATCGTAGGGGAACAACGGTTCTCTTCCTCTCCGTGTATTTGGCATACAAGGAGGATAATTCTGAAAAGGAATCAAAAACAATAAAACAAAGTAAAATCCAGAAAATATCAACTAAACTATAGTAAGAAGTTAAAGTTAATCTAAAAGCTAAATTCCCCGGCAACGGCGCCAAAATTTGATACGCTCAAACTTACTTCTCAAATGAGAAGTAAAGCGGTCGCATCAAGTAAATAACCCAAATAGTGAGGTTGGGATCGTTCCCACGAGGAAAATAGTCTAGACTTAACTCCAACTTGTATTTACTATTGTTTGATTGATGACTTTCTTAAAAAGTAAAAGCATAAAAGGGGGGTTTTGTACTTCCTAATAAAATAAAAATAACTAACGAACTTGACAGAGACACTTAACAGCTTTTAATGTTGAGTTTTAATCAAGTAATCAAAGTAACTAGGGTTTACGTGTTCCCCACAGGTTTATAACTTGATAATTCTAGCTATAACAATTCTTTCCTAGTATCTTGCATGCAAAGTGATAAGTTATGTATTTCTAAATCCTTGGTCCGGCATCTAGAAAATCTCACTCCGCACCTTGGTCCAGCTACGTGTGTTGCTTTCCTAACCCTTATCCTTACCTCATATTAAGCATCATATTCGATATTTGACTCAGTTATTACCTCGTACCAATCAATACTAGCCTATTAGATAGTATACACTAAATCTATGTTAATAATTCTTTTTCTATTATCTACCTCCTTGGTCCGGCAAGTAGCATTAAGGCGAGTTCTAACGTTGATCATCCGTTAAAAAGACTTCTAAGCGAAAGAATTATTAATACATGCAAGACACTATTCTAGAATTGTTATTTTAGCTAGGGTTTATCTCATTATTTGCCTATGGTTCCCACAACCCTAGTTATAGAGTTTAGTTCCTCATAGCCATAAACATAATATTCAAATATATTAAACAAGAATTCATGTACTTACTTTAATGAGAAAGAATAAAGTCTGAAAATTTGCTTGATTAATCAACAAGAGTTGCTTGTAAGAATCTCCAACAATCAAAAACTCAGAAAAACAAAGTCTAATAATATGATGTTAAATCTCCCAGAGTCTAACCTCAAAAATGAGGTTTTTCGAACTATTTATAAAAAAATAAAAACCTAATTAAACAAGGATTCTAATTACTGGAAATCTGCCAAAATGCGGCTGGGTCGACGGACCACGCGACGGAACGTCGTGGTCATGACGGACCGTCGTGGACTCCGTCGCCCCATACTTGGGTGCAATTCTTCTGCTGCTTTCTTCATTCCCCTCGACGGCAAGTGTGACGGACCGTCACAGGCACGACGGTCCGTCGAGGGTCTTCGTTACGAAATACTTCAACTTTTGGAATTTGGGTACTGGGATCACTTCTCTGATCTTCGCGACGAACCTGCAGGACGGACCGTCATATCCATGACGGACCGTCACAAGCTCGTAATCCCACACTTGGTCAGACTTCCCAATCTTCCTTCAGCAGCTTCTCTACGCTGCCACCTACGGACCGTCACAAGCACGACGGACCGTCATAAGCTCCGTAGGTGGTCTCTTCTTCATTTTTCGCTCAAAATCTCCGCATTCAGCTTTAGACAGATTTCCTGAAAAACAAAGAAAAACTTATATCAAAATTAGCACAAAAAGGGCTTTCGGACACACTAAACTTAAGGAAAAAGTATTAATTATACCGTGAAACCACGGTATATCAGTCACTGATAAGACTAGCCAAGAAATAATTGAAGATATTAAGATGGTTACTGGCTTTAACAGGAAAAACAGTCCTATAAATTACTTGGGATGTCCTTTATATATAGGTGGACAAAGAATTATTTACTTTTCAGAGGTGGTGGCTAAAGTGATAAAAAGAGTTTCAGGCTGGCAATCAAAAATCTTAAATTTTGGATGCAAAACAACTTTAGTGAACCATGTATTGCAAGCTATACCTATTCACACTCTAGCTGCTATGTCTCCTCCAAAGACTACTCTAAATTATATTAAAAGAGTGATGGCTTACTTCTTTTGGGGAGTTGATAAAGATGGTAAAAAGTATCACTGGGCTTCTTGGGATACTTTATCTTATCCAAAGAATGAAGGAGGGATTGGGATAAGAATGTTAGATGATATTTGTAAAGCTTTTCAGTACAAACATTGGTGGGAGTTTAGAACCAAAAAGTCATTGTGGAGTCAATTCCTAAGGGCTAAATATTGCCAAAGAGCTAATGTTGTAGCTAAGAAATACAACACTGGTGATTCTATGATATGGAAGAATTTAACAAAAAACAGAGCTGAGGTAGAAAATCATATTAGATGGAATATAAATTCTGGAGATTGTACATTTTGGTGGGATAACTGGTCAGGTGAAGGGGCCATGGCCAATCATAGTCTTATTTCAAGTTTGAATAATAAAAAAGTGTCAGATTTTTTGACAAATGGGGTCTGGAATGAAAGGATGGTTAGACAAAATGTATCACCTCAGTTAGTACCTAATATTCTACAAACAACCATTCATTTTCAAGAAGGGATTGCAGACACAGCAATTTGGATGCCTGAGGAACATGGAAAATTTACTATTAGATCAGCTTGGGAGATTATCAGGAAAAAAAGGATGGAAGATCCTGTTAATAAGATGATTTGGCATAAACAAATTCCTTTCAAAGTGAACTTCTTTATTTGGAGAGCTTTGATAAATAAATTACCTACAAATGAGAGTTTGTTGAAATTTGGAAGAACTGAAGAGGAATGTTGTTGCTGCTATCAGAAAGGAAGAGATGACATTAGCCATATATTGATTTCAGGAAACTTTGCTAAGCATATTTGGAAGTATCATGCATCAAGATTTGGTGTTATACACACCAATATAAACTTGAGAAATCAGCTAATACAATGGGGAAATCTGCAGGGCCATAATGAGGTATATAAATTACTAATTCATATATCACCTAAATTTATTTGTTGGCATCTTTTGAAAAACAGGTGTGCTGTGAAGTATGGAGGCAAACAGTCAAGTATTCAAAGAGTGCAATATGGTATCTTTAAAGATAGTATGCAAGTTATTAAAAGTGTGCATCCCAATATACCATGGCAAAACAATTGGGACAGCTTGATGAACTTTATAGTTCAATGCAAACAACAATATAAAGTTACAATGTTACAATGGAAAACACCAGCTGAAGGCAATACAGATGGAAGTGCATTACATGATTCCGGCAAAACTGGTGGTGGAGGTATTTTAAGGGATAACCAAGGTATTCTTATTTATGCATTTTCATTATCATTTGGATTTGGAACTAACAATTTTGCAGAGTTAAAGGCTGTTCAGTATGGGATGGATTGGTGCGAGCAACATGGATATAAATATATTGACTTGGAAATAGATTCAGAGCTGGTATATAAATGGATCAACAAGATGATCAACATACCTTGGAGATATCAACAACTGGTGCAAGAGATTCTGCAGATAGGCAACAAAATGAAACATTTCCAATGTCAACATATATATAGAGAAGTAAATACTACAGCAGACCTGTTAGCCAAATTCAGTCATTCTTTGGAAATTCCACAACACTTTTATGTTTCTCAACAGCTTAAGGGTACAATTCGAGGAAGTTATATATTAGAGAAAATGGGAATATACAATTTTAGAAGAAGGAAAATCAAAAGAATCAAATATCCTCCTTAAAGTTGAAGGCTGTACTTGGTAAGCTACTGATTTGTAAGAGACAATTGGCAATCATTCTTATGATGTAACTACAAGTTAGTTATTAGAATAGGTTTGAGCTTGTTCATTATACATTGTAAAGGGAGAGTCTCCCTAGTTTATGCTTTCTTAGAAAATGTATTAAGAGAGGAGTCCTCTCTAGGTATTATATTTCTATAGAAGTGCATCTCATTGTATTAGGTAAATTGAATTATCTTAGATGATAAATCAATTTCACCTACAAGATTTAGAAGGTAAGGTTTATGTCCCCCTTCATGTACTTTTTGATTTTATGAATGCTAAGGCCTGGGGGTGTTGCTAAGCCCCTGACCCACTACAAGGGTCGTTTAAAAAAAAACCCTAAACCCTAAACCCTAAACCCTAAACCCTAAACCCCTAAACCCTAAACGCTAAACCCTAAACCCTAAACCCTGAACCCTAAACCCTAAACCCTAAACCCTAAACCCATCGCTTTCTCATTTGACAGAAATTTTCTCTCTCTAAAAATTTTCTCTCTCTAAAAATTTTTTCTCTCAAGGAGTTCATCGTGCGAATTAGCTGTTCGTTCGTGAAAATTGCGTGTTGTAATGGCTGGAAATCCAGCAGATGAGCGTTTTAGGCCCCCAGATCCTCCGTTAGAAACTGGGAATCCTACAATTCAATCAAAAAATCAGGATGTGGCGGATTCGGCATCGTCGTCCTCGTCGCAACGGAGGGAAGAAGCGGTCCATGTTGCGACTATAGAGGCTGACATTGATGCTTCTCATCACAATATCGAAAAAGATCTTAATATCAGTTGTAAAGAAGGCGAAAGTGAAAGGCGCGAGAAACAGATGGGCGATGGAAAAATCGCATCGTAGAATGTGGCGGCAAAATCGAGTTTTACACCAGGTCAATCGCATGATAATCGACAAGAATCTCGCACTGGGGATTTATCTCGAGGTCGCGATTCATATTCTCAACAGATTGGTGGAGCAAAAAATGATCGAATGAGTGATTCGCGACAAGAAGGTGAGAAAATCGCATCGCAAGGAAGGGAACATAGAAATCGCGATGGTCAAAATCCACAAGGGAATCGATCTGTTCAAAATCAACAAAGAAATTCCAATCTTAACAAGGAAAAGGAGATTGATCAACAAAGAAATCCAAATTTTAACAAGGACAAGGAGATTGAACAACAAAACTCAAGATCCACACGATTTCTTGCTTCGAAGGATGATGTTCAGCCTTCAAATAATAGGCATGCTGGTAATCTCTCATCTACAATTCCTACTAAAACACATATGGGTCAAGGTAATTTCGTATCAACCAATTTTAATTCCAAGAATGATGAATTGGTGAATGTTACTAATAGAACTAACTCTGTTTCAGTTAGAAATCCAGATTACCAAAATGATTTTCCTAAATTGACTAGCAATTTCGATAGACCTTTAACTAGAATTGGGAATGATAGGAATGATATTCCTTCAGGAGCTAACAACTTTCCTAAGAAAGATCATATACCTGAACCTGCACCCTATACGGTTGTTCAAACATATGCTGACAGACTTAGGTATAATCAAACCATGAGAGGGGAGAACATTAAACTGTCTGAACCTGAGATCACTACTAAACAAGGCCTCCCTGCTGTTTTATATATCAAAGAGGAAGTAGTGAAAGACTTGGCATCTACCTGTAAGTTCACCTTAATAGGAAAATTCATCTATACTATGCCTAGAATTGAGCTAATAAGGAAAAACTTTATTCTCCAAACTCAATTGTCTGGGGGGGTTAAAATAGCTCATTTTAATTCTAGACATGTGTACATAGATCTTGACAATGAACTTGACTACAATATGGTTTGGACTAAGCAAAGAATGACAATTGCAGGGCAAGTAATGAGAATTCAAGCATGGACTCTAAATTTTACACCTGAGGAAGAAACTCCTTTGGTTCCCATTTGGATCTCTTTGCCTGAATTACCTTGGCATTGTTACAATAAACAGTTCATAACTAGCCTTCTTTCACCTATAGGTAGAGTTTTGTATCTAGATTCTGCATCCATCAATAAAACTAGAGGTAGTCAAGCTAGAGTTAAGGTGCAAGTTGATTTAACTAAGGACAGAACCCCCCACATTTGGATGGGATATATAGGTGAAGATATTACTGATGGAAGGTGGCAAAAGATTGAATATGATAGCATCCCTAACTACTGTTTTTACTGCAAACATCAAGGCCATAAGGAATCTGATTGTATAGTTAAACAAAGGGATGAGGAAAATAAAAAAAGAAAGGAGTTAGAAAAAAACAGACCTAGGAAAGACAATGCTCAACATGTTTCTGCAGATTTACAGATTACTCAGAATTTGGACATTGGTAGAAGTGAGATGGAACATCATCAACCTTTACAACAAGGTGTTGAAGCCCAGCAACAAGAGATACAAGAAGAATGGCAAACACAAAAAAGAAGGAACAACAACCAACAAGTTAGATTCAACAATAACAAGATTGTTTCTCATCAACAACAGCCTCAAACAGGTATGATCACAATTTCTACTAAAAACACCTATATTGACCTTGAATCACAGGATCATACACCTGTTGGAGTTGGCATGGATCATTACAATGATCATCAGCATGATCAAAGTCAAGCATATACAGAAGAACTTCAAGTAAAAAAGACAAAAGGAACAAACAGTCAAGATTGGAAAGTCAGGTTACTATGGATCATCAGGCTATTCATCAACAGGACAATATAAATAAAGCAGGTATTGAATCAATACTCCCCTCCCCAGCAATCCCTTATAGTGATAATGTTGGTGTAGCTGATGGAGGTGAGGTTGGAAGAGGTCAGGTGGATACTAGTACTCAGCATGTTAATTATGATAAAGGAAAAAATAAAGTTGTTGATCAGGGGATTTCTAGTAATATTGACAAAGAACCCCCTGATAAACAGATTGTTAATATTCCTCATCAGATTATTACTAAAAATAACAATAAAAATCAACTTACTACTTGTATTAACCCTATTGAACATCAAAGAGATGAGAATGTTGATGAATATAGGGAACCTGACTCTGAAGATGAATTTGATGTGGATACTCAATCTTTAGAAGATGGTATTGAACCAGGAGAGGAATTTAACACCTCTGACCATATTCAAAAAGGCCCTTTGCTTCAGTCGTCTAATGTTGATGAAATTAGAGATGTAACTGGCAAACAAGGTCTGTCACCTAGAGGAAGAAAGCTTGTAAAACAAAATAAACTTACTAGTCATAGTAAGCCTAATACTAGAGCTAGGAGTAGAGGAATTTAATGATTAAGTTTCTATGTTGGAATGTGAGGAGCATAAATACTTTTGGTGCATTAGAGAGATTGATTAATCTCAGAAAAATGCATAACCTGTCTATGATAGCTATTTTAGAACCTTTTTCTAATCAAGATAATATAGATTCTTGTAGAATGCAATTAATCATGAATCATAGTTTTAGTAATTCTAATAACAAAATTTGGCTGTTTTTGTCTAATGAAATTACTTGTGATATCTTGGAAAGTGATCAGCAACAGGTGACTTGTGAGGTGAGTCATGAGAAATGCAGTGAAAAGTTTATTATCACCTATGTATATGCTAAGTGTAAGGATCAGTTAAGGAAACCCCTTTGGGATATTATGCTAAAGAGGTCTGAAACCATGTATCCTTGGAGTATTATTGGAGACTTCAATGTTATCACCTCTAATAGTGAGAAGCTGGGGGGGAGAGATTATAATATAAACAAGAGTTTGGAGTTTATCAATATTATTGAGGCTTGTGGTTTAGTGGACATGGGATATCATGGTCTGGATTACACTTGGTGTAATCATAGGAAAGATGGTGCAAGGATCTGGAAAAGACTAGACAGGGGTATGACTAATGATAAATGGATAGAAACAATGCCTCATTCTAGTATTACTCATCTTCCTTCAGTAGGGTCTGATCATTGTCCCCTATTGATGGAAATATGTGATATTCAATCTAATACTATTAAGTATTTTAAATTTCTGAATTGTTGGACTGAGAATGATTCTTTTCTAGAAACTGTGGAAAACTGTTGGAAAAGAAATGTAACTGGAAATCCTATGTGGAATTTTCATACAAAGTTGAGGAGATTAACTAAGACTTTGAGAGTATGGTCAAAACAGGAATATGGTGATGTATTTGAAAAGGTTAAACTGTATGAGGATTTGGTGAAAAAGGCTGAAAATGATATGATTGATAATTATAGTGCTGAAAATAGTGAGAAGCTTAATGCTATTAATGCTGAGTATATTAAGTTCTTTAAGCTGGAATATAAGATTCTTCAACAAAAAACTCAGTTGCATTGGTTGCAAGAAGGAGATGCTAACACTAAATATTTTCACACTGTGATCAGAGGAAAAAGAAATAGAATGTCTATTCATAAACTGATGGATGAAAGTGGGAATTGGATTAAGGGGGAAGAAGAGATTGCTAAACATGCTTGTGATTATTATAAGAAGATTTTTACAGGTATGAATGACAAAATCAAGGAAGATATCCTGCAGTGTATCAATCCTATAATAACTCAAGAACAAAATAAAGATCTTGATAGACTACCTGATATGGATGAATTGAGAAGGACCATTATGAGTATGAACCCTCATTCAGCTCCTGGACCTGATGGATTTGGAGGAAAATTCTACCAAGTATGCTTTGATATTATCAAAGAAGATCTCTTGGCTGCTGTTAAGCATTTTTATATTGGTAATATTATGCCCAGATATTTAACTCATGCCTGTTTAACTTTACTTCCCAAAATTGATCATCCTTGCAGACTTAAGGACTTCAGACCTATTAGCCTTAGTAATTTTGCTAATAAGATCATTTCAAAGATCTTAAGTACCAGATTAGCCTTAATATTACCTGGTATTGTTTCTGCAAATCAATCAGGTTTTGTCAAAGGGAGGAGTATTGCTGAGAATATTCTGTTGGCTCAGGAAATTATTCATGGTATTAAAAAACCAAAAGATGGAAGTAATGTGGTTATCAAGTTAGACATGGTTAAAGCTTATGATAGAGTTTCATGGAATTATACTTGTTTGGTGTTAAGAAAAATGGTTTTAGTGAAGTGTTTATTGACAGAGTTGGAGGATTATGAGCCCATAATTGGTACTCTATTGTAATAAATGGGAAGAGGCATGGGTTTTTTCAATCTAAGAGAGGGCTTAAACAGGGTGATCCTTTATCTCCAGCACTTTTTGTTTTAGGTGCTGAAATTCTGTCAAGACAGCTTAATCTTCTCTATCAAAATCATCAGTATAAAGGATTTCATATGGAAAGAAATGGTCCAAAAATTAATCATCTTAGTTTTGCAGATGATATAATTATATTCACCTCTACTGATACTAATTCCATTCATCTTATTATGAAAACTATTGAACTATATGAAGCAGTTTCAGATCAGCAGGTGAATAAAGAAAAAAGTTTCTTTATGGTGACAGCTAACACTGGTTATGATATTATTGAGGAAATTAAGAGGGCTACTGGATTTAGTAGGAAGAACAGCCCTATCAATTATCTTGGCTGTCCATTATATAGTGGAGGGCAAAGGATTATTTATTATTCTGAGCTGGTTGAAAAAGTGATCAAAAGAATTTCAGGCTGGCATTCAAAACTTTTAAACTTTGGAGGTAAAATTATCTTGGTGAAACATGTTCTTCAATCTATTCCAATCCATACTCTTGCTGCTATATCACCTCCCAAAACTACTCTAAATTGTATTAAGAAGCTTATTGCTGATTTCTTTTGGGGCATTGATAAAGATGGAAAGAAATATCATTGGTCATCTTGGGAAAACATGGATTATCCAACTAGTGAAGGGGGAATTGGTGTAAGATTGTTAGAAGATGTTTGTACTGCTTTTCAATACAAGCAGTGGTGGGATTTTAGAACTAAAAATTCTTTGTGGAGTCAGTTCTTACAAGCCAAATACTGTCAAAGAGCCAATCCTGTGGCTAAAAAATATGATAATGGTGATTCTTTGATATGGAGATACTTAATTAGAAATAGACTTAAGGTGGAATCTTTCATTAAATGGAATATAACTTCTGGTACTTGTAGTTTTTGGTGGGATAATTGGTTGGATATTGAAAATCTTGCTAGCCAAAATGAGCATATATCTAGTTTAAATAACAGTGTGGTTGCAGATTTCTTAAAGGATGGTAAGTGGAATGAAAGTTTAGTTAGACAACAGGTGACACCTTTGTTGGTACCCAAGATTTTGCAGAAACAATTCAATTATATTGCAGGCAAAGATGACACTGCAATATGGATGCCAACTGAAACTGGCATTTTCTCTATAGCTTCTGCATGGGAGTGTATTAGAAAGAAAAGAATTATTGACAATATTAGTACAATTATATGGCATAAACATTTACCTTTCAAAATAGCCTTCTTTATTTGGAGAGCTTTAAAAGGTAAGTTACCTACTAATGAATTTTTGCAAAGACTTGGTAGTGCTATTTCAGATTGTAGTTGCTGTTATAGGAAAGGCAAAGATGACATTAATCACATATTGATTAATGGAAACTTTGCTAAATATATTTGGAAGATCCATGCTGCAATTCTTGGAATAACTCCAGTCAACACTACTCTTAGAGCTCAATTATTACATTGGAGGAATCAGCAAGTCAGCAATGAGGTACATAAGTTACTTATACATATTTTACCTAATATAATTTGTTGGAATTTATGGAAAAATAGGTGTGCTGTCAAGTATGGGAAGAAAAGATCCAGCATACATAGAGTAAAATATGGCATATTAAGGGAAGTAATGCAGGTTATTAAACTTGTATTTCCAAGTATACCATGGCAATCAAACTGGAACAATTTAGTTAACATAATAGAGCACTGTGCTCATCAATATAAAATAGTGTTGGTAAGTTGGAATAAACCAGCTTTAGGCACTTATAAACTCAATACAGATGGTAGTGCTATTCAAAATTCAGGTAAAATTGGTGGTGGGGGTATTTTAAGGGATTTTCAAGGTAAAATTGTTTATGCCTTTTCTATACCTTTTGGTGTTGGTACTAACAATTTTGCAGAGATCAAGGCTGCTCTATATGGGATGGAGTGGTGTGAACAACATGGATACAAAAGAGTGGAATTGGAAGTGGATTCAGAGTTGCTGTTCAATTGGATAAAAAACACAACAAAAATCCCTTGGAGATATGAAGATCTTGTCCAACAAATTCAGCAAATAAGTATGAAAATGGAACAATTTAAGTGTCATCACATCTACAGGGAAGCCAACAATACTGCAGACTTGTTATCCAAATGGAGTCACAGTTTGGAAATAGTTCAACACTTCTACACAACAAGACAACTTGAGGGAGCAATTAAAGGAAGTTATCTATTGGAGAAGATGGGAGTGCAAAATTTTAGAAGAAGGAAACTCAAGAGAATAAAACATCCACCTTAGATATAGTACAAGTTATCAAATGTATTGTAATACAATTGACATTAAATTTATTCATTAGCTAATTTTAGTTAATAGAATAGATTTACATTTTCATTCTCAATGTAAAGGGAGAGTCTCCCTCATTTATGCTTGCTTAGAAAATATAGTTTAATTTTCTAAAGATGTGCATCATATTGTATTAGGTTTAATTGACTATCTTAGTAGATAAGTCAATTCATACCTACCAAATTGTAGAAGGTAAGGTGAATGTCCCCCTTCTTGTAAATTTTGTTTTCAATAAATGTTAAGGCCTGGGGGTGATGCTAAGCCCCTGACCCACCTCAAGGGTCGTTCAAATAAAAAAAAACCCTAAACCCTAAACCCTAAACCCTAAACCCTAACCCCTAACCCCTGAACCCTGAACCCTGAACCCTAAACCCTAAACCCTAAATATTATGCCTAAATATATGACTCATGCTTGTCTAATCCTTCTACCTAAGATTGATCACCCCTGCAGACTCAAAGATTACAGACCTATCAGCCTTAGTAACTTCATCAATAAGATCATCTCTAAGATCTTTAGTACTAGATTGGCAGCCATCCTACCTAGTATAGTATCTGAAAACCAATCAGGATTTGTCAAAGGTAGAAGCATCTCTGAGAACATCCTGTTGGCTCAAGAGATTATCCATGGTATTAAAAAACCTAGAGAAGGTAGTAATATAGTCATTAAGCTGGACATGAGTAAAGCCTATGATAGAGTTTCATGGACCTATACTTGCCTTGTTTTGAGAAAAATGGGATTTAGTGAAGTGTTCATAGATAGAGTTTGGAGGATTATGAGTAATAATTGGTACTCTATTGTTATTAATGGCAAGAGGCATGGTTTTTTCAAATCTAAGAGGGGGCTTAAACAGGTGATCCACTATCTCCAGCATTATTTATCCTAGGTGCTGAAGTCCTTTCAAGACAACTCATCTACTTCAACCAAATCAGTTATATAGAGGGTTCCATATGGAGATTAATGGTCCTAGAATTAATCATCTTAGTTTTGCAGATGATATAATCATTTTTACCTCTACTGATAATTATTCTCTTCATCATGTAATAAAGATTATTGAACAGTATGAGGAAGTTTCTGATCAAAATGTAAATAAGGAAAAAAGTTTCTTTATGGTAACACCTAAAACTAATTCAGCTATTATAGATGAAATAAAGAGGGTTACTGGATTTGGTAGGAAGAATAGCCCTATTAACTATCTTGGATGCCCTCTATATTTTGGAGGGCAAAGAGTTATCTATTACTCTGAGGTTGTTGAAAAGGTGATCAAAAGAATTGCTGGCTGGCATTCCAAAATTCTAAATTTTGGAGGCAAAATTACTTTAGTGAAGCATGTATTACAATCTATCCCTATTCATACACTTGCTGCTATTTCTCCTCCAAAAACAACTTTAAACTGTATTACAAAAATGATGGCTGACTTCTTTTGGGGGATAGACAAAGATGGAAAGAAATACCATTGGTCTTCATGGGAAAATATGACATATCCAACTAATGAAGGTGGTCTTGGTGTAAGATCACTTGAAGAAATCTGTACTGCCTTTCAATATAAGCAATGGTGGGAGTTTAGAACCAAAAATCCTTGTGGAGTCAATTTTTGAAAGCTAAATACTGTCAAAGAGCAATCCTGTGGCTAAAAAATATGATACTGGGGATTCTTTAGTATGGAGATATTTAACAAGAAATAGACACAAGGTAGAGCCTCTTATTAAATGGCATATCAATTCTGGTAATTCAAGCTTTTGGTGGGACAATTGGTTGGATATTGAAACTCTTGCCAATCAATGTGATCATATATCTAGTTTAAATAACAGTATTGTAGCTGATTTCTTAATAAATGGGCAATGGAATGAAAGATTATTGAGACAACATGTACCCCCTTGGTTGATACCTAATATTCTTCAAAAAACTATCATTTTAAACCCAAGGCAAAAAGACACTGCTATATGGATTCCTGTTGAGTCTGGCAACTTTACTATTGCATCTGCATGGGAAAACATTAGAAAGAAAAGAAACACTGATCCTATAAATAATTTTATATGGCATAAACATCTACCTTTTAAAATAACTTTCTTTATTTGGAGAGCTTTAAAAGGTAAATTGCCCACTAATGAAATTCTACAGAGGTTGGGTCTTGAGATATCTGATTGTTATTGTTGCTATAATAAAGGTAAAGATGATATTAACCACATACTTATTAATGGCATATTTGCCAAATATATTTGGAGGATTCATGCATCAACAGTTGGAGTAATTCCAGCTCATACTACCTTGAAACATCACTTACTGCAATGGAAAAATCTGCAATCAAAAAATGAGGTACACAAACTTCTTTTACATATTTTACCTATTCTCATTTGTTGGAATCTATGGAAGAACAGGTGCTCTGTCAAGTATGGAAGGAAGAAGTCAAGCATATACAAAGTTAAATATGGCATATTTAAAGATGTGATGCAGGTTATCAAAACAGTTTTTCCTACCATACCATGGCAATCTAGTTGGAGCAATTTGATCAATCTAATAGAGCAATGTCAACAACAATACAAGATAATCATGGTAAGCTGGACTAAACCAGGTATAGATAATTATAAACTCAATACAGATGGTAGTTGTTTACATAGTTCAGGACAGATTGGAGGAGGAGGAATTCTAAGGAATTATCAAGGTAAAATAATTTTTGCTTTTTCTTTACCATTGGGCATTGGTACTAACAATATTGCAGAGATTAAAGCTGCACTATATGGGCTGAGTTGGTGTGAGCAACATGGCTACAAAAAAATAGAGTTGGAAGTAGACTCAGAGTTACTATGTCAATGGATCAACAACACAATCAATATACCTTGGAGATGTGCTGAAACTGTCCAACAAATTCAACAGATAGCTAGGAAAATGGATCATTTTCAATGTCATCATATATTTAGAGAAGCAAACTGTACAGCTGATATGTTATCCAAATGGAGTCACAATTTGGAAATACCTCAACATTTCTATACAATAAGACAACTCCAAGGAACAATTAGAGGAAGTTATGTGTTGGAAAAGATGGGCATACAAAATTTTAGAAGAAGGAAGCTCAAGAGAATTAAACATCCTCCTTAGTGTTTTTATATTCATATGTGTAATATTACAATTGACATTAAACTTTTATTGTCTGTGTTAGCAATATAAGTTTACTATTTCATTTCCAATCTTGTAAAAGGGAGAGTCTCCCTAATTTAAGCTTTCTTAGGATTTATTTCCATAGCTAGGCATCTTATTGTATAAGGTTATATTGATATATCTTAGTAGATGTATCAATACATACCTACCAAATCATAGAAGGTAAGGTCTAGTCCCCCTTCTTGTAATTTTGATTTTCATGAAATGATAAGGCCTGGGGGTGATGCTAAGCCCCTGACCCACAACAAGGGTCGTTCTTTTTTTAAAAAAAAAAAAAAACCCCTAAACCCTAAACCCTAAACCCTAAACCCTAACCCCTAACCCCTAAACCCTAAACCCTAAACCCTAAACCCTATGCATAGAGAACCCCCTGATAAAGATAAGATTGATAAATCTAAAACTAATAAAAATACTAAATTAATTGACACTGGCCAAAAGACTAGTGAGGATCATATTGATGAGTATGGTGTGCTGAATTCTGAGGATGAGGATGATTTAGATACTCAATCTTTAGATGAAGGCACTAATACTGGGGAAGAAATAACCTCAAAACAAGCTCAACATGGCCCCATGCTTCCTAATACTAATTTTGAGGAAGTTAGAGAGGTGACTGGCAAACAGGGCTTGTCTCCTAGGGGTAGGAAAGTTTCTAGACAAAACAAGACTGCTAGTTTTAGTAAACCTAATACTAGAGCTAGAAGTAGAGGTGTTTAATGATTAGTCTCATATGTTGGAATGCTAGGAGCATTAATACATTTGGTGCTCTTGAAAGATTAATCAACTTAAAAAAAATTCACAAGCTCACTATGATTGCTATTCTTGAGCCTTTTGCTAATAGTTCTCAGTTGGAAGCTTATAGATTGAAATTGTTGATGGATTTTGTTATAGTAATTCTAATAACAAAATATGGCTTTTTTGGTCCAATGATATGAATTGTAAAGTAATTGACATGGATGAACAACTTATCAATTGTGAAGTTCATCATGAATTGTAGAGATCAGTTTCTGCTTACCTGTGTTTATGCAAAGTGTAAGGAACATCTGAGGAAACCTCTTTGGGATAGGTTAATCCAATGGTCTGATGTGGATAAACCTTGGTGCATTATTGGAGACTTTAATGTGATATCCTCCACTGATGAAAATTGGGTGGAAGAGATTATAATATCAATAAAAGTTTTGATTTCATCAACATAATAGAATCTTGTGGTTTAATTGATTTGGGATATAGTGGTCAGCCTTTCACATGGTGTATCATAGGAAGGGTGATGCTAGAATCTGGAAAAGATTGGATAGGGATTGGTCAATGATAATTGGTTAAGGATTATGCCTAACACTTCTATAACTCATTTACCTTCTGTGGGTTCTGATCATTGTCCATTATTAATGGAGATGAAGAGTGATAAAGAAAATGCTATAAAATATTTTAAATTCCTTAACTGTTGGACTGAGCATGAGACTTTTTACTCAACTGTGGAAAATTGTTGGAATAAAAAGGTGGTAGGTAGTCCTATGTGGATATTACATACTAAAATGAAGAGACTTACTGTTATTTTGAGGAATTGGTCCAAAAAAGAATTTGGGGATGTTTTCATCAAAGTCAAACAGTTTGAAGAGATGGTTAAACTTGCTGAGGAGAATATTATTCAGGAAAATAATCAGGAAAATAGAGAGAAACTGCAGGCCTTAAATGCTCAGTACATTAGATACATGAAATTAGAATATGACATTATGCAACAAAAAACTCAGATTCATTGGTTAAAGGAAGGTGATACCAACTCAAAATATTTTCATACTATTATGAGAGGTAGAAGAAAAAGAATGTGTATTACTAAGCTTGAGTCTGAGAATGGTGAATGGATACAAGGGGAAGAGAATATTGTTAAAACTGCTTGTGATTACTATAAACAAATTTTCACTGGCAAAAATGAGGTTATTAATGAGGATAGTCTTCAGTGTATTAGTAAAATCATTACTGAGGAACAAAATATTAAGCTGGAGCAGATGCCTAATATAGATGAATTGAAGAATGTGATAATGAATATGAATCCCAACTCTGCACCAGGACCAGATGGTATAGGGGGGAAATTTTTTCAGGTATGTTTTGATATAATAAAGGATGATCTTTTGGCTGCTGTTCAACATTTTTTCAATGGTTTTGATATGCCTAAGTATATGACTCATGCTTGTTTGGTATTGATCCCTAAAGTTGAATATCCTAATAAGCTAAAAGATTTTAGACCTATTAGTCTAAGCAATTTTACTAACAAGATCATTTCTAAGATTATGAGTACTAGACTGGCACCTATTTTACCTAGTATTATTTCTAAAAACCAGTCAGGCTTTGTGAAAGGAAGGAGTATTTCTGAAAATATAATGCTGGCACAAGAAATTATCCATAGAATTAACTTGCCTCATGAAGGAGATAATGTGGTTATTAAACTTGATATGGTTAAAGCTTATGATAGAGTTTCTTGGGCTTACACTTGTTTAGTTTTGAGAAAATTAGGCTTTGGTGAACTGTTTATAGACAGAACTTGGAGAATTATGAGTAATATTGGTATTCCATTGTTATCAATGGAAAAAGACATGGTTTTTTCCATTCTTCTAGAGGTCTTAAACAGGAGATCCCTTATCCCCAGCCCTATTTATTTTGGGAGCTGAGGTATTATCTAGATAGCTGAACAATCTTTATCAGAATCAGGCTTATAGAGGTTTCTATATGGAGAAGAGAGGACCACAGATTAACCATTTAAGTTTTGCTGATGATATAATAATCTTCACCTCCACAAACAGAAATTCTCTCCAACTAATTATGGAAACTATTGCTGAATATGAGAAAGTGTCTAATCAGCAAGTGAATAAGGACAAGATCTTCTATATGGTTACTAATAATACTAATCAGAGTGTTATTGAAGTCATCAATGAGGAAACTGGTTTTAGAAGGAAGCATAGCCCTATTATGTATTTAGGTTGTCCTTTGTATATTGGAGGACAAAGAATAATTTACTATTCTGAATTGGTGGATAAATCATTAAAAAAATTAAAGGTTGGCATACTAAAATTTTGAATTTTGGTGGTAAAATTACTTTGGTCAAGCATGTTTTGCAGTCTATGCCTATTCATACATTGGCTGCTGTTTCACCACCTAAAACTACTCTTAGATATATTAGAAGAGTTATAGCTGACTTCTTCTGGGGCACTAATAGGGATAAAAAACAGTATCATTGGGCATCATGGGAGAGTTTAGCTTTTCCTTATAAAGAGGGAGGTATTGGAGTTAGATTATTAGAAGATGTATGCACTCACGCTTTTCAATACAAGCATTGGTGGGAATTCAGAACTAAAAAGTCTTTGTGGAGTTGTTTTTTGAAGGCAAAATACTGTCAAAGGTCTAATGTAGTGGCAAAGAAATATGATACAGGGGATTCCTTGGTCTGGAGGTATCTTACCAGAAACAGATATGATGTGGAAAGGTATATTTCATGGAATATAAACTCTGGTAACTGCAGTGTTTGGTGGGATAATTGGCTGGGAGATGGTGCAATAGCAACCTATTGTGATTATGTTTCCAGTCTAAATAATACTCAGCTCTTAGACTTCATTGAGGATGGAAAATGGAATGAGTCTGTTATAAGGCAACATATTCCTCCACCTCTTGTTCCAATGATTCTAACTTATAGATTACAACTTAAAGAGGGTATTACTGATTTAGCTTATTGGAGACTGGAAGATAATGGTCATTTTTCAATCTCATCTGCATGGGAGAGTATAAGGAAGAAAAAAGAACCTGATATAATTAATAATAGTATTTGGCATAGAAATGTTCCTTTTAAAATTTCTTTCTTTATGTGGAGAGCATTGAGGAATAAACTCCCTACCAATGATAGTCTGATTAGATTTGGAAAAGAAGAGGAAGACTGTTATTGTTGTTATAGGAAGGGCAAAGATGAATTAAATCATATTCTTATTACTGGTAATTTTGCTAAATACATTTGGAAGTGTCATTCACAAAGAGTGGGATTAGTAATTGACAGTACTACTATCAGAAGTTTGTTACTTCAATGGAAAAATCTACAAACTGGTAATGAGGTACAAAAACTTCTCTTTATCATTTTACCCAACATTATTTGTTGGAACTTGTGGAAAACAGGTGTTCAGTTAAGTATGGAGGTAAACAATCAAACATGTCAAGAGTGGAATTAGCTATCTTTAAAGATAGTATGCAGATCATTCAATCTGTATATCCAACTATACCATGGCTCAACAGTTGGGAGAGGCTTCTTAAATATGTTGATCAATGTCAACAATACTTTAAAGTAACTTTAGTGAGATGGAACAGGCCACCCTCAGGTATCTATAAACTCAATACTGATGGCAGTGCCATCCATAATACAGGTCAAACGGGTGGTGGAGGTATACTTAGAGATGATCAAGGTAAACTTATTTATGCTTTTTCTATTCTTTGGCTTTTGGTACTAATAATTTTGCAGAAATACAAGCTGCTCTTCATGGATTAAATTGGTGTCAACAACATGGATTCAAGAGGATCATATTGGAAGTAGATTCTGAATTACTGGTCAAATGGATTAACAACACACAGTACATTCCATGGAGAAGTCAACAAGACATTCAGCAGCTTCAAGACATAAGCAAGAACATGGAATATTTTCAGTGCCAACATATTTATAGAGAAGCAAATGCCACGGCTGACTTACTAGCAAAAGGGAGTCACAAGATGGATATAATTCAACAATTTTACACCTCTCAGCAGCTTAGAGGTGCTATTAAAGGAAATTACATATTAGAAAAAATGGGCATGCAACTCTTTAGAAGAAGGAAGATCAAGAGGATTAAACATCCTCCATGACAATCTTGTATATTGTTCAATCAATTTTATTGGCTTAAAATCTATTTTATATGTTAATAAAGTAGGTTATCTCTTTTATCATTACTTGTAAAGGGAGAGTCTCCCTTGTTTAAGTTTTTCTAGAACTTAGTATTTTGAGATGATTATCTTTAGGTGCTTTGTTTTAGAATACAACAAATGTAATGAGTTAATTGATAACCTTAGTAGGTAATTCAATTAACTCAACTTAGGAAGGAGGTAAGGTTCTATGTCCCCCTCCATGTATCTTTTCTTATATAAATGTTAAGGCCTGGGGGTGATGCTTAGCCCCTACCCACCTCAAGGGTCGTTTAAAAAAAAAAAAAAACCCTAAACCCTAAACCCTAACCCCTAAACCCTAACCCCTAAACCCTAAACCCTAAACCCTAAACCCTCATCTTCCTTCAGTTGGATCATATCACTCTCCTTTATTGATGGAAATGTGTAATAATCAGATACCAGTGATCAAGTATTTCAAATTCCTCAATTGCTGGACTGAGAATGAAACATTTTTTTCAACTGTGGAACAGTGTTGGAACAGACATGTTAGTGGTGATCCATTGTGGATTCTTCACACAAAATTGAAGAGAACGCTAAAAAAAACCCCGAATAAAAAACAATTACCAAAATTAAAAAAAAAACCGCCGCGAAAAAAACAAAAAAAACGGATAAAAATAATTTACCAAAAAAAACAAAGCTACGCAAAAAATAAAAAACCCAGATATAAAAAAAACACAAAAAAAACGGATAAAAAAAATTACCAAAAAAAAAACGCCAAAAAGCAGGGATGCAAAAAAAACTCGCATAAAAAAATTTGACAAATTAAAATACGCAAAAAAATGCTAAAAAAGGGAGAAAAAAAAGATGCAAACAAAAAGGACAAAAAATTAAACCCAAAAAAAGGGAAAAAAATAAACCCAAAAAAAATTTACCAAAAAAAACAAAAAAAAAATCGACGCAAAATAACAGAATAAAAAAAATACAAAAAAAAATAACGCAAACCAAAAAAAAAAGAGACAAAAAATTACCCAAAAAAATGAATAAACCCATTTGAGGAACAAATCCTTATGCACAAATTGGGGGAAACGTAAAATTGAACGCGATAAAAGAGTTTTATCATAAAATTGAGTGTCTAACATTAAAATAGACATTCTAAGATGCGTTACCAAGGTACTTCGAACTCAAAAATCTATTTTCTTTTATCAGATTCGTACCAATAAAGAATTACAATTTTCTTCAAGTTTGGGGGAAATTTAAAATCAAATGTGATAAAAGACGTTTTTTGAAAAAAATCGGCTCGTCCAAACCGCCATTCGGCAGTTTGATCGCATAGATCTCGAAAAAATATCCAATTTCAAAAAAAAATCACCTCAATCAGACATCCGACGTCAAAAAAGCCAAATTTGTTCGTGGACGTCCGTCAAGACGTTGTCTATGCATACGGTTGGCCATCACGGGTTTTCTGGGCCCTTTGGAAGGTCAAACGAGCCCCGGAGCGAGCATACGCCTCATTTTGACGATTTTCGTGTGCTATTGCACACCATTTTTTGGGTGATCAGGATTCCGACGTCAAAAATGCCAAATTTGTTCGTGGACGTCCGTCAAGACGTTGTCTATGCATACGGTTGGCCATCACGGGTTTTCTGGGCCCTTTGGAAGGTCAAACGAGCCCCGGAGCGAGCATACGCCTCATTTTGACGATTTTCGTGTGCTATTGCACACCATTTTTTGGGTGATCAGGATTCCGACGTCAAAAATGCCAAATTTGTTCGTGGACGTCCGTCAAGACGTTGTCTATGCATACGGTTGGCCATCACGGGTTTTCTGGGCCCTTTGGAAGGTCAAACGAGCCCCGGAGCGAGCATACGCCTCATTTTGACGATTTTCGTGTGCTATTGCACACCATTTTTTGGGTGATCAGGATTCCGACGTCAAAAATGCCAAATTTGTTCGTGGACGTCCGTCAAGACGTTGTCTATGCATACGGTTGGCCATCACGGGTTTTCTGGGCCCTTTGGAAGGTCAAACGAGCCCCGGAGCGAGCATACGCCTCATTTTGACGATTTTCGTGTGCTATTGCACACCATTTTTTGGGTGATCAGGATTCCGACGTCAAAAATGCCAAATTTGTTCGTGGACGTCCGTCAAGACGTTGTCTATGCATACGGTTGGCCATCACGGGTTTTCTGGGCCCTTTGGAAGGTCAAACGAGCCCCGGAGCGAGCATACGCCTCATTTTGACGATTTTCGTGTGCTATTGCACACCATTTTTTGGGTGATCAGGATTCCGACGTCAAAAATGCCAAATTTGTTCGTGGACGTCCGTCAAGACGTTGTCTATGCATACGGTTGGCCATCACGGGTTTTCTGGGCCCTTTGGAAGGTCAAACGAGCCCCGGAGCGAGCATACGCCTCATTTTGACGATTTTCGTGTGCTATTGCACACCATTTTTTGGGTGATCAGGATTCCGACGTCAAAAATGCCAAATTTGTTCGTGGACGTCCGTCAAGACGTTGTCTATGCATACGGTTGGCCATCACGGGTTTTCTGGGCCCTTTGGAAGGTCAAACGAGCCCCGGAGCGAGCATACGCCTCATTTTGACGATTTTCGTGTGCTATTGCACACCATTTTTTGGGTGATCAGGATTCCGACGTCAAAAATGCCAAATTTGTTCGTGGACGTCCGTCAAGACGTTGTCTATGCATACGGTTGGCCATCACGGGTTTTCTGGGCCTTTGGAAGGTCAAACGAGCCCCGGAGCGAGCATACGCCTCATTTTGACGATTTTCGTGTGCTATTGCACACCATTTTTTGGGTGATCAGGATTCCGACGTCAAAAATGCCAAATTTGTTCGTGGACGTCCGTCAAGACGTTGTCTATGCATACGGTTGGCCATCACGGGTTTTCTGGGCCCTTTGGAAGGTCAAACGAGCCCCGGAGCGAGCATACGCCTCATTTTGACGATTTTCGTGTGCTATTGCACACCATTTTTTGGGTGATCAGGATTCCGACGTCAAAAATGCCAAATTTGTTCGTGGACGTCCGTCAAGACGTTGTCTATGCATACGGTTGGCCATCACGGGTTTTCTGGGCCCTTTGGAAGGTCAAACGAGCCCCGGAGCGAGCATACGCCTCATTTTGACGATTTTCGTGTGCTATTGCACACCATTTTTTGGGTGATCAGGATTCCGACGTCAAAAATGCCAAATTTGTTCGTGGACGTCCGTCAAGACGTTGTCTATGCATACGGTTGGCCATCACGGGTTTTCTGGGCCCTTTGGAAGGTCAAACGAGCCCCGGAGCGAGCATACGCCTCATTTTGACGATTTTCGTGTGCTATTGCACACCATTTTTTGGGTGATCAGGATTCCGACGTCAAAAATGCCAAATTTGTTCGTGGACGTCCGTCAAGACGTTGTCTATGCATACGGTTGGCCATCACGGGTTTTCTGGGCCCTTTGGAAGGTCAAACGAGCCCCGGAGCGAGCATACGCCTCATTTTGACGATTTTCGTGTGCTATTGCACACCATTTTTTGGGTGATCAGGATTCCGACGTCAAAAATGCCAAATTTGTTCGTGGACGTCCGTCAAGACGTTGTCTATGCATACGGTTGGCCATCACGGGTTTTCTGGGCCCTTTGGAAGGTCAAACGAGCCCCGGAGCGAGCATACGCCTCATTTTGACGATTTTCGTGTGCTATTGCACACCATTTTTTGGGTGATCAGGATTCCGACGTCAAAAATGCCAAATTTGTTCGTGGACGTCCGTCAAGACGTTGTCTATGCATACGGTTGGCCATCACGGGTTTTCTGGGCCTTTGGAAGGTCAAACGAGCCCCGGAGCGAGCATACGCCTCATTTTGACGATTTTCGTGTGCTATTGCACACCATTTTTTGGGTGATCAGGATTCCGACGTCAAAAATGCCAAATTTGTTCGTGGACGTCCGTCAAGACGTTGTCTATGCATACGGTTGGCCATCACGGGTTTTCTGGGCCCTTTGGAAGGTCAAACGAGCCCCGGAGCGAGCATACGCCTCATTTTGACGATTTTCGTGTGCTATTGCACACCATTTTTTGGGTGATCAGGATTCCGACGTCAAAAATGCCAAATTTGTTCGTGGACGTCCGTCAAGACGTTGTCTATGCATACGGTTGGCCATCACGGGTTTTCTGGGCCGTTTGGAAGGTCAAACGAGCCCCGGAGCGAGCATACGCCTCATTTTGACGATTTTCGTGTGCTATTGCACACCATTTTTTGGGTGATCAGGATTCCGACGTCAAAAATGCCAAATTTGTTCGTGGACGTCCGTCAAGACGTTGTCTATGCATACGGTTGGCCATCACGGGTTTTCTGGGCCGTTTGGAAGGTCAAACGAGCCCCGGAGCGAGCATACGCCTCATTTTGACGATTTTCGTGTGCTATTGCACACCATTTTTTGGGTGATCAGGATTCCGACGTCAAAAATGCCAAATTTGTTCGTGGACGTCCGTCAAGACGTTGTCTATGCATACGGTTGGCCATCACGGGTTTTCTGGGCCGTTTGGAAGGTCAAACGAGCCCCGGAGCGAGCATACGCCTCATTTTGACGATTTTCGTGTGCTATTGCACACCATTTTTTGGGTGATCAGGATTCCGACGTCAAAAATGCCAAATTTGTTCGTGGACGTCCGTCAAGACGTTGTCTATGCATACGGTTGGCCATCACGGGTTTTCTGGGCCCTTTGGAAGGTCAAACGAGCCCCGGAGCGAGCATACGCCTCATTTTGACGATTTTCGTGTGCTATTGCACACCATTTTTTGGGTGATCAGGATTCCGACGTCAAAAATGCCAAATTTGTTCGTGGACGTCCGTCAAGACGTTGTCTATGCATACGGTTGGCCATCACGGGTTTTCTGGGCCGTTTGGAAGGTCAAACGAGCCCCGGAGCGAGCATACGCCTCATTTTGACGATTTTCGTGTGCTATTGCACACCATTTTTTGGGTGATCAGGATTCCGACGTCAAAAATGCCAAATTTGTTCGTGGACGTCCGTCAAGACGTTGTCTATGCATACGGTTGGCCATCACGGGTTTTCTGGGCCGTTTGGAAGGTCAAACGAGCCCCGGAGCGAGCATACGCCTCATTTTGACGATTTTCGTGTGCTATTGCACACCATTTTTTGGGTGATCAGGATTCCGACGTCAAAAATGCCAAATTTGTTCGTGGACGTCCGTCAAGACGTTGTCTATGCATACGGTTGGCCATCACGGGTTTTCTGGGCCGTTTGGAAGGTCAAACGAGCCCCGGAGCGAGCATACGCCTCATTTTGACGATTTTCGTGTGCTATTGCACACCATTTTTTGGGTGATCAGGATTCCGACGTCAAAAATGCCAAATTTGTTCGTGGACGTCCGTCAAGACGTTGTCTATGCATACGGTTGGCCATCACGGGTTTTCTGGGCCGTTTGGAAGGTCAAACGAGCCCCGGAGCGAGCATACGCCTCATTTTGACGATTTTCGTGTGCTATTGCACACCATTTTTTGGGTGATCAGGATTCCGACGTCAAAAATGCCAAATTTGTTCGTGGACGTCCGTCAAGACGTTGTCTATGCATACGGTTGGCCATCACGGGTTTTCTGGGCCGTTTGGAAGGTCAAACGAGCCCCGGAGCGAGCATACGCCTCATTTTGACGATTTTCGTGTGCTATTGCACACCATTTTTTGGGTGATCAGGATTCCGACGTCAAAAATGCCAAATTTGTTCGTGGACGTCCGTCAAGACGTTGTCTATGCATACGGTTGGCCATCACGGGTTTTCTGGGCCGTTTGGAAGGTCAAACGAGCCCCGGAGCGAGCATACGCCTCATTTTGACGATTTTCGTGTGCTATTGCACACCATTTTTTGGGTGATCAGGATTCCGACGTCAAAAATGCCAAATTTGTTCGTGGACGTCCGTCAAGACGTTGTCTATGCATACGGTTGGCCATCACGGGTTTTCTGGGTCGTTTGGAAGGTCAAACGAGCCCCGGAGCGAGCATACGCCTCATTTTGACGATTTTCGTGTGCTATTGCACACCATTTTTTGGGTGATCAGGATTCCGACGTCAAAAATGCCAAATTTGTTCGTGGACGTCCGTCAAGACGTTGTCTATGCATACGGTTGGCCATCACGGGTTTTCTGGGCCGTTTGGAAGGTCAAACGAGCCCCGGAGCGAGCATACGCCTCATTTTGACGATTTTCGTGTGCTATTGCACACCATTTTTTGGGTGATCAGGATTCCGACGTCAAAAATGCCAAATTTGTTCGTGGACGTCCGTCAAGACGTTGTCTATGCATACGGTTGGCCATCACGGGTTTTCTGGGCCGTTTGGAAGGTCAAACGAGCCCCGGAGCGAGCATACGCCTCATTTTGACGATTTTCGTGTGCTATTGCACACCATTTTTTGGGTGATCAGGATTCCGACGTCAAAAATGCCAAATTTGTTCGTGGACGTCCGTCAAGACGTTGTCTATGCATACGGTTGGCCATCACGGGTTTTCTGGGCCGTTTGGAAGGTCAAACGAGCCCCGGAGCGAGCATACGCCTCATTTTGACGATTTTCGTGTGCTATTGCACACCATTTTTTGGGTGATCAGGATTCCGACGTCAAAAATGCCAAATTTGTTCGTGGACGTCCGTCAAGACGTTGTCTATGCATACGGTTGGCCATCACGGGTTTTCTGGGCCGTTTGGAAGGTCAAACGAGCCCCGGAGCGAGCATACGCCTCATTTTGACGATTTTCGTGTGCTATTGCACACCATTTTTTGGGTGATCAGGATTCCGACGTCAAAAATGCCAAATTTGTTCGTGGACGTCCGTCAAGACGTTGTCTATGCATACGGTTGGCCATCACGGGTTTTCTGGGTCCTTTGGAAGGTCAAACGAGCCCCGGAGCGAGCATACGCCTCATTTTGACGATTTTCGTGTGCTATTGCACACCATTTTTTGGGTGATCAGGATTCCGACGTCAAAAATGCCAAATTTGTTCGTGGACGTCCGTCAAGACGTTGTCTATGCATACGGTTGGCCATCACGGGTTTTCTGGGTCGTTTGGAAGGTCAAACGAGCCCCGGAGCGAGCATACGCCTCATTTTGACGATTTTCGTGTGCTATTGCACACCATTTTTTGGGTGATCAGGATTCCGACGTCAAAAATGCCAAATTTGTTCGTGGACGTCCGTCAAGACGTTGTCTATGCATACGGTTGGCCATCACGGGTTTTCTGGGTCGTTTGGAAGGTCAAACGAGCCCCGGAGCGAGCATACGCCTCATTTTGACGATTTTCGTGTGCTATTGCACACCATTTTTTGGGTGATCAGGATTCCGACGTCAAAAATGCCAAATTTGTTCGTGGACGTCCGTCAAGACGTTGTCTATGCATACGGTTGGCCATCACGGGTTTTCTGGGTCGTTTGGAAGGTCAAACGAGCCCCGGAGCGAGCATACGCCTCATTTTGACGATTTTCGTGTGCTATTGCACACCATTTTTTGGGTGATCAGGATTCCGACGTCAAAAATGCCAAATTTGTTCGTGGACGTCCGTCAAGACGTTGTCTATGCATACGGTTGGCCATCACGGGTTTTCTGGGTCGTTTGGAAGGTCAAACGAGCCCCGGAGCGAGCATACGCCTCATTTTGACGATTTTCGTGTGCTATTGCACACCATTTTTTGGGTGATCAGGATTCCGACGTCAAAAATGCCAAATTTGTTCGTGGACGTCCGTCAAGACGTTGTCTATGCATACGGTTGGCCATCACGGGTTTTCTGGGTCGTTTGGAAGGTCAAACGAGCCCCGGAGCGAGCATACGCCTCATTTTGACGATTTTCGTGTGCTATTGCACACCATTTTTTGGGTGATCAGGATTCCGACGTCAAAAATGCCAAATTTGTTCGTGGACGTCCGTCAAGACGTTGTCTATGCATACGGTTGGCCATCACGGGTTTTCTGGGCCGTTTGGAAGGTCAAACGAGCCCCGGAGCGAGCATACGCCTCATTTTGACGATTTTCGTGTGCTATTGCACACCATTTTTTGGGTGATCAGGATTCCGACGTCAAAAATGCCAAATTTGTTCGTGGACGTCCGTCAAGACGTTGTCTATGCATACGGTTGGCCATCACGGGTTTTCTGGGCCGTTTGGAAGGTCAAACGAGCCCCGGAGCGAGCATACGCCTCATTTTGACGATTTTCGTGTGCTATTGCACACCATTTTTTGGGTGATCAGGATTCCGACGTCAAAAATGCCAAATTTGTTCGTGGACGTCCGTCAAGACGTTGTCTATGCATACGGTTGGCCATCACGGGTTTTCTGGGCCGTTTGGAAGGTCAAACGAGCCCCGGAGCGAGCATACGCCTCATTTTGACGATTTTCGTGTGCTATTGCACACCATTTTTTGGGTGATCAGGATTCCGACGTCAAAAATGCCAAATTTGTTCGTGGACGTCCGTCAAGACGTTGTCTATGCATACGGTTGGCCATCACGGGTTTTCTGGGTCGTTTGGAAGGTCAAACGAGCCCCGGAGCGAGCATACGCCTCATTTTGACGATTTTCGTGTGCTATTGCACACCATTTTTTGGGTGATCAGGATTCCGACGTCAAAAATGCCAAATTTGTTCGTGGACGTCCGTCAAGACGTTGTCTATGCATACGGTTGGCCATCACGGGTTTTCTGGGTCGTTTGGAAGGTCAAACGAGCCCCGGAGCGAGCATACGCCTCATTTTGACGATTTTCGTGTGCTATTGCACACCATTTTTTGGGTGATCAGGATTCCGACGTCAAAAATGCCAAATTTGTTCGTGGACGTCCGTCAAGACGTTGTCTATGCATACGGTTGGCCATCACGGGTTTTCTGGGTCGTTTGGAAGGTCAAACGAGCCCCGGAGCGAGCATACGCCTCATTTTGACGATTTTCGTGTGCTATTGCACACCATTTTTTGGGTGATCAGGATTCCGACGTCAAAAATGCCAAATTTGTTCGTGGACGTCCGTCAAGACGTTGTCTATGCATACGGTTGGCCATCACGGGTTTTCTGGGTCGTTTGGAAGGTCAAACGAGCCCCGGAGCGAGCATACGCCTCATTTTGACGATTTTCGTGTGCTATTGCACACCATTTTTTGGGTGATCAGGATTCCGACGTCAAAAATGCCAAATTTGTTCGTGGACGTCCGTCAAGACGTTGTCTATGCATACGGTTGGCCATCACGGGTTTTCTGGGTCGTTTGGAAGGTCAAACGAGCCCCGGAGCGAGCATACGCCTCATTTTGACGATTTTCGTGTGCTATTGCACACCATTTTTTGGGTGATCAGGATTCCGACGTCAAAAATGCCAAATTTGTTCGTGGACGTCCGTCAAGACGTTGTCTATGCATACGGTTGGCCATCACGGGTTTTCTGGGTCGTTTGGAAGGTCAAACGAGCCCCGGAGCGAGCATACGCCTCATTTTGACGATTTTCGTGTGCTATTGCACACCATTTTTTGGGTGATCAGGATTCCGACGTCAAAAATGCCAAATTTGTTCGTGGACGTCCGTCAAGACGTTGTCTATGCATACGGTTGGCCATCACGGGTTTTCTGGGTCGTTTGGAAGGTCAAACGAGCCCCGGAGCGAGCATACGCCTCATTTTGACGATTTTCGTGTGCTATTGCACACCATTTTTTGGGTGATCAGGATTCCGACGTCAAAAATGCCAAATTTGTTCGTGGACGTCCGTCAAGACGTTGTCTATGCATACGGTTGGCCATCACGGGTTTTCTGGGTCGTTTGGAAGGTCAAACGAGCCCCGGAGCGAGCATACGCCTCATTTTGACGATTTTCGTGTGCTATTGCACACCATTTTTTGGGTGATCAGGATTCCGACGTCAAAAATGCCAAATTTGTTCGTGGACGTCCGTCAAGACGTTGTCTATGCATACGGTTGGCCATCACGGGTTTTCTGGGTCGTTTGGAAGGTCAAACGAGCCCCGGAGCGAGCATACGCCTCATTTTGACGATTTTCGTGTGCTATTGCACACCATTTTTTGGGTGATCAGGATTCCGACGTCAAAAATGCCAAATTTGTTCGTGGACGTCCGTCAAGACGTTGTCTATGCATACGGTTGGCCATCACGGGTTTTCTGGGTCGTTTGGAAGGTCAAACGAGCCCCGGAGCGAGCATACGCCTCATTTTGACGATTTTCGTGTGCTATTGCACACCATTTTTTGGGTGATCAGGATTCCGACGTCAAAAATGCCAAATTTGTTCGTGGACGTCCGTCAAGACGTTGTCTATGCATACGGTTGGCCATCACGGGTTTTCTGGGTCGTTTGGAAGGTCAAACGAGCCCCGGAGCGAGCATACGCCTCATTTTGACGATTTTCGTGTGCTATTGCACACCATTTTTTGGGTGATCAGGATTCCGACGTCAAAAATGCCAAATTTGTTCGTGGACGTCCGTCAAGACGTTGTCTATGCATACGGTTGGCCATCACGGGTTTTCTGGGTCGTTTGGAAGGTCAAACGAGCCCCGGAGCGAGCATACGCCTCATTTTGACGATTTTCGTGTGCTATTGCACACCATTTTTTGGGTGATCAGGATTCCGACGTCAAAAATGCCAAATTTGTTCGTGGACGTCCGTCAAGACGTTGTCTATGCATACGGTTGGCCATCACGGGTTTTCTGGGTCGTTTGGAAGGTCAAACGAGCCCCGGAGCGAGCATACGCCTCATTTTGACGATTTTCGTGTGCTATTGCACACCATTTTTTGGGTGATCAGGATTCCGACGTCAAAAATGCCAAATTTGTTCGTGGACGTCCGTCAAGACGTTGTCTATGCATACGGTTGGCCATCACGGGTTTTCTGGGTCGTTTGGAAGGTCAAACGAGCCCCGGAGCGAGCATACGCCTCATTTTGACGATTTTCGTGTGCTATTGCACACCATTTTTTGGGTGATCAGGATTCCGACGTCAAAAATGCCAAATTTGTTCGTGGACGTCCGTCAAGACGTTGTCTATGCATACGGTTGGCCATCACGGGTTTTCTGGGTCGTTTGGAAGGTCAAACGAGCCCCGGAGCGAGCATACGCCTCATTTTGACGATTTTCGTGTGCTATTGCACACCATTTTTTGGGTGATCAGGATTCCGACGTCAAAAATGCCAAATTTGTTCGTGGACGTCCGTCAAGACGTTGTCTATGCATACGGTTGGCCATCACGGGTTTTCTGGGTCGTTTGGAAGGTCAAACGAGCCCCGGAGCGAGCATACGCCTCATTTTGACGATTTTCGTGTGCTATTGCACACCATTTTTTGGGTGATCAGGATTCCGACGTCAAAAATGCCAAATTTGTTCGTGGACGTCCGTCAAGACGTTGTCTATGCATACGGTTGGCCATCACGGGTTTTCTGGGTCGTTTGGAAGGTCAAACGAGCCCCGGAGCGAGCATACGCCTCATTTTGACGATTTTCGTGTGCTATTGCACACCATTTTTTGGGTGATCAGGATTCCGACGTCAAAAATGCCAAATTTGTTCGTGGACGTCCGTCAAGACGTTGTCTATGCATACGGTTGGCCATCACGGGTTTTCTGGGTCGTTTGGAAGGTCAAACGAGCCCCGGAGCGAGCATACGCCTCATTTTGACGAT
Source organism: Solanum pimpinellifolium (assembly GCA_034621305.1). NCBI lineage: Eukaryota > Viridiplantae > Streptophyta > Magnoliopsida > Solanales > Solanaceae > Solanum > Solanum pimpinellifolium. The sequence goes on along the minus strand of JAWZUQ010000013.1, from coordinate 297,085 downwards.
TTTCGTGTGCTATTGCACACCATTTTTTGGGTGATCAGGATTCCGACGTCAAAAATGCCAAATTTGTTCGTGGACGTCCGTCAAGACGTTGTCTATGCATACGGTTGGCCATCACGGGTTTTCTGGGTCGTTTGGAAGGTCAAACGAGCCCCGGAGCGAGCATACGCCTCATTTTGACGATTTTCGTGTGCTATTGCACACCATTTTTTGGGTGATCAGGATTCCGACGTCAAAAATGCCAAATTTGTTCGTGGACGTCCGTCAAGACGTTGTCTATGCATACGGTTGGCCATCACGGGTTTTCTGGGTCGTTTGGAAGGTCAAACGAGCCCCGGAGCGAGCATACGCCTCATTTTGACGATTTTCGTGTGCTATTGCACACCATTTTTTGGGTGATCAGGATTCCGACGTCAAAAATGCCAAATTTGTTCGTGGACGTCCGTCAAGACGTTGTCTATGCATACGGTTGGCCATCACGGGTTTTCTGGGTCGTTTGGAAGGTCAAACGAGCCCCGGAGCGAGCATACGCCTCATTTTGACGATTTTCGTGTGCTATTGCACACCATTTTTTGGGTGATCAGGATTCCGACGTCAAAAATGCCAAATTTGTTCGTGGACGTCCGTCAAGACGTTGTCTATGCATACGGTTGGCCATCACGGGTTTTCTGGGTCGTTTGGAAGGTCAAACGAGCCCCGGAGCGAGCATACGCCTCATTTTGACGATTTTCGTGTGCTATTGCACACCATTTTTTGGGTGATCAGGATTCCGACGTCAAAAATGCCAAATTTGTTCGTGGACGTCCGTCAAGACGTTGTCTATGCATACGGTTGGCCATCACGGGTTTTCTGGGTCGTTTGGAAGGTCAAACGAGCCCCGGAGCGAGCATACGCCTCATTTTGACGATTTTCGTGTGCTATTGCACACCATTTTTTGGGTGATCAGGATTCCGACGTCAAAAATGCCAAATTTGTTCGTGGACGTCCGTCAAGACGTTGTCTATGCATACGGTTGGCCATCACGGGTTTTCTGGGTCGTTTGGAAGGTCAAACGAGCCCCGGAGCGAGCATACGCCTCATTTTGACGATTTTCGTGTGCTATTGCACACCATTTTTTGGGTGATCAGGATTCCGACGTCAAAAATGCCAAATTTGTTCGTGGACGTCCGTCAAGACGTTGTCTATGCATACGGTTGGCCATCACGGGTTTTCTGGGTCGTTTGGAAGGTCAAACGAGCCCCGGAGCGAGCATACGCCTCATTTTGACGATTTTCGTGTGCTATTGCACACCATTTTTTGGGTGATCAGGATTCCGACGTCAAAAATGCCAAATTTGTTCGTGGACGTCCGTCAAGACGTTGTCTATGCATACGGTTGGCCATCACGGGTTTTCTGGGTCGTTTGGAAGGTCAAACGAGCCCCGGAGCGAGCATACGCCTCATTTTGACGATTTTCGTGTGCTATTGCACACCATTTTTTGGGTGATCAGGATTCCGACGTCAAAAATGCCAAATTTGTTCGTGGACGTCCGTCAAGACGTTGTCTATGCATACGGTTGGCCATCACGGGTTTTCTGGGTCGTTTGGAAGGTCAAACGAGCCCCGGAGCGAGCATACGCCTCATTTTGACGATTTTCGTGTGCTATTGCACACCATTTTTTGGGTGATCAGGATTCCGACGTCAAAAATGCCAAATTTGTTCGTGGACGTCCGTCAAGACGTTGTCTATGCATACGGTTGGCCATCACGGGTTTTCTGGGTCGTTTGGAAGGTCAAACGAGCCCCGGAGCGAGCATACGCCTCATTTTGACGATTTTCGTGTGCTATTGCACACCATTTTTTGGGTGATCAGGATTCCGACGTCAAAAATGCCAAATTTGTTCGTGGACGTCCGTCAAGACGTTGTCTATGCATACGGTTGGCCATCACGGGTTTTCTGGGTCGTTTGGAAGGTCAAACGAGCCCCGGAGCGAGCATACGCCTCATTTTGACGATTTTCGTGTGCTATTGCACACCATTTTTTGGGTGATCAGGATTCCGACGTCAAAAATGCCAAATTTGTTCGTGGACGTCCGTCAAGACGTTGTCTATGCATACGGTTGGCCATCACGGGTTTTCTGGGTCGTTTGGAAGGTCAAACGAGCCCCGGAGCGAGCATACGCCTCATTTTGACGATTTTCGTGTGCTATTGCACACCATTTTTTGGGTGATCAGGATTCCGACGTCAAAAATGCCAAATTTGTTCGTGGACGTCCGTCAAGACGTTGTCTATGCATACGGTTGGCCATCACGGGTTTTCTGGGTCGTTTGGAAGGTCAAACGAGCCCCGGAGCGAGCATACGCCTCATTTTGACGATTTTCGTGTGCTATTGCACACCATTTTTTGGGTGATCAGGATTCCGACGTCAAAAATGCCAAATTTGTTCGTGGACGTCCGTCAAGACGTTGTCTATGCATACGGTTGGCCATCACGGGTTTTCTGGGTCGTTTGGAAGGTCAAACGAGCCCCGGAGCGAGCATACGCCTCATTTTGACGATTTTCGTGTGCTATTGCACACCATTTTTTGGGTGATCAGGATTCCGACGTCAAAAATGCCAAATTTGTTCGTGGACGTCCGTCAAGACGTTGTCTATGCATACGGTTGGCCATCACGGGTTTTCTGGGTCGTTTGGAAGGTCAAACGAGCCCCGGAGCGAGCATACGCCTCATTTTGACGATTTTCGTGTGCTATTGCACACCATTTTTTGGGTGATCAGGATTCCGACGTCAAAAATGCCAAATTTGTTCGTGGACGTCCGTCAAGACGTTGTCTATGCATACGGTTGGCCATCACGGGTTTTCTGGGTCGTTTGGAAGGTCAAACGAGCCCCGGAGCGAGCATACGCCTCATTTTGACGATTTTCGTGTGCTATTGCACACCATTTTTTGGGTGATCAGGATTCCGACGTCAAAAATGCCAAATTTGTTCGTGGACGTCCGTCAAGACGTTGTCTATGCATACGGTTGGCCATCACGGGTTTTCTGGGTCGTTTGGAAGGTCAAACGAGCCCCGGAGCGAGCATACGCCTCATTTTGACGATTTTCGTGTGCTATTGCACACCATTTTTTGGGTGATCAGGATTCCGACGTCAAAAATGCCAAATTTGTTCGTGGACGTCCGTCAAGACGTTGTCTATGCATACGGTTGGCCATCACGGGTTTTCTGGGTCGTTTGGAAGGTCAAACGAGCCCCGGAGCGAGCATACGCCTCATTTTGACGATTTTCGTGTGCTATTGCACACCATTTTTTGGGTGATCAGGATTCCGACGTCAAAAATGCCAAATTTGTTCGTGGACGTCCGTCAAGACGTTGTCTATGCATACGGTTGGCCATCACGGGTTTTCTGGGTCGTTTGGAAGGTCAAACGAGCCCCGGAGCGAGCATACGCCTCATTTTGACGATTTTCGTGTGCTATTGCACACCATTTTTTGGGTGATCAGGATTCCGACGTCAAAAATGCCAAATTTGTTCGTGGACGTCCGTCAAGACGTTGTCTATGCATACGGTTGGCCATCACGGGTTTTCTGGGTCGTTTGGAAGGTCAAACGAGCCCCGGAGCGAGCATACGCCTCATTTTGACGATTTTCGTGTGCTATTGCACACCATTTTTTGGGTGATCAGGATTCCGACGTCAAAAATGCCAAATTTGTTCGTGGACGTCCGTCAAGACGTTGTCTATGCATACGGTTGGCCATCACGGGTTTTCTGGGTCGTTTGGAAGGTCAAACGAGCCCCGGAGCGAGCATACGCCTCATTTTGACGATTTTCGTGTGCTATTGCACACCATTTTTTGGGTGATCAGGATTCCGACGTCAAAAATGCCAAATTTGTTCGTGGACGTCCGTCAAGACGTTGTCTATGCATACGGTTGGCCATCACGGGTTTTCTGGGTCGTTTGGAAGGTCAAACGAGCCCCGGAGCGAGCATACGCCTCATTTTGACGATTTTCGTGTGCTATTGCACACCATTTTTTGGGTGATCAGGATTCCGACGTCAAAAATGCCAAATTTGTTCGTGGACGTCCGTCAAGACGTTGTCTATGCATACGGTTGGCCATCACGGGTTTTCTGGGTCGTTTGGAAGGTCAAACGAGCCCCGGAGCGAGCATACGCCTCATTTTGACGATTTTCGTGTGCTATTGCACACCATTTTTTGGGTGATCAGGATTCCGACGTCAAAAATGCCAAATTTGTTCGTGGACGTCCGTCAAGACGTTGTCTATGCATACGGTTGGCCATCACGGGTTTTCTGGGTCGTTTGGAAGGTCAAACGAGCCCCGGAGCGAGCATACGCCTCATTTTGACGATTTTCGTGTGCTATTGCACACCATTTTTTGGGTGATCAGGATTCCGACGTCAAAAATGCCAAATTTGTTCGTGGACGTCCGTCAAGACGTTGTCTATGCATACGGTTGGCCATCACGGGTTTTCTGGGTCGTTTGGAAGGTCAAACGAGCCCCGGAGCGAGCATACGCCTCATTTTGACGATTTTCGTGTGCTATTGCACACCATTTTTTGGGTGATCAGGATTCCGACGTCAAAAATGCCAAATTTGTTCGTGGACGTCCGTCAAGACGTTGTCTATGCATACGGTTGGCCATCACGGGTTTTCTGGGTCGTTTGGAAGGTCAAACGAGCCCCGGAGCGAGCATACGCCTCATTTTGACGATTTTCGTGTGCTATTGCACACCATTTTTTGGGTGATCAGGATTCCGACGTCAAAAATGCCAAATTTGTTCGTGGACGTCCGTCAAGACGTTGTCTATGCATACGGTTGGCCATCACGGGTTTTCTGGGTCGTTTGGAAGGTCAAACGAGCCCCGGAGCGAGCATACGCCTCATTTTGACGATTTTCGTGTGCTATTGCACACCATTTTTTGGGTGATCAGGATTCCGACGTCAAAAATGCCAAATTTGTTCGTGGACGTCCGTCAAGACGTTGTCTATGCATACGGTTGGCCATCACGGGTTTTCTGGGTCGTTTGGAAGGTCAAACGAGCCCCGGAGCGAGCATACGCCTCATTTTGACGATTTTCGTGTGCTATTGCACACCATTTTTTGGGTGATCAGGATTCCGACGTCAAAAATGCCAAATTTGTTCGTGGACGTCCGTCAAGACGTTGTCTATGCATACGGTTGGCCATCACGGGTTTTCTGGGTCGTTTGGAAGGTCAAACGAGCCCCGGAGCGAGCATACGCCTCATTTTGACGATTTTCGTGTGCTATTGCACACCATTTTTTGGGTGATCAGGATTCCGACGTCAAAAATGCCAAATTTGTTCGTGGACGTCCGTCAAGACGTTGTCTATGCATACGGTTGGCCATCACGGGTTTTCTGGGTCGTTTGGAAGGTCAAACGAGCCCCGGAGCGAGCATACGCCTCATTTTGACGATTTTCGTGTGCTATTGCACACCATTTTTTGGGTGATCAGGATTCCGACGTCAAAAATGCCAAATTTGTTCGTGGACGTCCGTCAAGACGTTGTCTATGCATACGGTTGGCCATCACGGGTTTTCTGGGTCGTTTGGAAGGTCAAACGAGCCCCGGAGCGAGCATACGCCTCATTTTGACGATTTTCGTGTGCTATTGCACACCATTTTTTGGGTGATCAGGATTCCGACGTCAAAAATGCCAAATTTGTTCGTGGACGTCCGTCAAGACGTTGTCTATGCATACGGTTGGCCATCACGGGTTTTCTGGGTCGTTTGGAAGGTCAAACGAGCCCCGGAGCGAGCATACGCCTCATTTTGACGATTTTCGTGTGCTATTGCACACCATTTTTTGGGTGATCAGGATTCCGACGTCAAAAATGCCAAATTTGTTCGTGGACGTCCGTCAAGACGTTGTCTATGCATACGGTTGGCCATCACGGGTTTTCTGGGTCGTTTGGAAGGTCAAACGAGCCCCGGAGCGAGCATACGCCTCATTTTGACGATTTTCGTGTGCTATTGCACACCATTTTTTGGGTGATCAGGATTCCGACGTCAAAAATGCCAAATTTGTTCGTGGACGTCCGTCAAGACGTTGTCTATGCATACGGTTGGCCATCACGGGTTTTCTGGGTCGTTTGGAAGGTCAAACGAGCCCCGGAGCGAGCATACGCCTCATTTTGACGATTTTCGTGTGCTATTGCACACCATTTTTTGGGTGATCAGGATTCCGACGTCAAAAATGCCAAATTTGTTCGTGGACGTCCGTCAAGACGTTGTCTATGCATACGGTTGGCCATCACGGGTTTTCTGGGTCGTTTGGAAGGTCAAACGAGCCCCGGAGCGAGCATACGCCTCATTTTGACGATTTTCGTGTGCTATTGCACACCATTTTTTGGGTGATCAGGATTCCGACGTCAAAAATGCCAAATTTGTTCGTGGACGTCCGTCAAGACGTTGTCTATGCATACGGTTGGCCATCACGGGTTTTCTGGGTCGTTTGGAAGGTCAAACGAGCCCCGGAGCGAGCATACGCCTCATTTTGACGATTTTCGTGTGCTATTGCACACCATTTTTTGGGTGATCAGGATTCCGACGTCAAAAATGCCAAATTTGTTCGTGGACGTCCGTCAAGACGTTGTCTATGCATACGGTTGGCCATCACGGGTTTTCTGGGTCGTTTGGAAGGTCAAACGAGCCCCGGAGCGAGCATACGCCTCATTTTGACGATTTTCGTGTGCTATTGCACACCATTTTTTGGGTGATCAGGATTCCGACGTCAAAAATGCCAAATTTGTTCGTGGACGTCCGTCAAGACGTTGTCTATGCATACGGTTGGCCATCACGGGTTTTCTGGGTCGTTTGGAAGGTCAAACGAGCCCCGGAGCGAGCATACGCCTCATTTTGACGATTTTCGTGTGCTATTGCACACCATTTTTTGGGTGATCAGGATTCCGACGTCAAAAATGCCAAATTTGTTCGTGGACGTCCGTCAAGACGTTGTCTATGCATACGGTTGGCCATCACGGGTTTTCTGGGTCGTTTGGAAGGTCAAACGAGCCCCGGAGCGAGCATACGCCTCATTTTGACGATTTTCGTGTGCTATTGCACACCATTTTTTGGGTGATCAGGATTCCGACGTCAAAAATGCCAAATTTGTTCGTGGACGTCCGTCAAGACGTTGTCTATGCATACGGTTGGCCATCACGGGTTTTCTGGGTCGTTTGGAAGGTCAAACGAGCCCCGGAGCGAGCATACGCCTCATTTTGACGATTTTCGTGTGCTATTGCACACCATTTTTTGGGTGATCAGGATTCCGACGTCAAAAATGCCAAATTTGTTCGTGGACGTCCGTCAAGACGTTGTCTATGCATACGGTTGGCCATCACGGGTTTTCTGGGTCGTTTGGAAGGTCAAACGAGCCCCGGAGCGAGCATACGCCTCATTTTGACGATTTTCGTGTGCTATTGCACACCATTTTTTGGGTGATCAGGATTCCGACGTCAAAAATGCCAAATTTGTTCGTGGACGTCCGTCAAGACGTTGTCTATGCATACGGTTGGCCATCACGGGTTTTCTGGGTCGTTTGGAAGGTCAAACGAGCCCCGGAGCGAGCATACGCCTCATTTTGACGATTTTCGTGTGCTATTGCACACCATTTTTTGGGTGATCAGGATTCCGACGTCAAAAATGCCAAATTTGTTCGTGGACGTCCGTCAAGACGTTGTCTATGCATACGGTTGGCCATCACGGGTTTTCTGGGTCGTTTGGAAGGTCAAACGAGCCCCGGAGCGAGCATACGCCTCATTTTGACGATTTTCGTGTGCTATTGCACACCATTTTTTGGGTGATCAGGATTCCGACGTCAAAAATGCCAAATTTGTTCGTGGACGTCCGTCAAGACGTTGTCTATGCATACGGTTGGCCATCACGGGTTTTCTGGGTCGTTTGGAAGGTCAAACGAGCCCCGGAGCGAGCATACGCCTCATTTTGACGATTTTCGTGTGCTATTGCACACCATTTTTTGGGTGATCAGGATTCCGACGTCAAAAATGCCAAATTTGTTCGTGGACGTCCGTCAAGACGTTGTCTATGCATACGGTTGGCCATCACGGGTTTTCTGGGTCGTTTGGAAGGTCAAACGAGCCCCGGAGCGAGCATACGCCTCATTTTGACGATTTTCGTGTGCTATTGCACACCATTTTTTGGGTGATCAGGATTCCGACGTCAAAAATGCCAAATTTGTTCGTGGACGTCCGTCAAGACGTTGTCTATGCATACGGTTGGCCATCACGGGTTTTCTGGGTCGTTTGGAAGGTCAAACGAGCCCCGGAGCGAGCATACGCCTCATTTTGACGATTTTCGTGTGCTATTGCACACCATTTTTTGGGTGATCAGGATTCCGACGTCAAAAATGCCAAATTTGTTCGTGGACGTCCGTCAAGACGTTGTCTATGCATACGGTTGGCCATCACGGGTTTTCTGGGTCGTTTGGAAGGTCAAACGAGCCCCGGAGCGAGCATACGCCTCATTTTGACGATTTTCGTGTGCTATTGCACACCATTTTTTGGGTGATCAGGATTCCGACGTCAAAAATGCCAAATTTGTTCGTGGACGTCCGTCAAGACGTTGTCTATGCATACGGTTGGCCATCACGGGTTTTCTGGGTCGTTTGGAAGGTCAAACGAGCCCCGGAGCGAGCATACGCCTCATTTTGACGATTTTCGTGTGCTATTGCACACCATTTTTTGGGTGATCAGGATTCCGACGTCAAAAATGCCAAATTTGTTCGTGGACGTCCGTCAAGACGTTGTCTATGCATACGGTTGGCCATCACGGGTTTTCTGGGTCGTTTGGAAGGTCAAACGAGCCCCGGAGCGAGCATACGCCTCATTTTGACGATTTTCGTGTGCTATTGCACACCATTTTTTGGGTGATCAGGATTCCGACGTCAAAAATGCCAAATTTGTTCGTGGACGTCCGTCAAGACGTTGTCTATGCATACGGTTGGCCATCACGGGTTTTCTGGGTCGTTTGGAAGGTCAAACGAGCCCCGGAGCGAGCATACGCCTCATTTTGACGATTTTCGTGTGCTATTGCACACCATTTTTTGGGTGATCAGGATTCCGACGTCAAAAATGCCAAATTTGTTCGTGGACGTCCGTCAAGACGTTGTCTATGCATACGGTTGGCCATCACGGGTTTTCTGGGTCGTTTGGAAGGTCAAACGAGCCCCGGAGCGAGCATACGCCTCATTTTGACGATTTTCGTGTGCTATTGCACACCATTTTTTGGGTGATCAGGATTCCGACGTCAAAAATGCCAAATTTGTTCGTGGACGTCCGTCAAGACGTTGTCTATGCATACGGTTGGCCATCACGGGTTTTCTGGGTCGTTTGGAAGGTCAAACGAGCCCCGGAGCGAGCATACGCCTCATTTTGACGATTTTCGTGTGCTATTGCACACCATTTTTTGGGTGATCAGGATTCCGACGTCAAAAATGCCAAATTTGTTCGTGGACGTCCGTCAAGACGTTGTCTATGCATACGGTTGGCCATCACGGGTTTTCTGGGTCGTTTGGAAGGTCAAACGAGCCCCGGAGCGAGCATACGCCTCATTTTGACGATTTTCGTGTGCTATTGCACACCATTTTTTGGGTGATCAGGATTCCGACGTCAAAAATGCCAAATTTGTTCGTGGACGTCCGTCAAGACGTTGTCTATGCATACGGTTGGCCATCACGGGTTTTCTGGGTCGTTTGGAAGGTCAAACGAGCCCCGGAGCGAGCATACGCCTCATTTTGACGATTTTCGTGTGCTATTGCACACCATTTTTTGGGTGATCAGGATTCCGACGTCAAAAATGCCAAATTTGTTCGTGGACGTCCGTCAAGACGTTGTCTATGCATACGGTTGGCCATCACGGGTTTTCTGGGTCGTTTGGAAGGTCAAACGAGCCCCGGAGCGAGCATACGCCTCATTTTGACGATTTTCGTGTGCTATTGCACACCATTTTTTGGGTGATCAGGATTCCGACGTCAAAAATGCCAAATTTGTTCGTGGACGTCCGTCAAGACGTTGTCTATGCATACGGTTGGCCATCACGGGTTTTCTGGGTCGTTTGGAAGGTCAAACGAGCCCCGGAGCGAGCATACGCCTCATTTTGACGATTTTCGTGTGCTATTGCACACCATTTTTTGGGTGATCAGGATTCCGACGTCAAAAATGCCAAATTTGTTCGTGGACGTCCGTCAAGACGTTGTCTATGCATACGGTTGGCCATCACGGGTTTTCTGGGTCGTTTGGAAGGTCAAACGAGCCCCGGAGCGAGCATACGCCTCATTTTGACGATTTTCGTGTGCTATTGCACACCATTTTTTGGGTGATCAGGATTCCGACGTCAAAAATGCCAAATTTGTTCGTGGACGTCCGTCAAGACGTTGTCTATGCATACGGTTGGCCATCACGGGTTTTCTGGGTCGTTTGGAAGGTCAAACGAGCCCCGGAGCGAGCATACGCCTCATTTTGACGATTTTCGTGTGCTATTGCACACCATTTTTTGGGTGATCAGGATTCCGACGTCAAAAATGCCAAATTTGTTCGTGGACGTCCGTCAAGACGTTGTCTATGCATACGGTTGGCCATCACGGGTTTTCTGGGTCGTTTGGAAGGTCAAACGAGCCCCGGAGCGAGCATACGCCTCATTTTGACGATTTTCGTGTGCTATTGCACACCATTTTTTGGGTGATCAGGATTCCGACGTCAAAAATGCCAAATTTGTTCGTGGACGTCCGTCAAGACGTTGTCTATGCATACGGTTGGCCATCACGGGTTTTCTGGGTCGTTTGGAAGGTCAAACGAGCCCCGGAGCGAGCATACGCCTCATTTTGACGATTTTCGTGTGCTATTGCACACCATTTTTTGGGTGATCAGGATTCCGACGTCAAAAATGCCAAATTTGTTCGTGGACGTCCGTCAAGACGTTGTCTATGCATACGGTTGGCCATCACGGGTTTTCTGGGTCGTTTGGAAGGTCAAACGAGCCCCGGAGCGAGCATACGCCTCATTTTGACGATTTTCGTGTGCTATTGCACACCATTTTTTGGGTGATCAGGATTCCGACGTCAAAAATGCCAAATTTGTTCGTGGACGTCCGTCAAGACGTTGTCTATGCATACGGTTGGCCATCACGGGTTTTCTGGGTCGTTTGGAAGGTCAAACGAGCCCCGGAGCGAGCATACGCCTCATTTTGACGATTTTCGTGTGCTATTGCACACCATTTTTTGGGTGATCAGGATTCCGACGTCAAAAATGCCAAATTTGTTCGTGGACGTCCGTCAAGACGTTGTCTATGCATACGGTTGGCCATCACGGGTTTTCTGGGTCGTTTGGAAGGTCAAACGAGCCCCGGAGCGAGCATACGCCTCATTTTGACGATTTTCGTGTGCTATTGCACACCATTTTTTGGGTGATCAGGATTCCGACGTCAAAAATGCCAAATTTGTTCGTGGACGTCCGTCAAGACGTTGTCTATGCATACGGTTGGCCATCACGGGTTTTCTGGGTCGTTTGGAAGGTCAAACGAGCCCCGGAGCGAGCATACGCCTCATTTTGACGATTTTCGTGTGCTATTGCACACCATTTTTTGGGTGATCAGGATTCCGACGTCAAAAATGCCAAATTTGTTCGTGGACGTCCGTCAAGACGTTGTCTATGCATACGGTTGGCCATCACGGGTTTTCTGGGTCGTTTGGAAGGTCAAACGAGCCCCGGAGCGAGCATACGCCTCATTTTGACGATTTTCGTGTGCTATTGCACACCATTTTTTGGGTGATCAGGATTCCGACGTCAAAAATGCCAAATTTGTTCGTGGACGTCCGTCAAGACGTTGTCTATGCATACGGTTGGCCATCACGGGTTTTCTGGGTCGTTTGGAAGGTCAAACGAGCCCCGGAGCGAGCATACGCCTCATTTTGACGATTTTCGTGTGCTATTGCACACCATTTTTTGGGTGATCAGGATTCCGACGTCAAAAATGCCAAATTTGTTCGTGGACGTCCGTCAAGACGTTGTCTATGCATACGGTTGGCCATCACGGGTTTTCTGGGTCGTTTGGAAGGTCAAACGAGCCCCGGAGCGAGCATACGCCTCATTTTGACGATTTTCGTGTGCTATTGCACACCATTTTTTGGGTGATCAGGATTCCGACGTCAAAAATGCCAAATTTGTTCGTGGACGTCCGTCAAGACGTTGTCTATGCATACGGTTGGCCATCACGGGTTTTCTGGGTCGTTTGGAAGGTCAAACGAGCCCCGGAGCGAGCATACGCCTCATTTTGACGATTTTCGTGTGCTATTGCACACCATTTTTTGGGTGATCAGGATTCCGACGTCAAAAATGCCAAATTTGTTCGTGGACGTCCGTCAAGACGTTGTCTATGCATACGGTTGGCCATCACGGGTTTTCTGGGTCGTTTGGAAGGTCAAACGAGCCCCGGAGCGAGCATACGCCTCATTTTGACGATTTTCGTGTGCTATTGCACACCATTTTTTGGGTGATCAGGATTCCGACGTCAAAAATGCCAAATTTGTTCGTGGACGTCCGTCAAGACGTTGTCTATGCATACGGTTGGCCATCACGGGTTTTCTGGGTCGTTTGGAAGGTCAAACGAGCCCCGGAGCGAGCATACGCCTCATTTTGACGATTTTCGTGTGCTATTGCACACCATTTTTTGGGTGATCAGGATTCCGACGTCAAAAATGCCAAATTTGTTCGTGGACGTCCGTCAAGACGTTGTCTATGCATACGGTTGGCCATCACGGGTTTTCTGGGTCGTTTGGAAGGTCAAACGAGCCCCGGAGCGAGCATACGCCTCATTTTGACGATTTTCGTGTGCTATTGCACACCATTTTTTGGGTGATCAGGATTCCGACGTCAAAAATGCCAAATTTGTTCGTGGACGTCCGTCAAGACGTTGTCTATGCATACGGTTGGCCATCACGGGTTTTCTGGGTCGTTTGGAAGGTCAAACGAGCCCCGGAGCGAGCATACGCCTCATTTTGACGATTTTCGTGTGCTATTGCACACCATTTTTTGGGTGATCGGGATTCCGACGTCAAAAATGCCAAATTTGTTCGTGGACGTCCGTCAAGACGTTGTCTATGCATACGGTTGGCCATCACGGGTTTTCTGGGTCGTTTGGAAGGTCAAACGAGCCCCGGAGCGAGCATACGCCTCATTTTGACGATTTTCGTGTGCTATTGCACACCATTTTTTGGGTGATCAGGATTCCGACGTCAAAAATGCCAAATTTGTTCGTGGACGTCCGTCAAGACGTTGTCTATGCATACGGTTGGCCATCACGGGTTTTCTGGGTCGTTTGGAAGGTCAAACGAGCCCCGGAGCGAGCATACGCCTCATTTTGACGATTTTCGTGTGCTATTGCACACCATTTTTTGGGTGATCAGGATTCCGACGTCAAAAATGCCAAATTTGTTCGTGGACGTCCGTCAAGACGTTGTCTATGCATACGGTTGGCCATCACGGGTTTTCTGGGTCGTTTGGAAGGTCAAACGAGCCCCGGAGCGAGCATACGCCTCATTTTGACGATTTTCGTGTGCTATTGCACACCATTTTTTGGGTGATCAGGATTCCGACGTCAAAAATGCCAAATTTGTTCGTGGACGTCCGTCAAGACGTTGTCTATGCATACGGTTGGCCATCACGGGTTTTCTGGGTCGTTTGGAAGGTCAAACGAGCCCCGGAGCGAGCATACGCCTCATTTTGACGATTTTCGTGTGCTATTGCACACCATTTTTTGGGTGATCAGGATTCCGACGTCAAAAATGCCAAATTTGTTCGTGGACGTCCGTCAAGACGTTGTCTATGCATACGGTTGGCCATCACGGGTTTTCTGGGTCGTTTGGAAGGTCAAACGAGCCCCGGAGCGAGCATACGCCTCATTTTGACGATTTTCGTGTGCTATTGCACACCATTTTTTGGGTGATCAGGATTCCGACGTCAAAAATGCCAAATTTGTTCGTGGACGTCCGTCAAGACGTTGTCTATGCATACGGTTGGCCATCACGGGTTTTCTGGGTCGTTTGGAAGGTCAAACGAGCCCCGGAGCGAGCATACGCCTCATTTTGACGATTTTCGTGTGCTATTGCACACCATTTTTTGGGTGATCAGGATTCCGACGTCAAAAATGCCAAATTTGTTCGTGGACGTCCGTCAAGACGTTGTCTATGCATACGGTTGGCCATCACGGGTTTTCTGGGTCGTTTGGAAGGTCAAACGAGCCCCGGAGCGAGCATACGCCTCATTTTGACGATTTTCGTGTGCTATTGCACACCATTTTTTGGGTGATCAGGATTCCGACGTCAAAAATGCCAAATTTGTTCGTGGACGTCCGTCAAGACGTTGTCTATGCATACGGTTGGCCATCACGGGTTTTCTGGGTCGTTTGGAAGGTCAAACGAGCCCCGGAGCGAGCATACGCCTCATTTTGACGATTTTCGTGTGCTATTGCACACCATTTTTTGGGTGATCAGGATTCCGACGTCAAAAATGCCAAATTTGTTCGTGGACGTCCGTCAAGACGTTGTCTATGCATACGGTTGGCCATCACGGGTTTTCTGGGTCGTTTGGAAGGTCAAACGAGCCCCGGAGCGAGCATACGCCTCATTTTGACGATTTTCGTGTGCTATTGCACACCATTTTTTGGGTGATCAGGATTCCGACGTCAAAAATGCCAAATTTGTTCGTGGACGTCCGTCAAGACGTTGTCTATGCATACGGTTGGCCATCACGGGTTTTCTGGGTCGTTTGGAAGGTCAAACGAGCCCCGGAGCGAGCATACGCCTCATTTTGACGATTTTCGTGTGCTATTGCACACCATTTTTTGGGTGATCAGGATTCCGACGTCAAAAATGCCAAATTTGTTCGTGGACGTCCGTCAAGACGTTGTCTATGCATACGGTTGGCCATCACGGGTTTTCTGGGTCGTTTGGAAGGTCAAACGAGCCCCGGAGCGAGCATACGCCTCATTTTGACGATTTTCGTGTGCTATTGCACACCATTTTTTGGGTGATCAGGATTCCGACGTCAAAAATGCCAAATTTGTTCGTGGACGTCCGTCAAGACGTTGTCTATGCATACGGTTGGCCATCACGGGTTTTCTGGGTCGTTTGGAAGGTCAAACGAGCCCCGGAGCGAGCATACGCCTCATTTTGACGATTTTCGTGTGCTATTGCACACCATTTTTTGGGTGATCAGGATTCCGACGTCAAAAATGCCAAATTTGTTCGTGGACGTCCGTCAAGACGTTGTCTATGCATACGGTTGGCCATCACGGGTTTTCTGGGTCGTTTGGAAGGTCAAACGAGCCCCGGAGCGAGCATACGCCTCATTTTGACGATTTTCGTGTGCTATTGCACACCATTTTTTGGGTGATCAGGATTCCGACGTCAAAAATGCCAAATTTGTTCGTGGACGTCCGTCAAGACGTTGTCTATGCATACGGTTGGCCATCACGGGTTTTCTGGGTCGTTTGGAAGGTCAAACGAGCCCCGGAGCGAGCATACGCCTCATTTTGACGATTTTCGTGTGCTATTGCACACCATTTTTTGGGTGATCAGGATTCCGACGTCAAAAATGCCAAATTTGTTCGTGGACGTCCGTCAAGACGTTGTCTATGCATACGGTTGGCCATCACGGGTTTTCTGGGTCGTTTGGAAGGTCAAACGAGCCCCGGAGCGAGCATACGCCTCATTTTGACGATTTTCGTGTGCTATTGCACACCATTTTTTGGGTGATCAGGATTCCGACGTCAAAAATGCCAAATTTGTTCGTGGACGTCCGTCAAGACGTTGTCTATGCATACGGTTGGCCATCACGGGTTTTCTGGGTCGTTTGGAAGGTCAAACGAGCCCCGGAGCGAGCATACGCCTCATTTTGACGATTTTCGTGTGCTATTGCACACCATTTTTTGGGTGATCAGGATTCCGACGTCAAAAATGCCAAATTTGTTCGTGGACGTCCGTCAAGACGTTGTCTATGCATACGGTTGGCCATCACGGGTTTTCTGGGTCGTTTGGAAGGTCAAACGAGCCCCGGAGCGAGCATACGCCTCATTTTGACGATTTTCGTGTGCTATTGCACACCATTTTTTGGGTGATCAGGATTCCGACGTCAAAAATGCCAAATTTGTTCGTGGACGTCCGTCAAGACGTTGTCTATGCATACGGTTGGCCATCACGGGTTTTCTGGGTCGTTTGGAAGGTCAAACGAGCCCCGGAGCGAGCATACGCCTCATTTTGACGATTTTCGTGTGCTATTGCACACCATTTTTTGGGTGATCAGGATTCCGACGTCAAAAATGCCAAATTTGTTCGTGGACGTCCGTCAAGACGTTGTCTATGCATACGGTTGGCCATCACGGGTTTTCTGGGTCGTTTGGAAGGTCAAACGAGCCCCGGAGCGAGCATACGCCTCATTTTGACGATTTTCGTGTGCTATTGCACACCATTTTTTGGGTGATCAGGATTCCGACGTCAAAAATGCCAAATTTGTTCGTGGACGTCCGTCAAGACGTTGTCTATGCATACGGTTGGCCATCACGGGTTTTCTGGGTCGTTTGGAAGGTCAAACGAGCCCCGGAGCGAGCATACGCCTCATTTTGACGATTTTCGTGTGCTATTGCACACCATTTTTTGGGTGATCAGGATTCCGACGTCAAAAATGCCAAATTTGTTCGTGGACGTCCGTCAAGACGTTGTCTATGCATACGGTTGGCCATCACGGGTTTTCTGGGTCGTTTGGAAGGTCAAACGAGCCCCGGAGCGAGCATACGCCTCATTTTGACGATTTTCGTGTGCTATTGCACACCATTTTTTGGGTGATCAGGATTCCGACGTCAAAAATGCCAAATTTGTTCGTGGACGTCCGTCAAGACGTTGTCTATGCATACGGTTGGCCATCACGGGTTTTCTGGGTCGTTTGGAAGGTCAAACGAGCCCCGGAGCGAGCATACGCCTCATTTTGACGATTTTCGTGTGCTATTGCACACCATTTTTTGGGTGATCAGGATTCCGACGTCAAAAATGCCAAATTTGTTCGTGGACGTCCGTCAAGACGTTGTCTATGCATACGGTTGGCCATCACGGGTTTTCTGGGTCGTTTGGAAGGTCAAACGAGCCCCGGAGCGAGCATACGCCTCATTTTGACGATTTTCGTGTGCTATTGCACACCATTTTTTGGGTGATCAGGATTCCGACGTCAAAAATGCCAAATTTGTTCGTGGACGTCCGTCAAGACGTTGTCTATGCATACGGTTGGCCATCACGGGTTTTCTGGGTCGTTTGGAAGGTCAAACGAGCCCCGGAGCGAGCATACGCCTCATTTTGACGATTTTCGTGTGCTATTGCACACCATTTTTTGGGTGATCAGGATTCCGACGTCAAAAATGCCAAATTTGTTCGTGGACGTCCGTCAAGACGTTGTCTATGCATACGGTTGGCCATCACGGGTTTTCTGGGTCGTTTGGAAGGTCAAACGAGCCCCGGAGCGAGCATACGCCTCATTTTGACGATTTTCGTGTGCTATTGCACACCATTTTTTGGGTGATCGGGATTCCGACGTCAAAAATGCCAAATTTGTTCGTGGACGTCCGTCAAGACGTTGTCTATGCATACGGTTGGCCATCACGGGTTTTCTGGGTCGTTTGGAAGGTCAAACGAGCCCCGGAGCGAGCATACGCCTCATTTTGACGATTTTCGTGTGCTATTGCACACCATTTTTTGGGTGATCAGGATTCCGACGTCAAAAATGCCAAATTTGTTCGTGGACGTCCGTCAAGACGTTGTCTATGCATACGGTTGGCCATCACGGGTTTTCTGGGTCGTTTGGAAGGTCAAACGAGCCCCGGAGCGAGCATACGCCTCATTTTGACGATTTTCGTGTGCTATTGCACACCATTTTTTGGGTGATCAGGATTCCGACGTCAAAAATGCCAAATTTGTTCGTGGACGTCCGTCAAGACGTTGTCTATGCATACGGTTGGCCATCACGGGTTTTCTGGGTCGTTTGGAAGGTCAAACGAGCCCCGGAGCGAGCATACGCCTCATTTTGACGATTTTCGTGTGCTATTGCACACCATTTTTTGGGTGATCGGGATTCCGACGTCAAAAATGCCAAATTTGTTCGTGGACGTCCGTCAAGACGTTGTCTATGCATACGGTTGGCCATCACGGGTTTTCTGGGTCGTTTGGAAGGTCAAACGAGCCCCGGAGCGAGCATACGCCTCATTTTGACGATTTTCGTGTGCTATTGCACACCATTTTTTGGGTGATCAGGATTCCGACGTCAAAAATGCCAAATTTGTTCGTGGACGTCCGTCAAGACGTTGTCTATGCATACGGTTGGCCATCACGGGTTTTCTGGGTCGTTTGGAAGGTCAAACGAGCCCCGGAGCGAGCATACGCCTCATTTTGACGATTTTCGTGTGCTATTGCACACCATTTTTTGGGTGATCAGGATTCCGACGTCAAAAATGCCAAATTTGTTCGTGGACGTCCGTCAAGACGTTGTCTATGCATACGGTTGGCCATCACGGGTTTTCTGGGTCGTTTGGAAGGTCAAACGAGCCCCGGAGCGAGCATACGCCTCATTTTGACGATTTTCGTGTGCTATTGCACACCATTTTTTGGGTGATCAGGATTCCGACGTCAAAAATGCCAAATTTGTTCGTGGACGTCCGTCAAGACGTTGTCTATGCATACGGTTGGCCATCACGGGTTTTCTGGGTCGTTTGGAAGGTCAAACGAGCCCCGGAGCGAGCATACGCCTCATTTTGACGATTTTCGTGTGCTATTGCACACCATTTTTTGGGTGATCGGGATTCCGACGTCAAAAATGCCAAATTTGTTCGTGGACGTCCGTCAAGACGTTGTCTATGCATACGGTTGGCCATCACGGGTTTTCTGGGTCGTTTGGAAGGTCAAACGAGCCCCGGAGCGAGCATACGCCTCATTTTGACGATTTTCGTGTGCTATTGCACACCATTTTTTGGGTGATCAGGATTCCGACGTCAAAAATGCCAAATTTGTTCGTGGACGTCCGTCAAGACGTTGTCTATGCATACGGTTGGCCATCACGGGTTTTCTGGGTCGTTTGGAAGGTCAAACGAGCCCCGGAGCGAGCATACGCCTCATTTTGACGATTTTCGTGTGCTATTGCACACCATTTTTTGGGTGATCGGGATTCCGACGTCAAAAATGCCAAATTTGTTCGTGGACGTCCGTCAAGACGTTGTCTATGCATACGGTTGGCCATCACGGGTTTTCTGGGTCGTTTGGAAGGTCAAACGAGCCCCGGAGCGAGCATACGCCTCATTTTGACGATTTTCGTGTGC
The DNA here is from genome assembly GCA_034621305.1 of Solanum pimpinellifolium. Taxonomy (NCBI): domain Eukaryota; kingdom Viridiplantae; phylum Streptophyta; class Magnoliopsida; order Solanales; family Solanaceae; genus Solanum; species Solanum pimpinellifolium. The sequence goes on along the minus strand of JAWZUQ010000013.1, from coordinate 277,708 downwards.
TATTGCACACCATTTTTTGGGTGATCGGGATTCCGACGTCAAAAATGCCAAATTTGTTCGTGGACGTCCGTCAAGACGTTGTCTATGCATACGGTTGGCCATCACGGGTTTTCTGGGTCGTTTGGAAGGTCAAACGAGCCCCGGAGCGAGCATACGCCTCATTTTGACGATTTTCGTGTGCTATTGCACACCATTTTTTGGGTGATCAGGATTCCGACGTCAAAAATGCCAAATTTGTTCGTGGACGTCCGTCAAGACGTTGTCTATGCATACGGTTGGCCATCACGGGTTTTCTGGGTCGTTTGGAAGGTCAAACGAGCCCCGGAGCGAGCATACGCCTCATTTTGACGATTTTCGTGTGCTATTGCACACCATTTTTTGGGTGATCGGGATTCCGACGTCAAAAATGCCAAATTTGTTCGTGGACGTCCGTCAAGACGTTGTCTATGCATACGGTTGGCCATCACGGGTTTTCTGGGTCGTTTGGAAGGTCAAACGAGCCCCGGAGCGAGCATACGCCTCATTTTGACGATTTTCGTGTGCTATTGCACACCATTTTTTGGGTGATCAGGATTCCGACGTCAAAAATGCCAAATTTGTTCGTGGACGTCCGTCAAGACGTTGTCTATGCATACGGTTGGCCATCACGGGTTTTCTGGGTCGTTTGGAAGGTCAAACGAGCCCCGGAGCGAGCATACGCCTCATTTTGACGATTTTCGTGTGCTATTGCACACCATTTTTTGGGTGATCAGGATTCCGACGTCAAAAATGCCAAATTTGTTCGTGGACGTCCGTCAAGACGTTGTCTATGCATACGGTTGGCCATCACGGGTTTTCTGGGTCGTTTGGAAGGTCAAACGAGCCCCGGAGCGAGCATACGCCTCATTTTGACGATTTTCGTGTGCTATTGCACACCATTTTTTGGGTGATCAGGATTCCGACGTCAAAAATGCCAAATTTGTTCGTGGACGTCCGTCAAGACGTTGTCTATGCATACGGTTGGCCATCACGGGTTTTCTGGGTCGTTTGGAAGGTCAAACGAGCCCCGGAGCGAGCATACGCCTCATTTTGACGATTTTCGTGTGCTATTGCACACCATTTTTTGGGTGATCAGGATTCCGACGTCAAAAATGCCAAATTTGTTCGTGGACGTCCGTCAAGACGTTGTCTATGCATACGGTTGGCCATCACGGGTTTTCTGGGTCGTTTGGAAGGTCAAACGAGCCCCGGAGCGAGCATACGCCTCATTTTGACGATTTTCGTGTGCTATTGCACACCATTTTTTGGGTGATCAGGATTCCGACGTCAAAAATGCCAAATTTGTTCGTGGACGTCCGTCAAGACGTTGTCTATGCATACGGTTGGCCATCACGGGTTTTCTGGGTCGTTTGGAAGGTCAAACGAGCCCCGGAGCGAGCATACGCCTCATTTTGACGATTTTCGTGTGCTATTGCACACCATTTTTTGGGTGATCGGGATTCCGACGTCAAAAATGCCAAATTTGTTCGTGGACGTCCGTCAAGACGTTGTCTATGCATACGGTTGGCCATCACGGGTTTTCTGGGTCGTTTGGAAGGTCAAACGAGCCCCGGAGCGAGCATACGCCTCATTTTGACGATTTTCGTGTGCTATTGCACACCATTTTTTGGGTGATCAGGATTCCGACGTCAAAAATGCCAAATTTGTTCGTGGACGTCCGTCAAGACGTTGTCTATGCATACGGTTGGCCATCACGGGTTTTCTGGGTCGTTTGGAAGGTCAAACGAGCCCCGGAGCGAGCATACGCCTCATTTTGACGATTTTCGTGTGCTATTGCACACCATTTTTTGGGTGATCAGGATTCCGACGTCAAAAATGCCAAATTTGTTCGTGGACGTCCGTCAAGACGTTGTCTATGCATACGGTTGGCCATCACGGGTTTTCTGGGTCGTTTGGAAGGTCAAACGAGCCCCGGAGCGAGCATACGCCTCATTTTGACGATTTTCGTGTGCTATTGCACACCATTTTTTGGGTGATCAGGATTCCGACGTCAAAAATGCCAAATTTGTTCGTGGACGTCCGTCAAGACGTTGTCTATGCATACGGTTGGCCATCACGGGTTTTCTGGGTCGTTTGGAAGGTCAAACGAGCCCCGGAGCGAGCATACGCCTCATTTTGACGATTTTCGTGTGCTATTGCACACCATTTTTTGGGTGATCAGGATTCCGACGTCAAAAATGCCAAATTTGTTCGTGGACGTCCGTCAAGACGTTGTCTATGCATACGGTTGGCCATCACGGGTTTTCTGGGTCGTTTGGAAGGTCAAACGAGCCCCGGAGCGAGCATACGCCTCATTTTGACGATTTTCGTGTGCTATTGCACACCATTTTTTGGGTGATCGGGATTCCGACGTCAAAAATGCCAAATTTGTTCGTGGACGTCCGTCAAGACGTTGTCTATGCATACGGTTGGCCATCACGGGTTTTCTGGGTCGTTTGGAAGGTCAAACGAGCCCCGGAGCGAGCATACGCCTCATTTTGACGATTTTCGTGTGCTATTGCACACCATTTTTTGGGTGATCGGGATTCCGACGTCAAAAATGCCAAATTTGTTCGTGGACGTCCGTCAAGACGTTGTCTATGCATACGGTTGGCCATCACGGGTTTTCTGGGTCGTTTGGAAGGTCAAACGAGCCCCGGAGCGAGCATACGCCTCATTTTGACGATTTTCGTGTGCTATTGCACACCATTTTTTGGGTGATCGGGATTCCGACGTCAAAAATGCCAAATTTGTTCGTGGACGTCCGTCAAGACGTTGTCTATGCATACGGTTGGCCATCACGGGTTTTCTGGGTCGTTTGGAAGGTCAAACGAGCCCCGGAGCGAGCATACGCCTCATTTTGACGATTTTCGTGTGCTATTGCACACCATTTTTTGGGTGATCGGGATTCCGACGTCAAAAATGCCAAATTTGTTCGTGGACGTCCGTCAAGACGTTGTCTATGCATACGGTTGGCCATCACGGGTTTTCTGGGTCGTTTGGAAGGTCAAACGAGCCCCGGAGCGAGCATACGCCTCATTTTGACGATTTTCGTGTGCTATTGCACACCATTTTTTGGGTGATCGGGATTCCGACGTCAAAAATGCCAAATTTGTTCGTGGACGTCCGTCAAGACGTTGTCTATGCATACGGTTGGCCATCACGGGTTTTCTGGGTCGTTTGGAAGGTCAAACGAGCCCCGGAGCGAGCATACGCCTCATTTTGACGATTTTCGTGTGCTATTGCACACCATTTTTTGGGTGATCAGGATTCCGACGTCAAAAATGCCAAATTTGTTCGTGGACGTCCGTCAAGACGTTGTCTATGCATACGGTTGGCCATCACGGGTTTTCTGGGTCGTTTGGAAGGTCAAACGAGCCCCGGAGCGAGCATACGCCTCATTTTGACGATTTTCGTGTGCTATTGCACACCATTTTTTGGGTGATCAGGATTCCGACGTCAAAAATGCCAAATTTGTTCGTGGACGTCCGTCAAGACGTTGTCTATGCATACGGTTGGCCATCACGGGTTTTCTGGGTCGTTTGGAAGGTCAAACGAGCCCCGGAGCGAGCATACGCCTCATTTTGACGATTTTCGTGTGCTATTGCACACCATTTTTTGGGTGATCGGGATTCCGACGTCAAAAATGCCAAATTTGTTCGTGGACGTCCGTCAAGACGTTGTCTATGCATACGGTTGGCCATCACGGGTTTTCTGGGTCGTTTGGAAGGTCAAACGAGCCCCGGAGCGAGCATACGCCTCATTTTGACGATTTTCGTGTGCTATTGCACACCATTTTTTGGGTGATCGGGATTCCGACGTCAAAAATGCCAAATTTGTTCGTGGACGTCCGTCAAGACGTTGTCTATGCATACGGTTGGCCATCACGGGTTTTCTGGGTCGTTTGGAAGGTCAAACGAGCCCCGGAGCGAGCATACGCCTCATTTTGACGATTTTCGTGTGCTATTGCACACCATTTTTTGGGTGATCAGGATTCCGACGTCAAAAATGCCAAATTTGTTCGTGGACGTCCGTCAAGACGTTGTCTATGCATACGGTTGGCCATCACGGGTTTTCTGGGTCGTTTGGAAGGTCAAACGAGCCCCGGAGCGAGCATACGCCTCATTTTGACGATTTTCGTGTGCTATTGCACACCATTTTTTGGGTGATCAGGATTCCGACGTCAAAAATGCCAAATTTGTTCGTGGACGTCCGTCAAGACGTTGTCTATGCATACGGTTGGCCATCACGGGTTTTCTGGGTCGTTTGGAAGGTCAAACGAGCCCCGGAGCGAGCATACGCCTCATTTTGACGATTTTCGTGTGCTATTGCACACCATTTTTTGGGTGATCAGGATTCCGACGTCAAAAATGCCAAATTTGTTCGTGGACGTCCGTCAAGACGTTGTCTATGCATACGGTTGGCCATCACGGGTTTTCTGGGTCGTTTGGAAGGTCAAACGAGCCCCGGAGCGAGCATACGCCTCATTTTGACGATTTTCGTGTGCTATTGCACACCATTTTTTGGGTGATCGGGATTCCGACGTCAAAAATGCCAAATTTGTTCGTGGACGTCCGTCAAGACGTTGTCTATGCATACGGTTGGCCATCACGGGTTTTCTGGGTCGTTTGGAAGGTCAAACGAGCCCCGGAGCGAGCATACGCCTCATTTTGACGATTTTCGTGTGCTATTGCACACCATTTTTTGGGTGATCGGGATTCCGACGTCAAAAATGCCAAATTTGTTCGTGGACGTCCGTCAAGACGTTGTCTATGCATACGGTTGGCCATCACGGGTTTTCTGGGTCGTTTGGAAGGTCAAACGAGCCCCGGAGCGAGCATACGCCTCATTTTGACGATTTTCGTGTGCTATTGCACACCATTTTTTGGGTGATCGGGATTCCGACGTCAAAAATGCCAAATTTGTTCGTGGACGTCCGTCAAGACGTTGTCTATGCATACGGTTGGCCATCACGGGTTTTCTGGGTCGTTTGGAAGGTCAAACGAGCCCCGGAGCGAGCATACGCCTCATTTTGACGATTTTCGTGTGCTATTGCACACCATTTTTTGGGTGATCGGGATTCCGACGTCAAAAATGCCAAATTTGTTCGTGGACGTCCGTCAAGACGTTGTCTATGCATACGGTTGGCCATCACGGGTTTTCTGGGTCGTTTGGAAGGTCAAACGAGCCCCGGAGCGAGCATACGCCTCATTTTGACGATTTTCGTGTGCTATTGCACACCATTTTTTGGGTGATCGGGATTCCGACGTCAAAAATGCCAAATTTGTTCGTGGACGTCCGTCAAGACGTTGTCTATGCATACGGTTGGCCATCACGGGTTTTCTGGGTCGTTTGGAAGGTCAAACGAGCCCCGGAGCGAGCATACGCCTCATTTTGACGATTTTCGTGTGCTATTGCACACCATTTTTTGGGTGATCGGGATTCCGACGTCAAAAATGCCAAATTTGTTCGTGGACGTCCGTCAAGACGTTGTCTATGCATACGGTTGGCCATCACGGGTTTTCTGGGTCGTTTGGAAGGTCAAACGAGCCCCGGAGCGAGCATACGCCTCATTTTGACGATTTTCGTGTGCTATTGCACACCATTTTTTGGGTGATCAGGATTCCGACGTCAAAAATGCCAAATTTGTTCGTGGACGTCCGTCAAGACGTTGTCTATGCATACGGTTGGCCATCACGGGTTTTCTGGGTCGTTTGGAAGGTCAAACGAGCCCCGGAGCGAGCATACGCCTCATTTTGACGATTTTCGTGTGCTATTGCACACCATTTTTTGGGTGATCGGGATTCCGACGTCAAAAATGCCAAATTTGTTCGTGGACGTCCGTCAAGACGTTGTCTATGCATACGGTTGGCCATCACGGGTTTTCTGGGTCGTTTGGAAGGTCAAACGAGCCCCGGAGCGAGCATACGCCTCATTTTGACGATTTTCGTGTGCTATTGCACACCATTTTTTGGGTGATCGGGATTCCGACGTCAAAAATGCCAAATTTGTTCGTGGACGTCCGTCAAGACGTTGTCTATGCATACGGTTGGCCATCACGGGTTTTCTGGGTCGTTTGGAAGGTCAAACGAGCCCCGGAGCGAGCATACGCCTCATTTTGACGATTTTCGTGTGCTATTGCACACCATTTTTTGGGTGATCGGGATTCCGACGTCAAAAATGCCAAATTTGTTCGTGGACGTCCGTCAAGACGTTGTCTATGCATACGGTTGGCCATCACGGGTTTTCTGGGTCGTTTGGAAGGTCAAACGAGCCCCGGAGCGAGCATACGCCTCATTTTGACGATTTTCGTGTGCTATTGCACACCATTTTTTGGGTGATCGGGATTCCGACGTCAAAAATGCCAAATTTGTTCGTGGACGTCCGTCAAGACGTTGTCTATGCATACGGTTGGCCATCACGGGTTTTCTGGGTCGTTTGGAAGGTCAAACGAGCCCCGGAGCGAGCATACGCCTCATTTTGACGATTTTCGTGTGCTATTGCACACCATTTTTTGGGTGATCGGGATTCCGACGTCAAAAATGCCAAATTTGTTCGTGGACGTCCGTCAAGACGTTGTCTATGCATACGGTTGGCCATCACGGGTTTTCTGGGTCGTTTGGAAGGTCAAACGAGCCCCGGAGCGAGCATACGCCTCATTTTGACGATTTTCGTGTGCTATTGCACACCATTTTTTGGGTGATCGGGATTCCGACGTCAAAAATGCCAAATTTGTTCGTGGACGTCCGTCAAGACGTTGTCTATGCATACGGTTGGCCATCACGGGTTTTCTGGGTCGTTTGGAAGGTCAAACGAGCCCCGGAGCGAGCATACGCCTCATTTTGACGATTTTCGTGTGCTATTGCACACCATTTTTTGGGTGATCGGGATTCCGACGTCAAAAATGCCAAATTTGTTCGTGGACGTCCGTCAAGACGTTGTCTATGCATACGGTTGGCCATCACGGGTTTTCTGGGTCGTTTGGAAGGTCAAACGAGCCCCGGAGCGAGCATACGCCTCATTTTGACGATTTTCGTGTGCTATTGCACACCATTTTTTGGGTGATCGGGATTCCGACGTCAAAAATGCCAAATTTGTTCGTGGACGTCCGTCAAGACGTTGTCTATGCATACGGTTGGCCATCACGGGTTTTCTGGGTCGTTTGGAAGGTCAAACGAGCCCCGGAGCGAGCATACGCCTCATTTTGACGATTTTCGTGTGCTATTGCACACCATTTTTTGGGTGATCGGGATTCCGACGTCAAAAATGCCAAATTTGTTCGTGGACGTCCGTCAAGACGTTGTCTATGCATACGGTTGGCCATCACGGGTTTTCTGGGTCGTTTGGAAGGTCAAACGAGCCCCGGAGCGAGCATACGCCTCATTTTGACGATTTTCGTGTGCTATTGCACACCATTTTTTGGGTGATCGGGATTCCGACGTCAAAAATGCCAAATTTGTTCGTGGACGTCCGTCAAGACGTTGTCTATGCATACGGTTGGCCATCACGGGTTTTCTGGGTCGTTTGGAAGGTCAAACGAGCCCCGGAGCGAGCATACGCCTCATTTTGACGATTTTCGTGTGCTATTGCACACCATTTTTTGGGTGATCGGGATTCCGACGTCAAAAATGCCAAATTTGTTCGTGGACGTCCGTCAAGACGTTGTCTATGCATACGGTTGGCCATCACGGGTTTTCTGGGTCGTTTGGAAGGTCAAACGAGCCCCGGAGCGAGCATACGCCTCATTTTGACGATTTTCGTGTGCTATTGCACACCATTTTTTGGGTGATCGGGATTCCGACGTCAAAAATGCCAAATTTGTTCGTGGACGTCCGTCAAGACGTTGTCTATGCATACGGTTGGCCATCACGGGTTTTCTGGGTCGTTTGGAAGGTCAAACGAGCCCCGGAGCGAGCATACGCCTCATTTTGACGATTTTCGTGTGCTATTGCACACCATTTTTTGGGTGATCGGGATTCCGACGTCAAAAATGCCAAATTTGTTCGTGGACGTCCGTCAAGACGTTGTCTATGCATACGGTTGGCCATCACGGGTTTTCTGGGTCGTTTGGAAGGTCAAACGAGCCCCGGAGCGAGCATACGCCTCATTTTGACGATTTTCGTGTGCTATTGCACACCATTTTTTGGGTGATCGGGATTCCGACGTCAAAAATGCCAAATTTGTTCGTGGACGTCCGTCAAGACGTTGTCTATGCATACGGTTGGCCATCACGGGTTTTCTGGGTCGTTTGGAAGGTCAAACGAGCCCCGGAGCGAGCATACGCCTCATTTTGACGATTTTCGTGTGCTATTGCACACCATTTTTTGGGTGATCGGGATTCCGACGTCAAAAATGCCAAATTTGTTCGTGGACGTCCGTCAAGACGTTGTCTATGCATACGGTTGGCCATCACGGGTTTTCTGGGTCGTTTGGAAGGTCAAACGAGCCCCGGAGCGAGCATACGCCTCATTTTGACGATTTTCGTGTGCTATTGCACACCATTTTTTGGGTGATCGGGATTCCGACGTCAAAAATGCCAAATTTGTTCGTGGACGTCCGTCAAGACGTTGTCTATGCATACGGTTGGCCATCACGGGTTTTCTGGGTCGTTTGGAAGGTCAAACGAGCCCCGGAGCGAGCATACGCCTCATTTTGACGATTTTCGTGTGCTATTGCACACCATTTTTTGGGTGATCGGGATTCCGACGTCAAAAATGCCAAATTTGTTCGTGGACGTCCGTCAAGACGTTGTCTATGCATACGGTTGGCCATCACGGGTTTTCTGGGTCGTTTGGAAGGTCAAACGAGCCCCGGAGCGAGCATACGCCTCATTTTGACGATTTTCGTGTGCTATTGCACACCATTTTTTGGGTGATCGGGATTCCGACGTCAAAAATGCCAAATTTGTTCGTGGACGTCCGTCAAGACGTTGTCTATGCATACGGTTGGCCATCACGGGTTTTCTGGGTCGTTTGGAAGGTCAAACGAGCCCCGGAGCGAGCATACGCCTCATTTTGACGATTTTCGTGTGCTATTGCACACCATTTTTTGGGTGATCAGGATTCCGACGTCAAAAATGCCAAATTTGTTCGTGGACGTCCGTCAAGACGTTGTCTATGCATACGGTTGGCCATCACGGGTTTTCTGGGTCGTTTGGAAGGTCAAACGAGCCCCGGAGCGAGCATACGCCTCATTTTGACGATTTTCGTGTGCTATTGCACACCATTTTTTGGGTGATCGGGATTCCGACGTCAAAAATGCCAAATTTGTTCGTGGACGTCCGTCAAGACGTTGTCTATGCATACGGTTGGCCATCACGGGTTTTCTGGGTCGTTTGGAAGGTCAAACGAGCCCCGGAGCGAGCATACGCCTCATTTTGACGATTTTCGTGTGCTATTGCACACCATTTTTTGGGTGATCGGGATTCCGACGTCAAAAATGCCAAATTTGTTCGTGGACGTCCGTCAAGACGTTGTCTATGCATACGGTTGGCCATCACGGGTTTTCTGGGTCGTTTGGAAGGTCAAACGAGCCCCGGAGCGAGCATACGCCTCATTTTGACGATTTTCGTGTGCTATTGCACACCATTTTTTGGGTGATCGGGATTCCGACGTCAAAAATGCCAAATTTGTTCGTGGACGTCCGTCAAGACGTTGTCTATGCATACGGTTGGCCATCACGGGTTTTCTGGGTCGTTTGGAAGGTCAAACGAGCCCCGGAGCGAGCATACGCCTCATTTTGACGATTTTCGTGTGCTATTGCACACCATTTTTTGGGTGATCGGGATTCCGACGTCAAAAATGCCAAATTTGTTCGTGGACGTCCGTCAAGACGTTGTCTATGCATACGGTTGGCCATCACGGGTTTTCTGGGTCGTTTGGAAGGTCAAACGAGCCCCGGAGCGAGCATACGCCTCATTTTGACGATTTTCGTGTGCTATTGCACACCATTTTTTGGGTGATCGGGATTCCGACGTCAAAAATGCCAAATTTGTTCGTGGACGTCCGTCAAGACGTTGTCTATGCATACGGTTGGCCATCACGGGTTTTCTGGGTCGTTTGGAAGGTCAAACGAGCCCCGGAGCGAGCATACGCCTCATTTTGACGATTTTCGTGTGCTATTGCACACCATTTTTTGGGTGATCGGGATTCCGACGTCAAAAATGCCAAATTTGTTCGTGGACGTCCGTCAAGACGTTGTCTATGCATACGGTTGGCCATCACGGGTTTTCTGGGTCGTTTGGAAGGTCAAACGAGCCCCGGAGCGAGCATACGCCTCATTTTGACGATTTTCGTGTGCTATTGCACACCATTTTTTGGGTGATCGGGATTCCGACGTCAAAAATGCCAAATTTGTTCGTGGACGTCCGTCAAGACGTTGTCTATGCATACGGTTGGCCATCACGGGTTTTCTGGGTCGTTTGGAAGGTCAAACGAGCCCCGGAGCGAGCATACGCCTCATTTTGACGATTTTCGTGTGCTATTGCACACCATTTTTTGGGTGATCGGGATTCCGACGTCAAAAATGCCAAATTTGTTCGTGGACGTCCGTCAAGACGTTGTCTATGCATACGGTTGGCCATCACGGGTTTTCTGGGTCGTTTGGAAGGTCAAACGAGCCCCGGAGCGAGCATACGCCTCATTTTGACGATTTTCGTGTGCTATTGCACACCATTTTTTGGGTGATCGGGATTCCGACGTCAAAAATGCCAAATTTGTTCGTGGACGTCCGTCAAGACGTTGTCTATGCATACGGTTGGCCATCACGGGTTTTCTGGGTCGTTTGGAAGGTCAAACGAGCCCCGGAGCGAGCATACGCCTCATTTTGACGATTTTCGTGTGCTATTGCACACCATTTTTTGGGTGATCGGGATTCCGACGTCAAAAATGCCAAATTTGTTCGTGGACGTCCGTCAAGACGTTGTCTATGCATACGGTTGGCCATCACGGGTTTTCTGGGTCGTTTGGAAGGTCAAACGAGCCCCGGAGCGAGCATACGCCTCATTTTGACGATTTTCGTGTGCTATTGCACACCATTTTTTGGGTGATCGGGATTCCGACGTCAAAAATGCCAAATTTGTTCGTGGACGTCCGTCAAGACGTTGTCTATGCATACGGTTGGCCATCACGGGTTTTCTGGGTCGTTTGGAAGGTCAAACGAGCCCCGGAGCGAGCATACGCCTCATTTTGACGATTTTCGTGTGCTATTGCACACCATTTTTTGGGTGATCGGGATTCCGACGTCAAAAATGCCAAATTTGTTCGTGGACGTCCGTCAAGACGTTGTCTATGCATACGGTTGGCCATCACGGGTTTTCTGGGTCGTTTGGAAGGTCAAACGAGCCCCGGAGCGAGCATACGCCTCATTTTGACGATTTTCGTGTGCTATTGCACACCATTTTTTGGGTGATCGGGATTCCGACGTCAAAAATGCCAAATTTGTTCGTGGACGTCCGTCAAGACGTTGTCTATGCATACGGTTGGCCATCACGGGTTTTCTGGGTCGTTTGGAAGGTCAAACGAGCCCCGGAGCGAGCATACGCCTCATTTTGACGATTTTCGTGTGCTATTGCACACCATTTTTTGGGTGATCGGGATTCCGACGTCAAAAATGCCAAATTTGTTCGTGGACGTCCGTCAAGACGTTGTCTATGCATACGGTTGGCCATCACGGGTTTTCTGGGTCGTTTGGAAGGTCAAACGAGCCCCGGAGCGAGCATACGCCTCATTTTGACGATTTTCGTGTGCTATTGCACACCATTTTTTGGGTGATCGGGATTCCGACGTCAAAAATGCCAAATTTGTTCGTGGACGTCCGTCAAGACGTTGTCTATGCATACGGTTGGCCATCACGGGTTTTCTGGGTCGTTTGGAAGGTCAAACGAGCCCCGGAGCGAGCATACGCCTCATTTTGACGATTTTCGTGTGCTATTGCACACCATTTTTTGGGTGATCGGGATTCCGACGTCAAAAATGCCAAATTTGTTCGTGGACGTCCGTCAAGACGTTGTCTATGCATACGGTTGGCCATCACGGGTTTTCTGGGTCGTTTGGAAGGTCAAACGAGCCCCGGAGCGAGCATACGCCTCATTTTGACGATTTTCGTGTGCTATTGCACACCATTTTTTGGGTGATCGGGATTCCGACGTCAAAAATGCCAAATTTGTTCGTGGACGTCCGTCAAGACGTTGTCTATGCATACGGTTGGCCATCACGGGTTTTCTGGGTCGTTTGGAAGGTCAAACGAGCCCCGGAGCGAGCATACGCCTCATTTTGACGATTTTCGTGTGCTATTGCACACCATTTTTTGGGTGATCGGGATTCCGACGTCAAAAATGCCAAATTTGTTCGTGGACGTCCGTCAAGACGTTGTCTATGCATACGGTTGGCCATCACGGGTTTTCTGGGTCGTTTGGAAGGTCAAACGAGCCCCGGAGCGAGCATACGCCTCATTTTGACGATTTTCGTGTGCTATTGCACACCATTTTTTGGGTGATCGGGATTCCGACGTCAAAAATGCCAAATTTGTTCGTGGACGTCCGTCAAGACGTTGTCTATGCATACGGTTGGCCATCACGGGTTTTCTGGGTCGTTTGGAAGGTCAAACGAGCCCCGGAGCGAGCATACGCCTCATTTTGACGATTTTCGTGTGCTATTGCACACCATTTTTTGGGTGATCAGGATTCCGACGTCAAAAATGCCAAATTTGTTCGTGGACGTCCGTCAAGACGTTGTCTATGCATACGGTTGGCCATCACGGGTTTTCTGGGTCGTTTGGAAGGTCAAACGAGCCCCGGAGCGAGCATACGCCTCATTTTGACGATTTTCGTGTGCTATTGCACACCATTTTTTGGGTGATCGGGATTCCGACGTCAAAAATGCCAAATTTGTTCGTGGACGTCCGTCAAGACGTTGTCTATGCATACGGTTGGCCATCACGGGTTTTCTGGGTCGTTTGGAAGGTCAAACGAGCCCCGGAGCGAGCATACGCCTCATTTTGACGATTTTCGTGTGCTATTGCACACCATTTTTTGGGTGATCGGGATTCCGACGTCAAAAATGCCAAATTTGTTCGTGGACGTCCGTCAAGACGTTGTCTATGCATACGGTTGGCCATCACGGGTTTTCTGGGTCGTTTGGAAGGTCAAACGAGCCCCGGAGCGAGCATACGCCTCATTTTGACGATTTTCGTGTGCTATTGCACACCATTTTTTGGGTGATCGGGATTCCGACGTCAAAAATGCCAAATTTGTTCGTGGACGTCCGTCAAGACGTTGTCTATGCATACGGTTGGCCATCACGGGTTTTCTGGGTCGTTTGGAAGGTCAAACGAGCCCCGGAGCGAGCATACGCCTCATTTTGACGATTTTCGTGTGCTATTGCACACCATTTTTTGGGTGATCAGGATTCCGACGTCAAAAATGCCAAATTTGTTCGTGGACGTCCGTCAAGACGTTGTCTATGCATACGGTTGGCCATCACGGGTTTTCTGGGTCGTTTGGAAGGTCAAACGAGCCCCGGAGCGAGCATACGCCTCATTTTGACGATTTTCGTGTGCTATTGCACACCATTTTTTGGGTGATCGGGATTCCGACGTCAAAAATGCCAAATTTGTTCGTGGACGTCCGTCAAGACGTTGTCTATGCATACGGTTGGCCATCACGGGTTTTCTGGGTCGTTTGGAAGGTCAAACGAGCCCCGGAGCGAGCATACGCCTCATTTTGACGATTTTCGTGTGCTATTGCACACCATTTTTTGGGTGATCGGGATTCCGACGTCAAAAATGCCAAATTTGTTCGTGGACGTCCGTCAAGACGTTGTCTATGCATACGGTTGGCCATCACGGGTTTTCTGGGTCGTTTGGAAGGTCAAACGAGCCCCGGAGCGAGCATACGCCTCATTTTGACGATTTTCGTGTGCTATTGCACACCATTTTTTGGGTGATCGGGATTCCGACGTCAAAAATGCCAAATTTGTTCGTGGACGTCCGTCAAGACGTTGTCTATGCATACGGTTGGCCATCACGGGTTTTCTGGGTCGTTTGGAAGGTCAAACGAGCCCCGGAGCGAGCATACGCCTCATTTTGACGATTTTCGTGTGCTATTGCACACCATTTTTTGGGTGATCGGGATTCCGACGTCAAAAATGCCAAATTTGTTCGTGGACGTCCGTCAAGACGTTGTCTATGCATACGGTTGGCCATCACGGGTTTTCTGGGTCGTTTGGAAGGTCAAACGAGCCCCGGAGCGAGCATACGCCTCATTTTGACGATTTTCGTGTGCTATTGCACACCATTTTTTGGGTGATCGGGATTCCGACGTCAAAAATGCCAAATTTGTTCGTGGACGTCCGTCAAGACGTTGTCTATGCATACGGTTGGCCATCACGGGTTTTCTGGGTCGTTTGGAAGGTCAAACGAGCCCCGGAGCGAGCATACGCCTCATTTTGACGATTTTCGTGTGCTATTGCACACCATTTTTTGGGTGATCGGGATTCCGACGTCAAAAATGCCAAATTTGTTCGTGGACGTCCGTCAAGACGTTGTCTATGCATACGGTTGGCCATCACGGGTTTTCTGGGTCGTTTGGAAGGTCAAACGAGCCCCGGAGCGAGCATACGCCTCATTTTGACGATTTTCGTGTGCTATTGCACACCATTTTTTGGGTGATCGGGATTCCGACGTCAAAAATGCCAAATTTGTTCGTGGACGTCCGTCAAGACGTTGTCTATGCATACGGTTGGCCATCACGGGTTTTCTGGGTCGTTTGGAAGGTCAAACGAGCCCCGGAGCGAGCATACGCCTCATTTTGACGATTTTCGTGTGCTATTGCACACCATTTTTTGGGTGATCGGGATTCCGACGTCAAAAATGCCAAATTTGTTCGTGGACGTCCGTCAAGACGTTGTCTATGCATACGGTTGGCCATCACGGGTTTTCTGGGTCGTTTGGAAGGTCAAACGAGCCCCGGAGCGAGCATACGCCTCATTTTGACGATTTTCGTGTGCTATTGCACACCATTTTTTGGGTGATCGGGATTCCGACGTCAAAAATGCCAAATTTGTTCGTGGACGTCCGTCAAGACGTTGTCTATGCATACGGTTGGCCATCACGGGTTTTCTGGGTCGTTTGGAAGGTCAAACGAGCCCCGGAGCGAGCATACGCCTCATTTTGACGATTTTCGTGTGCTATTGCACACCATTTTTTGGGTGATCAGGATTCCGACGTCAAAAATGCCAAATTTGTTCGTGGACGTCCGTCAAGACGTTGTCTATGCATACGGTTGGCCATCACGGGTTTTCTGGGTCGTTTGGAAGGTCAAACGAGCCCCGGAGCGAGCATACGCCTCATTTTGACGATTTTCGTGTGCTATTGCACACCATTTTTTGGGTGATCGGGATTCCGACGTCAAAAATGCCAAATTTGTTCGTGGACGTCCGTCAAGACGTTGTCTATGCATACGGTTGGCCATCACGGGTTTTCTGGGTCGTTTGGAAGGTCAAACGAGCCCCGGAGCGAGCATACGCCTCATTTTGACGATTTTCGTGTGCTATTGCACACCATTTTTTGGGTGATCGGGATTCCGACGTCAAAAATGCCAAATTTGTTCGTGGACGTCCGTCAAGACGTTGTCTATGCATACGGTTGGCCATCACGGGTTTTCTGGGTCGTTTGGAAGGTCAAACGAGCCCCGGAGCGAGCATACGCCTCATTTTGACGATTTTCGTGTGCTATTGCACACCATTTTTTGGGTGATCGGGATTCCGACGTCAAAAATGCCAAATTTGTTCGTGGACGTCCGTCAAGACGTTGTCTATGCATACGGTTGGCCATCACGGGTTTTCTGGGTCGTTTGGAAGGTCAAACGAGCCCCGGAGCGAGCATACGCCTCATTTTGACGATTTTCGTGTGCTATTGCACACCATTTTTTGGGTGATCGGGATTCCGACGTCAAAAATGCCAAATTTGTTCGTGGACGTCCGTCAAGACGTTGTCTATGCATACGGTTGGCCATCACGGGTTTTCTGGGTCGTTTGGAAGGTCAAACGAGCCCCGGAGCGAGCATACGCCTCATTTTGACGATTTTCGTGTGCTATTGCACACCATTTTTTGGGTGATCGGGATTCCGACGTCAAAAATGCCAAATTTGTTCGTGGACGTCCGTCAAGACGTTGTCTATGCATACGGTTGGCCATCACGGGTTTTCTGGGTCGTTTGGAAGGTCAAACGAGCCCCGGAGCGAGCATACGCCTCATTTTGACGATTTTCGTGTGCTATTGCACACCATTTTTTGGGTGATCGGGATTCCGACGTCAAAAATGCCAAATTTGTTCGTGGACGTCCGTCAAGACGTTGTCTATGCATACGGTTGGCCATCACGGGTTTTCTGGGTCGTTTGGAAGGTCAAACGAGCCCCGGAGCGAGCATACGCCTCATTTTGACGATTTTCGTGTGCTATTGCACACCATTTTTTGGGTGATCGGGATTCCGACGTCAAAAATGCCAAATTTGTTCGTGGACGTCCGTCAAGACGTTGTCTATGCATACGGTTGGCCATCACGGGTTTTCTGGGTCGTTTGGAAGGTCAAACGAGCCCCGGAGCGAGCATACGCCTCATTTTGACGATTTTCGTGTGCTATTGCACACCATTTTTTGGGTGATCGGGATTCCGACGTCAAAAATGCCAAATTTGTTCGTGGACGTCCGTCAAGACGTTGTCTATGCATACGGTTGGCCATCACGGGTTTTCTGGGTCGTTTGGAAGGTCAAACGAGCCCCGGAGCGAGCATACGCCTCATTTTGACGATTTTCGTGTGCTATTGCACACCATTTTTTGGGTGATCGGGATTCCGACGTCAAAAATGCCAAATTTGTTCGTGGACGTCCGTCAAGACGTTGTCTATGCATACGGTTGGCCATCACGGGTTTTCTGGGTCGTTTGGAAGGTCAAACGAGCCCCGGAGCGAGCATACGCCTCATTTTGACGATTTTCGTGTGCTATTGCACACCATTTTTTGGGTGATCGGGATTCCGACGTCAAAAATGCCAAATTTGTTCGTGGACGTCCGTCAAGACGTTGTCTATGCATACGGTTGGCCATCACGGGTTTTCTGGGTCGTTTGGAAGGTCAAACGAGCCCCGGAGCGAGCATACGCCTCATTTTGACGATTTTCGTGTGCTATTGCACACCATTTTTTGGGTGATCAGGATTCCGACGTCAAAAATGCCAAATTTGTTCGTGGACGTCCGTCAAGACGTTGTCTATGCATACGGTTGGCCATCACGGGTTTTCTGGGTCGTTTGGAAGGTCAAACGAGCCCCGGAGCGAGCATACGCCTCATTTTGACGATTTTCGTGTGCTATTGCACACCATTTTTTGGGTGATCGGGATTCCGACGTCAAAAATGCCAAATTTGTTCGTGGACGTCCGTCAAGACGTTGTCTATGCATACGGTTGGCCATCACGGGTTTTCTGGGTCGTTTGGAAGGTCAAACGAGCCCCGGAGCGAGCATACGCCTCATTTTGACGATTTTCGTGTGCTATTGCACACCATTTTTTGGGTGATCGGGATTCCGACGTCAAAAATGCCAAATTTGTTCGTGGACGTCCGTCAAGACGTTGTCTATGCATACGGTTGGCCATCACGGGTTTTCTGGGTCGTTTGGAAGGTCAAACGAGCCCCGGAGCGAGCATACGCCTCATTTTGACGATTTTCGTGTGCTATTGCACACCATTTTTTGGGTGATCGGGATTCCGACGTCAAAAATGCCAAATTTGTTCGTGGACGTCCGTCAAGACGTTGTCTATGCATACGGTTGGCCATCACGGGTTTTCTGGGTCGTTTGGAAGGTCAAACGAGCCCCGGAGCGAGCATACGCCTCATTTTGACGATTTTCGTGTGCTATTGCACACCATTTTTTGGGTGATCGGGATTCCGACGTCAAAAATGCCAAATTTGTTCGTGGACGTCCGTCAAGACGTTGTCTATGCATACGGTTGGCCATCACGGGTTTTCTGGGTCGTTTGGAAGGTCAAACGAGCCCCGGAGCGAGCATACGCCTCATTTTGACGATTTTCGTGTGCTATTGCACACCATTTTTTGGGTGATCGGGATTCCGACGTCAAAAATGCCAAATTTGTTCGTGGACGTCCGTCAAGACGTTGTCTATGCATACGGTTGGCCATCACGGGTTTTCTGGGTCGTTTGGAAGGTCAAACGAGCCCCGGAGCGAGCATACGCCTCATTTTGACGATTTTCGTGTGCTATTGCACACCATTTTTTGGGTGATCAGGATTCCGACGTCAAAAATGCCAAATTTGTTCGTGGACGTCCGTCAAGACGTTGTCTATGCATACGGTTGGCCATCACGGGTTTTCTGGGTCGTTTGGAAGGTCAAACGAGCCCCGGAGCGAGCATACGCCTCATTTTGACGATTTTCGTGTGCTATTGCACACCATTTTTTGGGTGATCGGGATTCCGACGTCAAAAATGCCAAATTTGTTCGTGGACGTCCGTCAAGACGTTGTCTATGCATACGGTTGGCCATCACGGGTTTTCTGGGTCGTTTGGAAGGTCAAACGAGCCCCGGAGCGAGCATACGCCTCATTTTGACGATTTTCGTGTGCTATTGCACACCATTTTTTGGGTGATCGGGATTCCGACGTCAAAAATGCCAAATTTGTTCGTGGACGTCCGTCAAGACGTTGTCTATGCATACGGTTGGCCATCACGGGTTTTCTGGGTCGTTTGGAAGGTCAAACGAGCCCCGGAGCGAGCATACGCCTCATTTTGACGATTTTCGTGTGCTATTGCACACCATTTTTTGGGTGATCAGGATTCCGACGTCAAAAATGCCAAATTTGTTCGTGGACGTCCGTCAAGACGTTGTCTATGCATACGGTTGGCCATCACGGGTTTTCTGGGTCGTTTGGAAGGTCAAACGAGCCCCGGAGCGAGCATACGCCTCATTTTGACGATTTTCGTGTGCTATTGCACACCATTTTTTGGGTGATCGGGATTCCGACGTCAAAAATGCCAAATTTGTTCGTGGACGTCCGTCAAGACGTTGTCTATGCATACGGTTGGCCATCACGGGTTTTCTGGGTCGTTTGGAAGGTCAAACGAGCCCCGGAGCGAGCATACGCCTCATTTTGACGATTTTCGTGTGCTATTGCACACCATTTTTTGGGTGATCGGGATTCCGACGTCAAAAATGCCAAATTTGTTCGTGGACGTCCGTCAAGACGTTGTCTATGCATACGGTTGGCCATCACGGGTTTTCTGGGTCGTTTGGAAGGTCAAACGAGCCCCGGAGCGAGCATACGCCTCATTTTGACGATTTTCGTGTGCTATTGCACACCATTTTTTGGGTGATCGGGATTCCGACGTCAAAAATGCCAAATTTGTTCGTGGACGTCCGTCAAGACGTTGTCTATGCATACGGTTGGCCATCACGGGTTTTCTGGGTCGTTTGGAAGGTCAAACGAGCCCCGGAGCGAGCATACGCCTCATTTTGACGATTTTCGTGTGCTATTGCACACCATTTTTTGGGTGATCGGGATTCCGACGTCAAAAATGCCAAATTTGTTCGTGGACGTCCGTCAAGACGTTGTCTATGCATACGGTTGGCCATCACGGGTTTTCTGGGTCGTTTGGAAGGTCAAACGAGCCCCGGAGCGAGCATACGCCTCATTTTGACGATTTTCGTGTGCTATTGCACACCATTTTTTGGGTGATCGGGATTCCGACGTCAAAAATGCCAAATTTGTTCGTGGACGTCCGTCAAGACGTTGTCTATGCATACGGTTGGCCATCACGGGTTTTCTGGGTCGTTTGGAAGGTCAAACGAGCCCCGGAGCGAGCATACGCCTCATTTTGACGATTTTCGTGTGCTATTGCACACCATTTTTTGGGTGATCGGGATTCCGACGTCAAAAATGCCAAATTTGTTCGTGGACGTCCGTCAAGACGTTGTCTATGCATACGGTTGGCCA
Organism: Solanum pimpinellifolium; assembly: GCA_034621305.1. Taxonomy (NCBI): domain Eukaryota; kingdom Viridiplantae; phylum Streptophyta; class Magnoliopsida; order Solanales; family Solanaceae; genus Solanum; species Solanum pimpinellifolium. Next base: position 257,697 of record JAWZUQ010000013.1, on the reverse strand, counting down.
TCACGGGTTTTCTGGGTCGTTTGGAAGGTCAAACGAGCCCCGGAGCGAGCATACGCCTCATTTTGACGATTTTCGTGTGCTATTGCACACCATTTTTTGGGTGATCGGGATTCCGACGTCAAAAATGCCAAATTTGTTCGTGGACGTCCGTCAAGACGTTGTCTATGCATACGGTTGGCCATCACGGGTTTTCTGGGTCGTTTGGAAGGTCAAACGAGCCCCGGAGCGAGCATACGCCTCATTTTGACGATTTTCGTGTGCTATTGCACACCATTTTTTGGGTGATCGGGATTCCGACGTCAAAAATGCCAAATTTGTTCGTGGACGTCCGTCAAGACGTTGTCTATGCATACGGTTGGCCATCACGGGTTTTCTGGGTCGTTTGGAAGGTCAAACGAGCCCCGGAGCGAGCATACGCCTCATTTTGACGATTTTCGTGTGCTATTGCACACCATTTTTTGGGTGATCGGGATTCCGACGTCAAAAATGCCAAATTTGTTCGTGGACGTCCGTCAAGACGTTGTCTATGCATACGGTTGGCCATCACGGGTTTTCTGGGTCGTTTGGAAGGTCAAACGAGCCCCGGAGCGAGCATACGCCTCATTTTGACGATTTTCGTGTGCTATTGCACACCATTTTTTGGGTGATCGGGATTCCGACGTCAAAAATGCCAAATTTGTTCGTGGACGTCCGTCAAGACGTTGTCTATGCATACGGTTGGCCATCACGGGTTTTCTGGGTCGTTTGGAAGGTCAAACGAGCCCCGGAGCGAGCATACGCCTCATTTTGACGATTTTCGTGTGCTATTGCACACCATTTTTTGGGTGATCGGGATTCCGACGTCAAAAATGCCAAATTTGTTCGTGGACGTCCGTCAAGACGTTGTCTATGCATACGGTTGGCCATCACGGGTTTTCTGGGTCGTTTGGAAGGTCAAACGAGCCCCGGAGCGAGCATACGCCTCATTTTGACGATTTTCGTGTGCTATTGCACACCATTTTTTGGGTGATCGGGATTCCGACGTCAAAAATGCCAAATTTGTTCGTGGACGTCCGTCAAGACGTTGTCTATGCATACGGTTGGCCATCACGGGTTTTCTGGGTCGTTTGGAAGGTCAAACGAGCCCCGGAGCGAGCATACGCCTCATTTTGACGATTTTCGTGTGCTATTGCACACCATTTTTTGGGTGATCGGGATTCCGACGTCAAAAATGCCAAATTTGTTCGTGGACGTCCGTCAAGACGTTGTCTATGCATACGGTTGGCCATCACGGGTTTTCTGGGTCGTTTGGAAGGTCAAACGAGCCCCGGAGCGAGCATACGCCTCATTTTGACGATTTTCGTGTGCTATTGCACACCATTTTTTGGGTGATCGGGATTCCGACGTCAAAAATGCCAAATTTGTTCGTGGACGTCCGTCAAGACGTTGTCTATGCATACGGTTGGCCATCACGGGTTTTCTGGGTCGTTTGGAAGGTCAAACGAGCCCCGGAGCGAGCATACGCCTCATTTTGACGATTTTCGTGTGCTATTGCACACCATTTTTTGGGTGATCGGGATTCCGACGTCAAAAATGCCAAATTTGTTCGTGGACGTCCGTCAAGACGTTGTCTATGCATACGGTTGGCCATCACGGGTTTTCTGGGTCGTTTGGAAGGTCAAACGAGCCCCGGAGCGAGCATACGCCTCATTTTGACGATTTTCGTGTGCTATTGCACACCATTTTTTGGGTGATCGGGATTCCGACGTCAAAAATGCCAAATTTGTTCGTGGACGTCCGTCAAGACGTTGTCTATGCATACGGTTGGCCATCACGGGTTTTCTGGGTCGTTTGGAAGGTCAAACGAGCCCCGGAGCGAGCATACGCCTCATTTTGACGATTTTCGTGTGCTATTGCACACCATTTTTTGGGTGATCGGGATTCCGACGTCAAAAATGCCAAATTTGTTCGTGGACGTCCGTCAAGACGTTGTCTATGCATACGGTTGGCCATCACGGGTTTTCTGGGTCGTTTGGAAGGTCAAACGAGCCCCGGAGCGAGCATACGCCTCATTTTGACGATTTTCGTGTGCTATTGCACACCATTTTTTGGGTGATCGGGATTCCGACGTCAAAAATGCCAAATTTGTTCGTGGACGTCCGTCAAGACGTTGTCTATGCATACGGTTGGCCATCACGGGTTTTCTGGGTCGTTTGGAAGGTCAAACGAGCCCCGGAGCGAGCATACGCCTCATTTTGACGATTTTCGTGTGCTATTGCACACCATTTTTTGGGTGATCGGGATTCCGACGTCAAAAATGCCAAATTTGTTCGTGGACGTCCGTCAAGACGTTGTCTATGCATACGGTTGGCCATCACGGGTTTTCTGGGTCGTTTGGAAGGTCAAACGAGCCCCGGAGCGAGCATACGCCTCATTTTGACGATTTTCGTGTGCTATTGCACACCATTTTTTGGGTGATCGGGATTCCGACGTCAAAAATGCCAAATTTGTTCGTGGACGTCCGTCAAGACGTTGTCTATGCATACGGTTGGCCATCACGGGTTTTCTGGGTCGTTTGGAAGGTCAAACGAGCCCCGGAGCGAGCATACGCCTCATTTTGACGATTTTCGTGTGCTATTGCACACCATTTTTTGGGTGATCGGGATTCCGACGTCAAAAATGCCAAATTTGTTCGTGGACGTCCGTCAAGACGTTGTCTATGCATACGGTTGGCCATCACGGGTTTTCTGGGTCGTTTGGAAGGTCAAACGAGCCCCGGAGCGAGCATACGCCTCATTTTGACGATTTTCGTGTGCTATTGCACACCATTTTTTGGGTGATCGGGATTCCGACGTCAAAAATGCCAAATTTGTTCGTGGACGTCCGTCAAGACGTTGTCTATGCATACGGTTGGCCATCACGGGTTTTCTGGGTCGTTTGGAAGGTCAAACGAGCCCCGGAGCGAGCATACGCCTCATTTTGACGATTTTCGTGTGCTATTGCACACCATTTTTTGGGTGATCGGGATTCCGACGTCAAAAATGCCAAATTTGTTCGTGGACGTCCGTCAAGACGTTGTCTATGCATACGGTTGGCCATCACGGGTTTTCTGGGTCGTTTGGAAGGTCAAACGAGCCCCGGAGCGAGCATACGCCTCATTTTGACGATTTTCGTGTGCTATTGCACACCATTTTTTGGGTGATCGGGATTCCGACGTCAAAAATGCCAAATTTGTTCGTGGACGTCCGTCAAGACGTTGTCTATGCATACGGTTGGCCATCACGGGTTTTCTGGGTCGTTTGGAAGGTCAAACGAGCCCCGGAGCGAGCATACGCCTCATTTTGACGATTTTCGTGTGCTATTGCACACCATTTTTTGGGTGATCGGGATTCCGACGTCAAAAATGCCAAATTTGTTCGTGGACGTCCGTCAAGACGTTGTCTATGCATACGGTTGGCCATCACGGGTTTTCTGGGTCGTTTGGAAGGTCAAACGAGCCCCGGAGCGAGCATACGCCTCATTTTGACGATTTTCGTGTGCTATTGCACACCATTTTTTGGGTGATCGGGATTCCGACGTCAAAAATGCCAAATTTGTTCGTGGACGTCCGTCAAGACGTTGTCTATGCATACGGTTGGCCATCACGGGTTTTCTGGGTCGTTTGGAAGGTCAAACGAGCCCCGGAGCGAGCATACGCCTCATTTTGACGATTTTCGTGTGCTATTGCACACCATTTTTTGGGTGATCGGGATTCCGACGTCAAAAATGCCAAATTTGTTCGTGGACGTCCGTCAAGACGTTGTCTATGCATACGGTTGGCCATCACGGGTTTTCTGGGTCGTTTGGAAGGTCAAACGAGCCCCGGAGCGAGCATACGCCTCATTTTGACGATTTTCGTGTGCTATTGCACACCATTTTTTGGGTGATCGGGATTCCGACGTCAAAAATGCCAAATTTGTTCGTGGACGTCCGTCAAGACGTTGTCTATGCATACGGTTGGCCATCACGGGTTTTCTGGGTCGTTTGGAAGGTCAAACGAGCCCCGGAGCGAGCATACGCCTCATTTTGACGATTTTCGTGTGCTATTGCACACCATTTTTTGGGTGATCGGGATTCCGACGTCAAAAATGCCAAATTTGTTCGTGGACGTCCGTCAAGACGTTGTCTATGCATACGGTTGGCCATCACGGGTTTTCTGGGTCGTTTGGAAGGTCAAACGAGCCCCGGAGCGAGCATACGCCTCATTTTGACGATTTTCGTGTGCTATTGCACACCATTTTTTGGGTGATCGGGATTCCGACGTCAAAAATGCCAAATTTGTTCGTGGACGTCCGTCAAGACGTTGTCTATGCATACGGTTGGCCATCACGGGTTTTCTGGGTCGTTTGGAAGGTCAAACGAGCCCCGGAGCGAGCATACGCCTCATTTTGACGATTTTCGTGTGCTATTGCACACCATTTTTTGGGTGATCGGGATTCCGACGTCAAAAATGCCAAATTTGTTCGTGGACGTCCGTCAAGACGTTGTCTATGCATACGGTTGGCCATCACGGGTTTTCTGGGTCGTTTGGAAGGTCAAACGAGCCCCGGAGCGAGCATACGCCTCATTTTGACGATTTTCGTGTGCTATTGCACACCATTTTTTGGGTGATCGGGATTCCGACGTCAAAAATGCCAAATTTGTTCGTGGACGTCCGTCAAGACGTTGTCTATGCATACGGTTGGCCATCACGGGTTTTCTGGGTCGTTTGGAAGGTCAAACGAGCCCCGGAGCGAGCATACGCCTCATTTTGACGATTTTCGTGTGCTATTGCACACCATTTTTTGGGTGATCGGGATTCCGACGTCAAAAATGCCAAATTTGTTCGTGGACGTCCGTCAAGACGTTGTCTATGCATACGGTTGGCCATCACGGGTTTTCTGGGTCGTTTGGAAGGTCAAACGAGCCCCGGAGCGAGCATACGCCTCATTTTGACGATTTTCGTGTGCTATTGCACACCATTTTTTGGGTGATCGGGATTCCGACGTCAAAAATGCCAAATTTGTTCGTGGACGTCCGTCAAGACGTTGTCTATGCATACGGTTGGCCATCACGGGTTTTCTGGGTCGTTTGGAAGGTCAAACGAGCCCCGGAGCGAGCATACGCCTCATTTTGACGATTTTCGTGTGCTATTGCACACCATTTTTTGGGTGATCGGGATTCCGACGTCAAAAATGCCAAATTTGTTCGTGGACGTCCGTCAAGACGTTGTCTATGCATACGGTTGGCCATCACGGGTTTTCTGGGTCGTTTGGAAGGTCAAACGAGCCCCGGAGCGAGCATACGCCTCATTTTGACGATTTTCGTGTGCTATTGCACACCATTTTTTGGGTGATCGGGATTCCGACGTCAAAAATGCCAAATTTGTTCGTGGACGTCCGTCAAGACGTTGTCTATGCATACGGTTGGCCATCACGGGTTTTCTGGGTCGTTTGGAAGGTCAAACGAGCCCCGGAGCGAGCATACGCCTCATTTTGACGATTTTCGTGTGCTATTGCACACCATTTTTTGGGTGATCGGGATTCCGACGTCAAAAATGCCAAATTTGTTCGTGGACGTCCGTCAAGACGTTGTCTATGCATACGGTTGGCCATCACGGGTTTTCTGGGTCGTTTGGAAGGTCAAACGAGCCCCGGAGCGAGCATACGCCTCATTTTGACGATTTTCGTGTGCTATTGCACACCATTTTTTGGGTGATCGGGATTCCGACGTCAAAAATGCCAAATTTGTTCGTGGACGTCCGTCAAGACGTTGTCTATGCATACGGTTGGCCATCACGGGTTTTCTGGGTCGTTTGGAAGGTCAAACGAGCCCCGGAGCGAGCATACGCCTCATTTTGACGATTTTCGTGTGCTATTGCACACCATTTTTTGGGTGATCGGGATTCCGACGTCAAAAATGCCAAATTTGTTCGTGGACGTCCGTCAAGACGTTGTCTATGCATACGGTTGGCCATCACGGGTTTTCTGGGTCGTTTGGAAGGTCAAACGAGCCCCGGAGCGAGCATACGCCTCATTTTGACGATTTTCGTGTGCTATTGCACACCATTTTTTGGGTGATCGGGATTCCGACGTCAAAAATGCCAAATTTGTTCGTGGACGTCCGTCAAGACGTTGTCTATGCATACGGTTGGCCATCACGGGTTTTCTGGGTCGTTTGGAAGGTCAAACGAGCCCCGGAGCGAGCATACGCCTCATTTTGACGATTTTCGTGTGCTATTGCACACCATTTTTTGGGTGATCGGGATTCCGACGTCAAAAATGCCAAATTTGTTCGTGGACGTCCGTCAAGACGTTGTCTATGCATACGGTTGGCCATCACGGGTTTTCTGGGTCGTTTGGAAGGTCAAACGAGCCCCGGAGCGAGCATACGCCTCATTTTGACGATTTTCGTGTGCTATTGCACACCATTTTTTGGGTGATCGGGATTCCGACGTCAAAAATGCCAAATTTGTTCGTGGACGTCCGTCAAGACGTTGTCTATGCATACGGTTGGCCATCACGGGTTTTCTGGGTCGTTTGGAAGGTCAAACGAGCCCCGGAGCGAGCATACGCCTCATTTTGACGATTTTCGTGTGCTATTGCACACCATTTTTTGGGTGATCGGGATTCCGACGTCAAAAATGCCAAATTTGTTCGTGGACGTCCGTCAAGACGTTGTCTATGCATACGGTTGGCCATCACGGGTTTTCTGGGCCGTTTGGAAGGTCAAACGAGCCCCGGAGCGAGCATACGCCTCATTTTGACGATTTTCGTGTGCTATTGCACACCATTTTTTGGGTGATCGGGATTCCGACGTCAAAAATGCCAAATTTGTTCGTGGACGTCCGTCAAGACGTTGTCTATGCATACGGTTGGCCATCACGGGTTTTCTGGGCCGTTTGGAAGGTCAAACGAGCCCCGGAGCGAGCATACGCCTCATTTTGACGATTTTCGTGTGCTATTGCACACCATTTTTTGGGTGATCGGGATTCCGACGTCAAAAATGCCAAATTTGTTCGTGGACGTCCGTCAAGACGTTGTCTATGCATACGGTTGGCCATCACGGGTTTTCTGGGTCGTTTGGAAGGTCAAACGAGCCCCGGAGCGAGCATACGCCTCATTTTGACGATTTTCGTGTGCTATTGCACACCATTTTTTGGGTGATCGGGATTCCGACGTCAAAAATGCCAAATTTGTTCGTGGACGTCCGTCAAGACGTTGTCTATGCATACGGTTGGCCATCACGGGTTTTCTGGGCCGTTTGGAAGGTCAAACGAGCCCCGGAGCGAGCATACGCCTCATTTTGACGATTTTCGTGTGCTATTGCACACCATTTTTTGGGTGATCGGGATTCCGACGTCAAAAATGCCAAATTTGTTCGTGGACGTCCGTCAAGACGTTGTCTATGCATACGGTTGGCCATCACGGGTTTTCTGGGTCGTTTGGAAGGTCAAACGAGCCCCGGAGCGAGCATACGCCTCATTTTGACGATTTTCGTGTGCTATTGCACACCATTTTTTGGGTGATCGGGATTCCGACGTCAAAAATGCCAAATTTGTTCGTGGACGTCCGTCAAGACGTTGTCTATGCATACGGTTGGCCATCACGGGTTTTCTGGGCGTTTGGAAGGTCAAACGAGCCCCGGAGCGAGCATACGCCTCATTTTGACGATTTTCGTGTGCTATTGCACACCATTTTTTGGGTGATCGGGATTCCGACGTCAAAAATGCCAAATTTGTTCGTGGACGTCCGTCAAGACGTTGTCTATGCATACGGTTGGCCATCACGGGTTTTCTGGGTCGTTTGGAAGGTCAAACGAGCCCCGGAGCGAGCATACGCCTCATTTTGACGATTTTCGTGTGCTATTGCACACCATTTTTTGGGTGATCGGGATTCCGACGTCAAAAATGCCAAATTTGTTCGTGGACGTCCGTCAAGACGTTGTCTATGCATACGGTTGGCCATCACGGGTTTTCTGGGCCGTTTGGAAGGTCAAACGAGCCCCGGAGCGAGCATACGCCTCATTTTGACGATTTTCGTGTGCTATTGCACACCATTTTTTGGGTGATCGGGATTCCGACGTCAAAAATGCCAAATTTGTTCGTGGACGTCCGTCAAGACGTTGTCTATGCATACGGTTGGCCATCACGGGTTTTCTGGGCCGTTTGGAAGGTCAAACGAGCCCCGGAGCGAGCATACGCCTCATTTTGACGATTTTCGTGTGCTATTGCACACCATTTTTTGGGTGATCGGGATTCCGACGTCAAAAATGCCAAATTTGTTCGTGGACGTCCGTCAAGACGTTGTCTATGCATACGGTTGGCCATCACGGGTTTTCTGGGCCGTTTGGAAGGTCAAACGAGCCCCGGAGCGAGCATACGCCTCATTTTGACGATTTTCGTGTGCTATTGCACACCATTTTTTGGGTGATCGGGATTCCGACGTCAAAAATGCCAAATTTGTTCGTGGACGTCCGTCAAGACGTTGTCTATGCATACGGTTGGCCATCACGGGTTTTCTGGGCCGTTTGGAAGGTCAAACGAGCCCCGGAGCGAGCATACGCCTCATTTTGACGATTTTCGTGTGCTATTGCACACCATTTTTTGGGTGATCGGGATTCCGACGTCAAAAATGCCAAATTTGTTCGTGGACGTCCGTCAAGACGTTGTCTATGCATACGGTTGGCCATCACGGGTTTTCTGGGCCGTTTGGAAGGTCAAACGAGCCCCGGAGCGAGCATACGCCTCATTTTGACGATTTTCGTGTGCTATTGCACACCATTTTTTGGGTGATCGGGATTCCGACGTCAAAAATGCCAAATTTGTTCGTGGACGTCCGTCAAGACGTTGTCTATGCATACGGTTGGCCATCACGGGTTTTCTGGGCCGTTTGGAAGGTCAAACGAGCCCCGGAGCGAGCATACGCCTCATTTTGACGATTTTCGTGTGCTATTGCACACCATTTTTTGGGTGATCGGGATTCCGACGTCAAAAATGCCAAATTTGTTCGTGGACGTCCGTCAAGACGTTGTCTATGCATACGGTTGGCCATCACGGGTTTTCTGGGCCGTTTGGAAGGTCAAACGAGCCCCGGAGCGAGCATACGCCTCATTTTGACGATTTTCGTGTGCTATTGCACACCATTTTTTGGGTGATCGGGATTCCGACGTCAAAAATGCCAAATTTGTTCGTGGACGTCCGTCAAGACGTTGTCTATGCATACGGTTGGCCATCACGGGTTTTCTGGGCCGTTTGGAAGGTCAAACGAGCCCCGGAGCGAGCATACGCCTCATTTTGACGATTTTCGTGTGCTATTGCACACCATTTTTTGGGTGATCGGGATTCCGACGTCAAAAATGCCAAATTTGTTCGTGGACGTCCGTCAAGACGTTGTCTATGCATACGGTTGGCCATCACGGGTTTTCTGGGCCGTTTGGAAGGTCAAACGAGCCCCGGAGCGAGCATACGCCTCATTTTGACGATTTTCGTGTGCTATTGCACACCATTTTTTGGGTGATCGGGATTCCGACGTCAAAAATGCCAAATTTGTTCGTGGACGTCCGTCAAGACGTTGTCTATGCATACGGTTGGCCATCACGGGTTTTCTGGGCCGTTTGGAAGGTCAAACGAGCCCCGGAGCGAGCATACGCCTCATTTTGACGATTTTCGTGTGCTATTGCACACCATTTTTTGGGTGATCGGGATTCCGACGTCAAAAATGCCAAATTTGTTCGTGGACGTCCGTCAAGACGTTGTCTATGCATACGGTTGGCCATCACGGGTTTTCTGGGCCGTTTGGAAGGTCAAACGAGCCCCGGAGCGAGCATACGCCTCATTTTGACGATTTTCGTGTGCTATTGCACACCATTTTTTGGGTGATCGGGATTCCGACGTCAAAAATGCCAAATTTGTTCGTGGACGTCCGTCAAGACGTTGTCTATGCATACGGTTGGCCATCACGGGTTTTCTGGGCCGTTTGGAAGGTCAAACGAGCCCCGGAGCGAGCATACGCCTCATTTTGACGATTTTCGTGTGCTATTGCACACCATTTTTTGGGTGATCGGGATTCCGACGTCAAAAATGCCAAATTTGTTCGTGGACGTCCGTCAAGACGTTGTCTATGCATACGGTTGGCCATCACGGGTTTTCTGGGCCGTTTGGAAGGTCAAACGAGCCCCGGAGCGAGCATACGCCTCATTTTGACGATTTTCGTGTGCTATTGCACACCATTTTTTGGGTGATCGGGATTCCGACGTCAAAAATGCCAAATTTGTTCGTGGACGTCCGTCAAGACGTTGTCTATGCATACGGTTGGCCATCACGGGTTTTCTGGGCCGTTTGGAAGGTCAAACGAGCCCCGGAGCGAGCATACGCCTCATTTTGACGATTTTCGTGTGCTATTGCACACCATTTTTTGGGTGATCGGGATTCCGACGTCAAAAATGCCAAATTTGTTCGTGGACGTCCGTCAAGACGTTGTCTATGCATACGGTTGGCCATCACGGGTTTTCTGGGCCGTTTGGAAGGTCAAACGAGCCCCGGAGCGAGCATACGCCTCATTTTGACGATTTTCGTGTGCTATTGCACACCATTTTTTGGGTGATCGGGATTCCGACGTCAAAAATGCCAAATTTGTTCGTGGACGTCCGTCAAGACGTTGTCTATGCATACGGTTGGCCATCACGGGTTTTCTGGGCCGTTTGGAAGGTCAAACGAGCCCCGGAGCGAGCATACGCCTCATTTTGACGATTTTCGTGTGCTATTGCACACCATTTTTTGGGTGATCGGGATTCCGACGTCAAAAATGCCAAATTTGTTCGTGGACGTCCGTCAAGACGTTGTCTATGCATACGGTTGGCCATCACGGGTTTTCTGGGCCGTTTGGAAGGTCAAACGAGCCCCGGAGCGAGCATACGCCTCATTTTGACGATTTTCGTGTGCTATTGCACACCATTTTTTGGGTGATCGGGATTCCGACGTCAAAAATGCCAAATTTGTTCGTGGACGTCCGTCAAGACGTTGTCTATGCATACGGTTGGCCATCACGGGTTTTCTGGGCCGTTTGGAAGGTCAAACGAGCCCCGGAGCGAGCATACGCCTCATTTTGACGATTTTCGTGTGCTATTGCACACCATTTTTTGGGTGATCGGGATTCCGACGTCAAAAATGCCAAATTTGTTCGTGGACGTCCGTCAAGACGTTGTCTATGCATACGGTTGGCCATCACGGGTTTTCTGGGCCGTTTGGAAGGTCAAACGAGCCCCGGAGCGAGCATACGCCTCATTTTGACGATTTTCGTGTGCTATTGCACACCATTTTTTGGGTGATCGGGATTCCGACGTCAAAAATGCCAAATTTGTTCGTGGACGTCCGTCAAGACGTTGTCTATGCATACGGTTGGCCATCACGGGTTTTCTGGGCCGTTTGGAAGGTCAAACGAGCCCCGGAGCGAGCATACGCCTCATTTTGACGATTTTCGTGTGCTATTGCACACCATTTTTTGGGTGATCGGGATTCCGACGTCAAAAATGCCAAATTTGTTCGTGGACGTCCGTCAAGACGTTGTCTATGCATACGGTTGGCCATCACGGGTTTTCTGGGCCGTTTGGAAGGTCAAACGAGCCCCGGAGCGAGCATACGCCTCATTTTGACGATTTTCGTGTGCTATTGCACACCATTTTTTGGGTGATCGGGATTCCGACGTCAAAAATGCCAAATTTGTTCGTGGACGTCCGTCAAGACGTTGTCTATGCATACGGTTGGCCATCACGGGTTTTCTGGGCCGTTTGGAAGGTCAAACGAGCCCCGGAGCGAGCATACGCCTCATTTTGACGATTTTCGTGTGCTATTGCACACCATTTTTTGGGTGATCGGGATTCCGACGTCAAAAATGCCAAATTTGTTCGTGGACGTCCGTCAAGACGTTGTCTATGCATACGGTTGGCCATCACGGGTTTTCTGGGCCGTTTGGAAGGTCAAACGAGCCCCGGAGCGAGCATACGCCTCATTTTGACGATTTTCGTGTGCTATTGCACACCATTTTTTGGGTGATCGGGATTCCGACGTCAAAAATGCCAAATTTGTTCGTGGACGTCCGTCAAGACGTTGTCTATGCATACGGTTGGCCATCACGGGTTTTCTGGGCCGTTTGGAAGGTCAAACGAGCCCCGGAGCGAGCATACGCCTCATTTTGACGATTTTCGTGTGCTATTGCACACCATTTTTTGGGTGATCGGGATTCCGACGTCAAAAATGCCAAATTTGTTCGTGGACGTCCGTCAAGACGTTGTCTATGCATACGGTTGGCCATCACGGGTTTTCTGGGCCGTTTGGAAGGTCAAACGAGCCCCGGAGCGAGCATACGCCTCATTTTGACGATTTTCGTGTGCTATTGCACACCATTTTTTGGGTGATCGGGATTCCGACGTCAAAAATGCCAAATTTGTTCGTGGACGTCCGTCAAGACGTTGTCTATGCATACGGTTGGCCATCACGGGTTTTCTGGGCCGTTTGGAAGGTCAAACGAGCCCCGGAGCGAGCATACGCCTCATTTTGACGATTTTCGTGTGCTATTGCACACCATTTTTTGGGTGATCGGGATTCCGACGTCAAAAATGCCAAATTTGTTCGTGGACGTCCGTCAAGACGTTGTCTATGCATACGGTTGGCCATCACGGGTTTTCTGGGCCGTTTGGAAGGTCAAACGAGCCCCGGAGCGAGCATACGCCTCATTTTGACGATTTTCGTGTGCTATTGCACACCATTTTTTGGGTGATCGGGATTCCGACGTCAAAAATGCCAAATTTGTTCGTGGACGTCCGTCAAGACGTTGTCTATGCATACGGTTGGCCATCACGGGTTTTCTGGGCCGTTTGGAAGGTCAAACGAGCCCCGGAGCGAGCATACGCCTCATTTTGACGATTTTCGTGTGCTATTGCACACCATTTTTTGGGTGATCGGGATTCCGACGTCAAAAATGCCAAATTTGTTCGTGGACGTCCGTCAAGACGTTGTCTATGCATACGGTTGGCCATCACGGGTTTTCTGGGCCGTTTGGAAGGTCAAACGAGCCCCGGAGCGAGCATACGCCTCATTTTGACGATTTTCGTGTGCTATTGCACACCATTTTTTGGGTGATCGGGATTCCGACGTCAAAAATGCCAAATTTGTTCGTGGACGTCCGTCAAGACGTTGTCTATGCATACGGTTGGCCATCACGGGTTTTCTGGGCCGTTTGGAAGGTCAAACGAGCCCCGGAGCGAGCATACGCCTCATTTTGACGATTTTCGTGTGCTATTGCACACCATTTTTTGGGTGATCGGGATTCCGACGTCAAAAATGCCAAATTTGTTCGTGGACGTCCGTCAAGACGTTGTCTATGCATACGGTTGGCCATCACGGGTTTTCTGGGCCGTTTGGAAGGTCAAACGAGCCCCGGAGCGAGCATACGCCTCATTTTGACGATTTTCGTGTGCTATTGCACACCATTTTTTGGGTGATCGGGATTCCGACGTCAAAAATGCCAAATTTGTTCGTGGACGTCCGTCAAGACGTTGTCTATGCATACGGTTGGCCATCACGGGTTTTCTGGGCCGTTTGGAAGGTCAAACGAGCCCCGGAGCGAGCATACGCCTCATTTTGACGATTTTCGTGTGCTATTGCACACCATTTTTTGGGTGATCGGGATTCCGACGTCAAAAATGCCAAATTTGTTCGTGGACGTCCGTCAAGACGTTGTCTATGCATACGGTTGGCCATCACGGGTTTTCTGGGCCGTTTGGAAGGTCAAACGAGCCCCGGAGCGAGCATACGCCTCATTTTGACGATTTTCGTGTGCTATTGCACACCATTTTTTGGGTGATCGGGATTCCGACGTCAAAAATGCCAAATTTGTTCGTGGACGTCCGTCAAGACGTTGTCTATGCATACGGTTGGCCATCACGGGTTTTCTGGGCCGTTTGGAAGGTCAAACGAGCCCCGGAGCGAGCATACGCCTCATTTTGACGATTTTCGTGTGCTATTGCACACCATTTTTTGGGTGATCGGGATTCCGACGTCAAAAATGCCAAATTTGTTCGTGGACGTCCGTCAAGACGTTGTCTATGCATACGGTTGGCCATCACGGGTTTTCTGGGCCGTTTGGAAGGTCAAACGAGCCCCGGAGCGAGCATACGCCTCATTTTGACGATTTTCGTGTGCTATTGCACACCATTTTTTGGGTGATCGGGATTCCGACGTCAAAAATGCCAAATTTGTTCGTGGACGTCCGTCAAGACGTTGTCTATGCATACGGTTGGCCATCACGGGTTTTCTGGGCCGTTTGGAAGGTCAAACGAGCCCCGGAGCGAGCATACGCCTCATTTTGACGATTTTCGTGTGCTATTGCACACCATTTTTTGGGTGATCGGGATTCCGACGTCAAAAATGCCAAATTTGTTCGTGGACGTCCGTCAAGACGTTGTCTATGCATACGGTTGGCCATCACGGGTTTTCTGGGCCGTTTGGAAGGTCAAACGAGCCCCGGAGCGAGCATACGCCTCATTTTGACGATTTTCGTGTGCTATTGCACACCATTTTTTGGGTGATCGGGATTCCGACGTCAAAAATGCCAAATTTGTTCGTGGACGTCCGTCAAGACGTTGTCTATGCATACGGTTGGCCATCACGGGTTTTCTGGGCCGTTTGGAAGGTCAAACGAGCCCCGGAGCGAGCATACGCCTCATTTTGACGATTTTCGTGTGCTATTGCACACCATTTTTTGGGTGATCGGGATTCCGACGTCAAAAATGCCAAATTTGTTCGTGGACGTCCGTCAAGACGTTGTCTATGCATACGGTTGGCCATCACGGGTTTTCTGGGCCGTTTGGAAGGTCAAACGAGCCCCGGAGCGAGCATACGCCTCATTTTGACGATTTTCGTGTGCTATTGCACACCATTTTTTGGGTGATCGGGATTCCGACGTCAAAAATGCCAAATTTGTTCGTGGACGTCCGTCAAGACGTTGTCTATGCATACGGTTGGCCATCACGGGTTTTCTGGGCCGTTTGGAAGGTCAAACGAGCCCCGGAGCGAGCATACGCCTCATTTTGACGATTTTCGTGTGCTATTGCACACCATTTTTTGGGTGATCGGGATTCCGACGTCAAAAATGCCAAATTTGTTCGTGGACGTCCGTCAAGACGTTGTCTATGCATACGGTTGGCCATCACGGGTTTTCTGGGCCGTTTGGAAGGTCAAACGAGCCCCGGAGCGAGCATACGCCTCATTTTGACGATTTTCGTGTGCTATTGCACACCATTTTTTGGGTGATCGGGATTCCGACGTCAAAAATGCCAAATTTGTTCGTGGACGTCCGTCAAGACGTTGTCTATGCATACGGTTGGCCATCACGGGTTTTCTGGGCCGTTTGGAAGGTCAAACGAGCCCCGGAGCGAGCATACGCCTCATTTTGACGATTTTCGTGTGCTATTGCACACCATTTTTTGGGTGATCGGGATTCCGACGTCAAAAATGCCAAATTTGTTCGTGGACGTCCGTCAAGACGTTGTCTATGCATACGGTTGGCCATCACGGGTTTTCTGGGCCGTTTGGAAGGTCAAACGAGCCCCGGAGCGAGCATACGCCTCATTTTGACGATTTTCGTGTGCTATTGCACACCATTTTTTGGGTGATCGGGATTCCGACGTCAAAAATGCCAAATTTGTTCGTGGACGTCCGTCAAGACGTTGTCTATGCATACGGTTGGCCATCACGGGTTTTCTGGGCCGTTTGGAAGGTCAAACGAGCCCCGGAGCGAGCATACGCCTCATTTTGACGATTTTCGTGTGCTATTGCACACCATTTTTTGGGTGATCGGGATTCCGACGTCAAAAATGCCAAATTTGTTCGTGGACGTCCGTCAAGACGTTGTCTATGCATACGGTTGGCCATCACGGGTTTTCTGGGCCGTTTGGAAGGTCAAACGAGCCCCGGAGCGAGCATACGCCTCATTTTGACGATTTTCGTGTGCTATTGCACACCATTTTTTGGGTGATCGGGATTCCGACGTCAAAAATGCCAAATTTGTTCGTGGACGTCCGTCAAGACGTTGTCTATGCATACGGTTGGCCATCACGGGTTTTCTGGGCCGTTTGGAAGGTCAAACGAGCCCCGGAGCGAGCATACGCCTCATTTTGACGATTTTCGTGTGCTATTGCACACCATTTTTTGGGTGATCGGGATTCCGACGTCAAAAATGCCAAATTTGTTCGTGGACGTCCGTCAAGACGTTGTCTATGCATACGGTTGGCCATCACGGGTTTTCTGGGCCGTTTGGAAGGTCAAACGAGCCCCGGAGCGAGCATACGCCTCATTTTGACGATTTTCGTGTGCTATTGCACACCATTTTTTGGGTGATCGGGATTCCGACGTCAAAAATGCCAAATTTGTTCGTGGACGTCCGTCAAGACGTTGTCTATGCATACGGTTGGCCATCACGGGTTTTCTGGGCCGTTTGGAAGGTCAAACGAGCCCCGGAGCGAGCATACGCCTCATTTTGACGATTTTCGTGTGCTATTGCACACCATTTTTTGGGTGATCGGGATTCCGACGTCAAAAATGCCAAATTTGTTCGTGGACGTCCGTCAAGACGTTGTCTATGCATACGGTTGGCCATCACGGGTTTTCTGGGCCGTTTGGAAGGTCAAACGAGCCCCGGAGCGAGCATACGCCTCATTTTGACGATTTTCGTGTGCTATTGCACACCATTTTTTGGGTGATCGGGATTCCGACGTCAAAAATGCCAAATTTGTTCGTGGACGTCCGTCAAGACGTTGTCTATGCATACGGTTGGCCATCACGGGTTTTCTGGGCCGTTTGGAAGGTCAAACGAGCCCCGGAGCGAGCATACGCCTCATTTTGACGATTTTCGTGTGCTATTGCACACCATTTTTTGGGTGATCGGGATTCCGACGTCAAAAATGCCAAATTTGTTCGTGGACGTCCGTCAAGACGTTGTCTATGCATACGGTTGGCCATCACGGGTTTTCTGGGCCGTTTGGAAGGTCAAACGAGCCCCGGAGCGAGCATACGCCTCATTTTGACGATTTTCGTGTGCTATTGCACACCATTTTTTGGGTGATCGGGATTCCGACGTCAAAAATGCCAAATTTGTTCGTGGACGTCCGTCAAGACGTTGTCTATGCATACGGTTGGCCATCACGGGTTTTCTGGGCCGTTTGGAAGGTCAAACGAGCCCCGGAGCGAGCATACGCCTCATTTTGACGATTTTCGTGTGCTATTGCACACCATTTTTTGGGTGATCGGGATTCCGACGTCAAAAATGCCAAATTTGTTCGTGGACGTCCGTCAAGACGTTGTCTATGCATACGGTTGGCCATCACGGGTTTTCTGGGCCGTTTGGAAGGTCAAACGAGCCCCGGAGCGAGCATACGCCTCATTTTGACGATTTTCGTGTGCTATTGCACACCATTTTTTGGGTGATCGGGATTCCGACGTCAAAAATGCCAAATTTGTTCGTGGACGTCCGTCAAGACGTTGTCTATGCATACGGTTGGCCATCACGGGTTTTCTGGGCCGTTTGGAAGGTCAAACGAGCCCCGGAGCGAGCATACGCCTCATTTTGACGATTTTCGTGTGCTATTGCACACCATTTTTTGGGTGATCGGGATTCCGACGTCAAAAATGCCAAATTTGTTCGTGGACGTCCGTCAAGACGTTGTCTATGCATACGGTTGGCCATCACGGGTTTTCTGGGCCGTTTGGAAGGTCAAACGAGCCCCGGAGCGAGCATACGCCTCATTTTGACGATTTTCGTGTGCTATTGCACACCATTTTTTGGGTGATCGGGATTCCGACGTCAAAAATGCCAAATTTGTTCGTGGACGTCCGTCAAGACGTTGTCTATGCATACGGTTGGCCATCACGGGTTTTCTGGGCCGTTTGGAAGGTCAAACGAGCCCCGGAGCGAGCATACGCCTCATTTTGACGATTTTCGTGTGCTATTGCACACCATTTTTTGGGTGATCGGGATTCCGACGTCAAAAATGCCAAATTTGTTCGTGGACGTCCGTCAAGACGTTGTCTATGCATACGGTTGGCCATCACGGGTTTTCTGGGCCGTTTGGAAGGTCAAACGAGCCCCGGAGCGAGCATACGCCTCATTTTGACGATTTTCGTGTGCTATTGCACACCATTTTTTGGGTGATCGGGATTCCGACGTCAAAAATGCCAAATTTGTTCGTGGACGTCCGTCAAGACGTTGTCTATGCATACGGTTGGCCATCACGGGTTTTCTGGGCCGTTTGGAAGGTCAAACGAGCCCCGGAGCGAGCATACGCCTCATTTTGACGATTTTCGTGTGCTATTGCACACCATTTTTTGGGTGATCAGGATTCCGACGTCAAAAATGCCAAATTTGTTCGTGGACGTCCGTCAAGACGTTGTCTATGCATACGGTTGGCCATCACGGGTTTTCTGGGCCGTTTGGAAGGTCAAACGAGCCCCGGAGCGAGCATACGCCTCATTTTGACGATTTTCGTGTGCTATTGCACACCATTTTTTGGGTGATCGGGATTCCGACGTCAAAAATGCCAAATTTGTTCGTGGACGTCCGTCAAGACGTTGTCTATGCATACGGTTGGCCATCACGGGTTTTCTGGGCCGTTTGGAAGGTCAAACGAGCCCCGGAGCGAGCATACGCCTCATTTTGACGATTTTCGTGTGCTATTGCACACCATTTTTTGGGTGATCGGGATTCCGACGTCAAAAATGCCAAATTTGTTCGTGGACGTCCGTCAAGACGTTGTCTATGCATACGGTTGGCCATCACGGGTTTTCTGGGCCGTTTGGAAGGTCAAACGAGCCCCGGAGCGAGCATACGCCTCATTTTGACGATTTTCGTGTGCTATTGCACACCATTTTTTGGGTGATCGGGATTCCGACGTCAAAAATGCCAAATTTGTTCGTGGACGTCCGTCAAGACGTTGTCTATGCATACGGTTGGCCATCACGGGTTTTCTGGGCCGTTTGGAAGGTCAAACGAGCCCCGGAGCGAGCATACGCCTCATTTTGACGATTTTCGTGTGCTATTGCACACCATTTTTTGGGTGATCGGGATTCCGACGTCAAAAATGCCAAATTTGTTCGTGGACGTCCGTCAAGACGTTGTCTATGCATACGGTTGGCCATCACGGGTTTTCTGGGCCGTTTGGAAGGTCAAACGAGCCCCGGAGCGAGCATACGCCTCATTTTGACGATTTTCGTGTGCTATTGCACACCATTTTTTGGGTGATCGGGATTCCGACGTCAAAAATGCCAAATTTGTTCGTGGACGTCCGTCAAGACGTTGTCTATGCATACGGTTGGCCATCACGGGTTTTCTGGGCCGTTTGGAAGGTCAAACGAGCCCCGGAGCGAGCATACGCCTCATTTTGACGATTTTCGTGTGCTATTGCACACCATTTTTTGGGTGATCGGGATTCCGACGTCAAAAATGCCAAATTTGTTCGTGGACGTCCGTCAAGACGTTGTCTATGCATACGGTTGGCCATCACGGGTTTTCTGGGCCGTTTGGAAGGTCAAACGAGCCCCGGAGCGAGCATACGCCTCATTTTGACGATTTTCGTGTGCTATTGCACACCATTTTTTGGGTGATCGGGATTCCGACGTCAAAAATGCCAAATTTGTTCGTGGACGTCCGTCAAGACGTTGTCTATGCATACGGTTGGCCATCACGGGTTTTCTGGGCCGTTTGGAAGGTCAAACGAGCCCCGGAGCGAGCATACGCCTCATTTTGACGATTTTCGTGTGCTATTGCACACCATTTTTTGGGTGATCGGGATTCCGACGTCAAAAATGCCAAATTTGTTCGTGGACGTCCGTCAAGACGTTGTCTATGCATACGGTTGGCCATCACGGGTTTTCTGGGCCGTTTGGAAGGTCAAACGAGCCCCGGAGCGAGCATACGCCTCATTTTGACGATTTTCGTGTGCTATTGCACACCATTTTTTGGGTGATCGGGATTCCGACGTCAAAAATGCCAAATTTGTTCGTGGACGTCCGTCAAGACGTTGTCTATGCATACGGTTGGCCATCACGGGTTTTCTGGGCCGTTTGGAAGGTCAAACGAGCCCCGGAGCGAGCATACGCCTCATTTTGACGATTTTCGTGTGCTATTGCACACCATTTTTTGGGTGATCGGGATTCCGACGTCAAAAATGCCAAATTTGTTCGTGGACGTCCGTCAAGACGTTGTCTATGCATACGGTTGGCCATCACGGGTTTTCTGGGCCGTTTGGAAGGTCAAACGAGCCCCGGAGCGAGCATACGCCTCATTTTGACGATTTTCGTGTGCTATTGCACACCATTTTTTGGGTGATCGGGATTCCGACGTCAAAAATGCCAAATTTGTTCGTGGACGTCCGTCAAGACGTTGTCTATGCATACGGTTGGCCATCACGGGTTTTCTGGGCCGTTTGGAAGGTCAAACGAGCCCCGGAGCGAGCATACGCCTCATTTTGACGATTTTCGTGTGCTATTGCACACCATTTTTTGGGTGATCGGGATTCCGACGTCAAAAATGCCAAATTTGTTCGTGGACGTCCGTCAAGACGTTGTCTATGCATACGGTTGGCCATCACGGGTTTTCTGGGCCGTTTGGAAGGTCAAACGAGCCCCGGAGCGAGCATACGCCTCATTTTGACGATTTTCGTGTGCTATTGCACACCATTTTTTGGGTGATCGGGATTCCGACGTCAAAAATGCCAAATTTGTTCGTGGACGTCCGTCAAGACGTTGTCTATGCATACGGTTGGCCATCACGGGTTTTCTGGGCCGTTTGGAAGGTCAAACGAGCCCCGGAGCGAGCATACGCCTCATTTTGACGATTTTCGTGTGCTATTGCACACCATTTTTTGGGTGATCGGGATTCCGACGTCAAAAATGCCAAATTTGTTCGTGGACGTCCGTCAAGACGTTGTCTATGCATACGGTTGGCCATCACGGGTTTTCTGGGCCGTTTGGAAGGTCAAACGAGCCCCGGAGCGAGCATACGCCTCATTTTGACGATTTTCGTGTGCTATTGCACACCATTTTTTGGGTGATCGGGATTCCGACGTCAAAAATGCCAAATTTGTTCGTGGACGTCCGTCAAGACGTTGTCTATGCATACGGTTGGCCATCACGGGTTTTCTGGGCCGTTTGGAAGGTCAAACGAGCCCCGGAGCGAGCATACGCCTCATTTTGACGATTTTCGTGTGCTATTGCACACCATTTTTTGGGTGATCGGGATTCCGACGTCAAAAATGCCAAATTTGTTCGTGGACGTCCGTCAAGACGTTGTCTATGCATACGGTTGGCCATCACGGGTTTTCTGGGCCGTTTGGAAGGTCAAACGAGCCCCGGAGCGAGCATACGCCTCATTTTGACGATTTTCGTGTGCTATTGCACACCATTTTTTGGGTGATCGGGATTCCGACGTCAAAAATGCCAAATTTGTTCGTGGACGTCCGTCAAGACGTTGTCTATGCATACGGTTGGCCATCACGGGTTTTCTGGGCCGTTTGGAAGGTCAAACGAGCCCCGGAGCGAGCATACGCCTCATTTTGACGATTTTCGTGTGCTATTGCACACCATTTTTTGGGTGATCGGGATTCCGACGTCAAAAATGCCAAATTTGTTCGTGGACGTCCGTCAAGACGTTGTCTATGCATACGGTTGGCCATCACGGGTTTTCTGGGCCGTTTGGAAGGTCAAACGAGCCCCGGAGCGAGCATACGCCTCATTTTGACGATTTTCGTGTGCTATTGCACACCATTTTTTGGGTGATCGGGATTCCGACGTCAAAAATGCCAAATTTGTTCGTGGACGTCCGTCAAGACGTTGTCTATGCATACGGTTGGCCATCACGGGTTTTCTGGGCCGTTTGGAAGGTCAAACGAGCCCCGGAGCGAGCATACGCCTCATTTTGACGATTTTCGTGTGCTATTGCACACCATTTTTTGGGTGATCGGGATTCCGACGTCAAAAATGCCAAATTTGTTCGTGGACGTCCGTCAAGACGTTGTCTATGCATACGGTTGGCCATCACGGGTTTTCTGGGCCGTTTGGAAGGTCAAACGAGCCCCGGAGCGAGCATACGCCTCATTTTGACGATTTTCGTGTGCTATTGCACACCATTTTTTGGGTGATCGGGATTCCGACGTCAAAAATGCCAAATTTGTTCGTGGACGTCCGTCAAGACGTTGTCTATGCATACGGTTGGCCATCACGGGTTTTCTGGGCCGTTTGGAAGGTCAAACGAGCCCCGGAGCGAGCATACGCCTCATTTTGACGATTTTCGTGTGCTATTGCACACCATTTTTTGGGTGATCGGGATTCCGACGTCAAAAATGCCAAATTTGTTCGTGGACGTCCGTCAAGACGTTGTCTATGCATACGGTTGGCCATCACGGGTTTTCTGGGCCGTTTGGAAGGTCAAACGAGCCCCGGAGCGAGCATACGCCTCATTTTGACGATTTTCGTGTGCTATTGCACACCATTTTTTGGGTGATCGGGATTCCGACGTCAAAAATGCCAAATTTGTTCGTGGACGTCCGTCAAGACGTTGTCTATGCATACGGTTGGCCATCACGGGTTTTCTGGGCCGTTTGGAAGGTCAAACGAGCCCCGGAGCGAGCATACGCCTCATTTTGACGATTTTCGTGTGCTATTGCACACCATTTTTTGGGTGATCGGGATTCCGACGTCAAAAATGCCAAATTTGTTCGTGGACGTCCGTCAAGACGTTGTCTATGCATACGGTTGGCCATCACGGGTTTTCTGGGCCGTTTGGAAGGTCAAACGAGCCCCGGAGCGAGCATACGCCTCATTTTGACGATTTTCGTGTGCTATTGCACACCATTTTTTGGGTGATCGGGATTCCGACGTCAAAAATGCCAAATTTGTTCGTGGACGTCCGTCAAGACGTTGTCTATGCATACGGTTGGCCATCACGGGTTTTCTGGGCCGTTTGGAAGGTCAAACGAGCCCCGGAGCGAGCATACGCCTCATTTTGACGATTTTCGTGTGCTATTGCACACCATTTTTTGGGTGATCGGGATTCCGACGTCAAAAATGCCAAATTTGTTCGTGGACGTCCGTCAAGACGTTGTCTATGCATACGGTTGGCCATCACGGGTTTTCTGGGCCGTTTGGAAGGTCAAACGAGCCCCGGAGCGAGCATACGCCTCATTTTGACGATTTTCGTGTGCTATTGCACACCATTTTTTGGGTGATCGGGATTCCGACGTCAAAAATGCCAAATTTGTTCGTGGACGTCCGTCAAGACGTTGTCTATGCATACGGTTGGCCATCACGGGTTTTCTGGGCCGTTTGGAAGGTCAAACGAGCCCCGGAGCGAGCATACGCCTCATTTTGACGATTTTCGTGTGCTATTGCACACCATTTTTTGGGTGATCGGGATTCCGACGTCAAAAATGCCAAATTTGTTCGTGGACGTCCGTCAAGACGTTGTCTATGCATACGGTTGGCCATCACGGGTTTTCTGGGCCGTTTGGAAGGTCAAACGAGCCCCGGAGCGAGCATACGCCTCATTTTGACGATTTTCGTGTGCTATTGCACACCATTTTTTGGGTGATCGGGATTCCGACGTCAAAAATGCCAAATTTGTTCGTGGACGTCCGTCAAGACGTTGTCTATGCATACGGTTGGCCATCACGGGTTTTCTGGGCCGTTTGGAAGGTCAAACGAGCCCCGGAGCGAGCATACGCCTCATTTTGACGATTTTCGTGTGCTATTGCACACCATTTTTTGGGTGATCGGGATTCCGACGTCAAAAATGCCAAATTTGTTCGTGGACGTCCGTCAAGACGTTGTCTATGCATACGGTTGGCCATCACGGGTTTTCTGGGCCGTTTGGAAGGTCAAACGAGCCCCGGAGCGAGCATACGCCTCATTTTGACGATTTTCGTGTGCTATTGCACACCATTTTTTGGGTGATCGGGATTCCGACGTCAAAAATGCCAAATTTGTTCGTGGACGTCCGTCAAGACGTTGTCTATGCATACGGTTGGCCATCACGGGTTTTCTGGGCCGTTTGGAAGGTCAAACGAGCCCCGGAGCGAGCATACGCCTCATTTTGACGATTTTCGTGTGCTATTGCACACCATTTTTTGGGTGATCGGGATTCCGACGTCAAAAATGCCAAATTTGTTCGTGGACGTCCGTCAAGACGTTGTCTATGCATACGGTTGGCCATCACGGGTTTTCTGGGCCGTTTGGAAGGTCAAACGAGCCCCGGAGCGAGCATACGCCTCATTTTGACGATTTTCGTGTGCTATTGCACACCATTTTTTGGGTGATCGGGATTCCGACGTCAAAAATGCCAAATTTGTTCGTGGACGTCCGTCAAGACGTTGTCTATGCATACGGTTGGCCATCACGGGTTTTCTGGGCCGTTTGGAAGGTCAAACGAGCCCCGGAGCGAGCATACGCCTCATTTTGACGATTTTCGTGTGCTATTGCACACCATTTTTTGGGTGATCGGGATTCCGACGTCAAAAATGCCAAATTTGTTCGTGGACGTCCGTCAAGACGTTGTCTATGCATACGGTTGGCCATCACGGGTTTTCTGGGCCGTTTGGAAGGTCAAACGAGCCCCGGAGCGAGCATACGCCTCATTTTGACGATTTTCGTGTGCTATTGCACACCATTTTTTGGGTGATCGGGATTCCGACGTCAAAAATGCCAAATTTGTTCGTGGACGTCCGTCAAGACGTTGTCTATGCATACGGTTGGCCATCACGGGTTTTCTGGGCCGTTTGGAAGGTCAAACGAGCCCCGGAGCGAGCATACGCCTCATTTTGACGATTTTCGTGTGCTATTGCACACCATTTTTTGGGTGATCGGGATTCCGACGTCAAAAATGCCAAATTTGTTCGTGGACGTCCGTCAAGACGTTGTCTATGCATACGGTTGGCCATCACGGGTTTTCTGGGCCGTTTGGAAGGTCAAACGAGCCCCGGAGCGAGCATACGCCTCATTTTGACGATTTTCGTGTGCTATTGCACACCATTTTTTGGGTGATCGGGATTCCGACGTCAAAAATGCCAAATTTGTTCGTGGACGTCCGTCAAGACGTTGTCTATGCATACGGTTGGCCATCACGGGTTTTCTGGGCCGTTTGGAAGGTCAAACGAGCCCCGGAGCGAGCATACGCCTCATTTTGACGATTTTCGTGTGCTATTGCACACCATTTTTTGGGTGATCAGGATTCCGACGTCAAAAATGCCAAATTTGTTCGTGGACGTCCGTCAAGACGTTGTCTATGCATACGGTTGGCCATCACGGGTTTTCTGGGCCGTTTGGAAGGTCAAACGAGCCCCGGAGCGAGCATACGCCTCATTTTGACGATTTTCGTGTGCTATTGCACACCATTTTTTGGGTGATCGGGATTCCGACGTCAAAAATGCCAAATTTGTTCGTGGACGTCCGTCAAGACGTTGTCTATGCATACGGTTGGCCATCACGGGTTTTCTGGGCCGTTTGGAAGGTCAAACGAGCCCCGGAGCGAGCATACGCCTCATTTTGACGATTTTCGTGTGCTATTGCACACCATTTTTTGGGTGATCGGGATTCCGACGTCAAAAATGCCAAATTTGTTCGTGGACGTCCGTCAAGACGTTGTCTATGCATACGGTTGGCCATCACGGGTTTTCTGGGCCGTTTGGAAGGTCAAACGAGCCCCGGAGCGAGCATACGCCTCATTTTGACGATTTTCGTGTGCTATTGCACACCATTTTTTGGGTGATCGGGATTCCGACGTCAAAAATGCCAAATTTGTTCGTGGACGTCCGTCAAGACGTTGTCTATGCATACGGTTGGCCATCACGGGTTTTCTGGGCCGTTTGGAAGGTCAAACGAGCCCCGGAGCGAGCATACGCCTCATTTTGACGATTTTCGTGTGCTATTGCACACCACATTTTTGGGTGATCAGGATTCCGACGTCAAAAATGCCAAATTTGTTCGTGGACGTCCGTCAAGACGTTGTCTATGCATACGGTTGGCCATCACGGGTTTTCTGGGCCGTTTGGAAGGTCAAACGAGCCCCGGAGCGAGCATACGCCTCATTTTGACGATTTTCGTGTGCTATTGCACACCATTTTTTGGGTGATCGGGATTCCGACGTCAAAAATGCCAAATTTGTTCGTGGACGTCCGTCAAGACGTTGTCTATGCATACGGTTGGCCATCACGGGTTTTCTGGGCCGTTTGGAAGGTCAAACGAGCCCCGGAGCGAGCATACGCCTCATTTTGACGATTTTCGTGTGCTATTGCACACCATTTTTTGGGTGATCGGGATTCCGACGTCAAAAATGCAAAATTTGTTCGTGGACGTCCGTCAAGACGTTGTCTATGCATACGGTTGGCCATCACGGGTTTTCTGGGCCGTTTGGAAGGTCAAACGAGCCCCGGAGCGAGCATACGCCTCATTTTGACGATTTTCGTGTGCTATTGCACACCATTTTTTGGGTGATCGGGATTCCGACGTCAAAAATGCCAAATTTGTTCGTGGACGTCCGTCAAGACGTTGTCTATGCATACGGTTGGCCATCACGGGTTTTCTGGGCCATTTGGAAGGTCAAACGAGCCCCGGAGCGAGCATACGCCTCATTTTGACGATTTTCGTGTGCTATTGCACACCATTTTTTGGGTGATCAGGATTCCGACGTCAAAAATGCCAAATTTGTTCGTGGACGTCCGTCAAGACGTTGTCTATGCATACGGTTGGCCATCACGGGTTTTCTGGTCGTTTGGAAGGTCAAACGAGCCCGGAGCGAGCATACGCCTCATTTTGACGATTTTCGTGTGCTATTGCACACCATTTTTTGGGTGATCGGGATTCCGACGTCAAAAATGCCAAATTTGTTCGTGGACGTCCGTCAAGACGTTGTCTATGCATACGGTTGGCCATCACGGGTTTTCTGGGCCGTTTGGAAGGTCAAACGAGCCCCGGAGCGAGCATACGCCTCATTTTGACGATTTTCGTGTGCTATTGCACACCATTTTTTGGGTGATCGGGATTCCGACGTCAAAAATGCAAATTTGTTCGTGGACGTCCGTCAAGACGTTGTCTATGCATACGGTTGGCCATCACGGGTTTTTGGGCCGTTTGGAAGGTCAAACGAGCCCCGGAGCGAGCATACGCCTCATTTTGACGATTTTCGTGTGCTATTGCACACCATTTTTTGGGTGATCGGGATTCCGACGTCAAAAATGCCAAATTTGTTCGTGGACGTCCGTCAAGACGTTGTCTATGCATACGGTTGGCCATCACGGGTTTTCTGGGCCTTTGGAAGGTCAAACGAGCCCCGGAGCGAGCATACGCCTCATTTTGACGATTTTCGTGTGCTATTGCACACCATTTTTGGGTGATCAGGATTCCGACGTCAAAAATGCCAAATTTGTTCGTGGACGTCCGTCAAGACGTTGTCTATGCATACGGTTGGCCATCACGGGTTTTCTGGGCCGTTTGGAAGGTCAAACGAGCCCCGGAGCGAGCATACGCCTCATTTTGACGATTTTCGTGTGCTATTGCACACCATTTTTTGGGGTGATCGGGATTCCGACGTCAAAAATGCCAAATTTGTTCGTGGACGTCCGTCAAGACGTTGTCTATGCATACGGTTGGCCATCACGGGTTTTCTGGGCCGTTTGGAAGGTCAAACGAGCCCCGGAGCGAGCATACGCCTCATTTTGACGATTTTCGTGTGCTATTGCACACCATTTTTTGGGTGATCGGGATTCCGACGTCAAAAATGCCAAATTTGTTCGTGGACGTCCGTCAAGACGTTGTCTATGCATACGGTTGGCCATCACGGGTTTTCTGGGCCGTTTGGAAGGTCAAAC
This sequence comes from Solanum pimpinellifolium, assembly GCA_034621305.1. Classification (NCBI taxonomy): domain Eukaryota; kingdom Viridiplantae; phylum Streptophyta; class Magnoliopsida; order Solanales; family Solanaceae; genus Solanum; species Solanum pimpinellifolium. The sequence goes on along the minus strand of JAWZUQ010000013.1, from coordinate 229,794 downwards.
GAGCCCCGGAGCGAGCATACGCCTCATTTTGACGATTTTCGTGTGCTATTGCACACCATTTTTTGGGTGATCGGGATTCCGACGTCAAAAATGCCAAATTTGTTCGTGGACGTCCGTCAAGACGTTGTCTATGCATACGGTTGGCCATCACGGGTTTTCTGGGCCATTTGGAAGGTCAAACGAGCCCCGGAGCGAGCATACGCCTCATTTTGACGATTTTCGTGTGCTATTGCACACCATTTTTGGGTGATCGGGATTCCGACGTCAAAAATGCCAAATTTGTTCGTGGACGTCCGTCAAGACGTTGTCTATGCATACGGTTGGCCATCACGGGTTTTCTGGGCCGTTTGGAAGGTCAAACGAGCCCCGGAGCGAGCATACGCCTCATTTTGACGATTTTCGTGTGCTATTGCACACCATTTTTGGGTGATCGGGATTCCGACGTCAAAAATGCCAAATTTGTTCGTGGACGTCCGTCAAGACGTTGTCTATGCATACGGTTGGCCATCACGGGTTTTCTGGGCCGTTTGGAAGGTCAAACGAGCCCCGGAGCGAGCATACGCCTCATTTTGACGATTTTCGTGTGCTATTGCACACCATTTTTTGGGTGATCGGGATTCCGACGTCAAAAATGCAAAATTTGTTCGTGGACGTCCGTCAAGACGTTGTCTATGCATACGGTTGGCCATCACGGGTTTTCTGGCCGTTTGGAAGGTCAAACGAGCCCGGAGCGAGCATACGCCTCATTTTGACGATTTTCGTGTGCTATTGCACACCATTTTTTGGGTGATCGGGATTCCGACGTCAAAAATGCCAAATTTGTTCGTGGACGTCCGTCAAGACGTTGTCTATGCATACGGTTGGCCATCACGGTTTTTCTGGGTTTGGAAGGTCAAACGAGCCCCGGAGCGAGCATACGCCTCATTTTGACGATTTTCGTGTGCTATTGCACACCATTTTTGGGGTGATCAGGATTCCGACGTCAAAAATGCCAAATTTGTTCGTGGACGTCCGTCAAGACGTTGTCTATGCATACGGTTGGCCATCACGGGTTTTCTGGGCCGTTTGGAAGGTCAAACGAGCCCCGGAGCGAGCATACGCCTCATTTTGACGATTTTCGTGTGCTATTGCACACCATTTTTTGGGTGATCGGGATTCCGACGTCAAAAATGCCAAATTTGTTCGTGGACGTCCGTCAAGACGTTGTCTATGCATACGGTTGGCCATCACGGGTTTCTGGGCCGTTTGGAAGGTCAAACGAGCCCCGGAGCGAGCATACGCCTCATTTTGACGATTTTCGTGTGCTATTGCACACCATTTTTTGGGTGATCGGGATTCCGACGTCAAAAATGCAAAATTTGTTCGTGGACGTCCGTCAAGACGTTGTCTATGCATACGGTTGGCCATCACGGGTTTTCTGGGCCGTTTGGAAGGTCAAACGAGCCCCGGAGCGAGCATACGCCTCATTTTGACGATTTTCGTGTGCTATTGCACACCATTTTTTGGGTGATCGGGATTCCGACGTCAAAAATGCCAAATTTGTTCGTGGACGTCCGTCAAGACGTTGTCTATGCATACGGTTGGCCATCACGGGTTTCTGGGCCATTTGGAAGGTCAAACGAGCCCCGGAGCGAGCATACGCCTCATTTGACGATTTTGTGTGCTATTGCACACCATTTTTTGGGTGTC
>JAWZUQ010000013.1:134729-227605 GCA_034621305.1 Solanum pimpinellifolium | reverse complement strand
TTCATTTTGACGATTTTCGTGTGCTATTGCACACATTTTTTGGGTGATCAGGATTCCGACGTCAAAAATGCCAAATTTGTTCGTGGACGTCCGTCAAGACGTTGTCTATGCATACGGTTGGCCATCACGGGTTTTCTGGGCCGTTTGGAAGGTCAAACGAGCCCCGGAGCGAGCATACGCCTCATTTTGACGATTTTCGTGTGCTATTGCACACCATTTTTTGGGTGATCGGGATTCCGACGTCAAAAATGCCAAATTTGTTCGTGGACGTCCGTCAAGACGTTGTCTATGCATACGGTTGGCCATCACGGGTTTTCTGGGCCGTTTGGAAGGTCAAACGAGCCCCGGAGCGAGCATACGCCTCATTTTGACGATTTTCGTGTGCTATTGCACACCATTTTTTGGGTGATCGGGATTCCGACGTCAAAAATGCCAAATTTGTTCGTGGACGTCCGTCAAGACGTTGTCTATGCATACGGTTGGCCATCACGGGTTTTCTGGGCCGTTTGGAAGGTCAAACGAGCCCCGGAGCGAGCATACGCCTCATTTTGACGATTTTCGTGTGCTATTGCACACCATTTTTTGGGTGATCGGGATTCCGACGTCAAAAATGCCAAATTTGTTCGTGGACGTCCGTCAAGACGTTGTCTATGCATACGGTTGGCCATCACGGGTTTTCTGGGCCGTTTGGAAGGTCAAACGAGCCCCGGAGCGAGCATACGCCTCATTTTGACGATTTTCGTGTGCTATTGCACACCATTTTTTGGGTGATCGGGATTCCGACGTCAAAAATGCCAAATTTGTTCGTGGACGTCCGTCAAGACGTTGTCTATGCATACGGTTGGCCATCACGGGTTTTCTGGGCCGTTTGGAAGGTCAAACGAGCCCCGGAGCGAGCATACGCCTCATTTTGACGATTTTCGTGTGCTATTGCACACCATTTTTTGGGTGATCGGGATTCCGACGTCAAAAATGCCAAATTTGTTCGTGGACGTCCGTCAAGACGTTGTCTATGCATACGGTTGGCCATCACGGGTTTTCTGGGCCGTTTGGAAGGTCAAACGAGCCCCGGAGCGAGCATACGCCTCATTTTGACGATTTTCGTGTGCTATTGCACACCATTTTTTGGGTGATCGGGATTCCGACGTCAAAAATGCCAAATTTGTTCGTGGACGTCCGTCAAGACGTTGTCTATGCATACGGTTGGCCATCACGGGTTTTCTGGGTCGTTTGGAAGGTCAAACGAGCCCCGGAGCGAGCATACGCCTCATTTTGACGATTTTCGTGTGCTATTGCACACCATTTTTTGGGTGATCGGGATTCCGACGTCAAAAATGCCAAATTTGTTCGTGGACGTCCGTCAAGACGTTGTCTATGCATACGGTTGGCCATCACGGGTTTTCTGGGCCGTTTGGAAGGTCAAACGAGCCCCGGAGCGAGCATACGCCTCATTTTGACGATTTTCGTGTGCTATTGCACACCATTTTTTGGGTGATCGGGATTCCGACGTCAAAAATGCCAAATTTGTTCGTGGACGTCCGTCAAGACGTTGTCTATGCATACGGTTGGCCATCACGGGTTTTCTGGGCCGTTTGGAAGGTCAAACGAGCCCCGGAGCGAGCATACGCCTCATTTTGACGATTTTCGTGTGCTATTGCACACCATTTTTTGGGTGATCGGGATTCCGACGTCAAAAATGCCAAATTTGTTCGTGGACGTCCGTCAAGACGTTGTCTATGCATACGGTTGGCCATCACGGGTTTTCTGGGCCGTTTGGAAGGTCAAACGAGCCCCGGAGCGAGCATACGCCTCATTTTGACGATTTTCGTGTGCTATTGCACACCATTTTTTGGGTGATCGGGATTCCGACGTCAAAAATGCCAAATTTGTTCGTGGACGTCCGTCAAGACGTTGTCTATGCATACGGTTGGCCATCACGGGTTTTCTGGGCCGTTTGGAAGGTCAAACGAGCCCCGGAGCGAGCATACGCCTCATTTTGACGATTTTCGTGTGCTATTGCACACCATTTTTTGGGTGATCGGGATTCCGACGTCAAAAATGCCAAATTTGTTCGTGGACGTCCGTCAAGACGTTGTCTATGCATACGGTTGGCCATCACGGGTTTTCTGGGCCGTTTGGAAGGTCAAACGAGCCCCGGAGCGAGCATACGCCTCATTTTGACGATTTTCGTGTGCTATTGCACACCATTTTTTGGGTGATCGGGATTCCGACGTCAAAAATGCCAAATTTGTTCGTGGACGTCCGTCAAGACGTTGTCTATGCATACGGTTGGCCATCACGGGTTTTCTGGGCCGTTTGGAAGGTCAAACGAGCCCCGGAGCGAGCATACGCCTCATTTTGACGATTTTCGTGTGCTATTGCACACCATTTTTTGGGTGATCGGGATTCCGACGTCAAAAATGCCAAATTTGTTCGTGGACGTCCGTCAAGACGTTGTCTATGCATACGGTTGGCCATCACGGGTTTTCTGGGCCGTTTGGAAGGTCAAACGAGCCCCGGAGCGAGCATACGCCTCATTTTGACGATTTTCGTGTGCTATTGCACACCATTTTTTGGGTGATCGGGATTCCGACGTCAAAAATGCCAAATTTGTTCGTGGACGTCCGTCAAGACGTTGTCTATGCATACGGTTGGCCATCACGGGTTTTCTGGGCCGTTTGGAAGGTCAAACGAGCCCCGGAGCGAGCATACGCCTCATTTTGACGATTTTCGTGTGCTATTGCACACCATTTTTTGGGTGATCGGGATTCCGACGTCAAAAATGCCAAATTTGTTCGTGGACGTCCGTCAAGACGTTGTCTATGCATACGGTTGGCCATCACGGGTTTTCTGGGCCGTTTGGAAGGTCAAACGAGCCCCGGAGCGAGCATACGCCTCATTTTGACGATTTTCGTGTGCTATTGCACACCATTTTTTGGGTGATCGGGATTCCGACGTCAAAAATGCCAAATTTGTTCGTGGACGTCCGTCAAGACGTTGTCTATGCATACGGTTGGCCATCACGGGTTTTCTGGGCCGTTTGGAAGGTCAAACGAGCCCCGGAGCGAGCATACGCCTCATTTTGACGATTTTCGTGTGCTATTGCACACCATTTTTTGGGTGATCGGGATTCCGACGTCAAAAATGCCAAATTTGTTCGTGGACGTCCGTCAAGACGTTGTCTATGCATACGGTTGGCCATCACGGGTTTTCTGGGCCGTTTGGAAGGTCAAACGAGCCCCGGAGCGAGCATACGCCTCATTTTGACGATTTTCGTGTGCTATTGCACACCATTTTTTGGGTGATCGGGATTCCGACGTCAAAAATGCCAAATTTGTTCGTGGACGTCCGTCAAGACGTTGTCTATGCATACGGTTGGCCATCACGGGTTTTCTGGGCCGTTTGGAAGGTCAAACGAGCCCCGGAGCGAGCATACGCCTCATTTTGACGATTTTCGTGTGCTATTGCACACCATTTTTTGGGTGATCGGATTCCGACGTCAAAAATGCCAAATTTGTTCGTGGACGTCCGTCAAGACGTTGTCTATGCATACGGTTGGCCATCACGGGTTTTCTGGGCCGTTTGGAAGGTCAAACGAGCCCCGGAGCGAGCATACGCCTCATTTTGACGATTTTCGTGTGCTATTGCACACCATTTTTTGGGTGATCGGGATTCCGACGTCAAAAATGCCAAATTTGTTCGTGGACGTCCGTCAAGACGTTGTCTATGCATACGGTTGGCCATCACGGGTTTTCTGGGCCGTTTGGAAGGTCAAACGAGCCCCGGAGCGAGCATACGCCTCATTTTGACGATTTTCGTGTGCTATTGCACACCATTTTTTGGGTGATCGGGATTCCGACGTCAAAAATGCCAAATTTGTTCGTGGACGTCCGTCAAGACGTTGTCTATGCATACGGTTGGCCATCACGGGTTTTCTGGGCCGTTTGGAAGGTCAAACGAGCCCCGGAGCGAGCATACGCCTCATTTTGACGATTTTCGTGTGCTATTGCACACCATTTTTTGGGTGATCGGGATTCCGACGTCAAAAATGCCAAATTTGTTCGTGGACGTCCGTCAAGACGTTGTCTATGCATACGGTTGGCCATCACGGGTTTTCTGGGCCGTTTGGAAGGTCAAACGAGCCCCGGAGCGAGCATACGCCTCATTTTGACGATTTTCGTGTGCTATTGCACACCATTTTTTGGGTGATCGGGATTCCGACGTCAAAAATGCCAAATTTGTTCGTGGACGTCCGTCAAGACGTTGTCTATGCATACGGTTGGCCATCACGGGTTTTCTGGGCCGTTTGGAAGGTCAAACGAGCCCCGGAGCGAGCATACGCCTCATTTTGACGATTTTCGTGTGCTATTGCACACCATTTTTTGGGTGATCGGGATTCCGACGTCAAAAATGCCAAATTTGTTCGTGGACGTCCGTCAAGACGTTGTCTATGCATACGGTTGGCCATCACGGGTTTTCTGGGCCGTTTGGAAGGTCAAACGAGCCCCGGAGCGAGCATACGCCTCATTTTGACGATTTTCGTGTGCTATTGCACACCATTTTTTGGGTGATCGGGATTCCGACGTCAAAAATGCCAAATTTGTTCGTGGACGTCCGTCAAGACGTTGTCTATGCATACGGTTGGCCATCACGGGTTTTCTGGGCCGTTTGGAAGGTCAAACGAGCCCCGGAGCGAGCATACGCCTCATTTTGACGATTTTCGTGTGCTATTGCACACCATTTTTTGGGTGATCGGGATTCCGACGTCAAAAATGCCAAATTTGTTCGTGGACGTCCGTCAAGACGTTGTCTATGCATACGGTTGGCCATCACGGGTTTTCTGGGCCGTTTGGAAGGTCAAACGAGCCCCGGAGCGAGCATACGCCTCATTTTGACGATTTTCGTGTGCTATTGCACACCATTTTTTGGGTGATCGGGATTCCGACGTCAAAAATGCCAAATTTGTTCGTGGACGTCCGTCAAGACGTTGTCTATGCATACGGTTGGCCATCACGGGTTTTCTGGGCCGTTTGGAAGGTCAAACGAGCCCCGGAGCGAGCATACGCCTCATTTTGACGATTTTCGTGTGCTATTGCACACCATTTTTTGGGTGATCGGGATTCCGACGTCAAAAATGCCAAATTTGTTCGTGGACGTCCGTCAAGACGTTGTCTATGCATACGGTTGGCCATCACGGGTTTTCTGGGCCGTTTGGAAGGTCAAACGAGCCCCGGAGCGAGCATACGCCTCATTTTGACGATTTTCGTGTGCTATTGCACACCATTTTTTGGGTGATCGGGATTCCGACGTCAAAAATGCCAAATTTGTTCGTGGACGTCCGTCAAGACGTTGTCTATGCATACGGTTGGCCATCACGGGTTTTCTGGGCCGTTTGGAAGGTCAAACGAGCCCCGGAGCGAGCATACGCCTCATTTTGACGATTTTCGTGTGCTATTGCACACCATTTTTTGGGTGATCGGGATTCCGACGTCAAAAATGCCAAATTTGTTCGTGGACGTCCGTCAAGACGTTGTCTATGCATACGGTTGGCCATCACGGGTTTTCTGGGCCGTTTGGAAGGTCAAACGAGCCCCGGAGCGAGCATACGCCTCATTTTGACGATTTTCGTGTGCTATTGCACACCATTTTTTGGGTGATCGGGATTCCGACGTCAAAAATGCCAAATTTGTTCGTGGACGTCCGTCAAGACGTTGTCTATGCATACGGTTGGCCATCACGGGTTTTCTGGGCCGTTTGGAAGGTCAAACGAGCCCCGGAGCGAGCATACGCCTCATTTTGACGATTTTCGTGTGCTATTGCACACCATTTTTTGGGTGATCGGGATTCCGACGTCAAAAATGCCAAATTTGTTCGTGGACGTCCGTCAAGACGTTGTCTATGCATACGGTTGGCCATCACGGGTTTTCTGGGCCGTTTGGAAGGTCAAACGAGCCCCGGAGCGAGCATACGCCTCATTTTGACGATTTTCGTGTGCTATTGCACACCATTTTTTGGGTGATCGGGATTCCGACGTCAAAAATGCCAAATTTGTTCGTGGACGTCCGTCAAGACGTTGTCTATGCATACGGTTGGCCATCACGGGTTTTCTGGGCCGTTTGGAAGGTCAAACGAGCCCCGGAGCGAGCATACGCCTCATTTTGACGATTTTCGTGTGCTATTGCACACCATTTTTTGGGTGATCGGGATTCCGACGTCAAAAATGCCAAATTTGTTCGTGGACGTCCGTCAAGACGTTGTCTATGCATACGGTTGGCCATCACGGGTTTTCTGGGCCGTTTGGAAGGTCAAACGAGCCCCGGAGCGAGCATACGCCTCATTTTGACGATTTTCGTGTGCTATTGCACACCATTTTTTGGGTGATCGGGATTCCGACGTCAAAAATGCCAAATTTGTTCGTGGACGTCCGTCAAGACGTTGTCTATGCATACGGTTGGCCATCACGGGTTTTCTGGGCCGTTTGGAAGGTCAAACGAGCCCCGGAGCGAGCATACGCCTCATTTTGACGATTTTCGTGTGCTATTGCACACCATTTTTTGGGTGATCGGGATTCCGACGTCAAAAATGCCAAATTTGTTCGTGGACGTCCGTCAAGACGTTGTCTATGCATACGGTTGGCCATCACGGGTTTTCTGGGCCGTTTGGAAGGTCAAACGAGCCCCGGAGCGAGCATACGCCTCATTTTGACGATTTTCGTGTGCTATTGCACACCATTTTTTGGGTGATCGGGATTCCGACGTCAAAAATGCCAAATTTGTTCGTGGACGTCCGTCAAGACGTTGTCTATGCATACGGTTGGCCATCACGGGTTTTCTGGGCCGTTTGGAAGGTCAAACGAGCCCCGGAGCGAGCATACGCCTCATTTTGACGATTTTCGTGTGCTATTGCACACCATTTTTTGGGTGATCGGGATTCCGACGTCAAAAATGCCAAATTTGTTCGTGGACGTCCGTCAAGACGTTGTCTATGCATACGGTTGGCCATCACGGGTTTTCTGGGCCGTTTGGAAGGTCAAACGAGCCCCGGAGCGAGCATACGCCTCATTTTGACGATTTTCGTGTGCTATTGCACACCATTTTTTGGGTGATCGGGATTCCGACGTCAAAAATGCCAAATTTGTTCGTGGACGTCCGTCAAGACGTTGTCTATGCATACGGTTGGCCATCACGGGTTTTCTGGGCCGTTTGGAAGGTCAAACGAGCCCCGGAGCGAGCATACGCCTCATTTTGACGATTTTCGTGTGCTATTGCACACCATTTTTTGGGTGATCGGGATTCCGACGTCAAAAATGCCAAATTTGTTCGTGGACGTCCGTCAAGACGTTGTCTATGCATACGGTTGGCCATCACGGGTTTTCTGGGCCGTTTGGAAGGTCAAACGAGCCCCGGAGCGAGCATACGCCTCATTTTGACGATTTTCGTGTGCTATTGCACACCATTTTTTGGGTGATCGGGATTCCGACGTCAAAAATGCCAAATTTGTTCGTGGACGTCCGTCAAGACGTTGTCTATGCATACGGTTGGCCATCACGGGTTTTCTGGGCCGTTTGGAAGGTCAAACGAGCCCCGGAGCGAGCATACGCCTCATTTTGACGATTTTCGTGTGCTATTGCACACCATTTTTTGGGTGATCGGGATTCCGACGTCAAAAATGCCAAATTTGTTCGTGGACGTCCGTCAAGACGTTGTCTATGCATACGGTTGGCCATCACGGGTTTTCTGGGCCGTTTGGAAGGTCAAACGAGCCCCGGAGCGAGCATACGCCTCATTTTGACGATTTTCGTGTGCTATTGCACACCATTTTTTGGGTGATCGGGATTCCGACGTCAAAAATGCCAAATTTGTTCGTGGACGTCCGTCAAGACGTTGTCTATGCATACGGTTGGCCATCACGGGTTTTCTGGGCCGTTTGGAAGGTCAAACGAGCCCCGGAGCGAGCATACGCCTCATTTTGACGATTTTCGTGTGCTATTGCACACCATTTTTTGGGTGATCGGGATTCCGACGTCAAAAATGCCAAATTTGTTCGTGGACGTCCGTCAAGACGTTGTCTATGCATACGGTTGGCCATCACGGGTTTTCTGGGCCGTTTGGAAGGTCAAACGAGCCCCGGAGCGAGCATACGCCTCATTTTGACGATTTTCGTGTGCTATTGCACACCATTTTTTGGGTGATCGGGATTCCGACGTCAAAAATGCCAAATTTGTTCGTGGACGTCCGTCAAGACGTTGTCTATGCATACGGTTGGCCATCACGGGTTTTCTGGGCCGTTTGGAAGGTCAAACGAGCCCCGGAGCGAGCATACGCCTCATTTTGACGATTTTCGTGTGCTATTGCACACCATTTTTTGGGTGATCGGGATTCCGACGTCAAAAATGCCAAATTTGTTCGTGGACGTCCGTCAAGACGTTGTCTATGCATACGGTTGGCCATCACGGGTTTTCTGGGCCGTTTGGAAGGTCAAACGAGCCCCGGAGCGAGCATACGCCTCATTTTGACGATTTTCGTGTGCTATTGCACACCATTTTTTGGGTGATCGGGATTCCGACGTCAAAAATGCCAAATTTGTTCGTGGACGTCCGTCAAGACGTTGTCTATGCATACGGTTGGCCATCACGGGTTTTCTGGGCCGTTTGGAAGGTCAAACGAGCCCCGGAGCGAGCATACGCCTCATTTTGACGATTTTCGTGTGCTATTGCACACCATTTTTTGGGTGATCGGGATTCCGACGTCAAAAATGCCAAATTTGTTCGTGGACGTCCGTCAAGACGTTGTCTATGCATACGGTTGGCCATCACGGGTTTTCTGGGCCGTTTGGAAGGTCAAACGAGCCCCGGAGCGAGCATACGCCTCATTTTGACGATTTTCGTGTGCTATTGCACACCATTTTTTGGGTGATCGGGATTCCGACGTCAAAAATGCCAAATTTGTTCGTGGACGTCCGTCAAGACGTTGTCTATGCATACGGTTGGCCATCACGGGTTTTCTGGGCCGTTTGGAAGGTCAAACGAGCCCCGGAGCGAGCATACGCCTCATTTTGACGATTTTCGTGTGCTATTGCACACCATTTTTTGGGTGATCGGGATTCCGACGTCAAAAATGCCAAATTTGTTCGTGGACGTCCGTCAAGACGTTGTCTATGCATACGGTTGGCCATCACGGGTTTTCTGGGCCGTTTGGAAGGTCAAACGAGCCCCGGAGCGAGCATACGCCTCATTTTGACGATTTTCGTGTGCTATTGCACACCATTTTTTGGGTGATCGGGATTCCGACGTCAAAAATGCCAAATTTGTTCGTGGACGTCCGTCAAGACGTTGTCTATGCATACGGTTGGCCATCACGGGTTTTCTGGGCCGTTTGGAAGGTCAAACGAGCCCCGGAGCGAGCATACGCCTCATTTTGACGATTTTCGTGTGCTATTGCACACCATTTTTTGGGTGATCGGGATTCCGACGTCAAAAATGCCAAATTTGTTCGTGGACGTCCGTCAAGACGTTGTCTATGCATACGGTTGGCCATCACGGGTTTTCTGGGCCGTTTGGAAGGTCAAACGAGCCCCGGAGCGAGCATACGCCTCATTTTGACGATTTTCGTGTGCTATTGCACACCATTTTTTGGGTGATCGGGATTCCGACGTCAAAAATGCCAAATTTGTTCGTGGACGTCCGTCAAGACGTTGTCTATGCATACGGTTGGCCATCACGGGTTTTCTGGGCCGTTTGGAAGGTCAAACGAGCCCCGGAGCGAGCATACGCCTCATTTTGACGATTTTCGTGTGCTATTGCACACCATTTTTTGGGTGATCGGGATTCCGACGTCAAAAATGCCAAATTTGTTCGTGGACGTCCGTCAAGACGTTGTCTATGCATACGGTTGGCCATCACGGGTTTTCTGGGCCGTTTGGAAGGTCAAACGAGCCCCGGAGCGAGCATACGCCTCATTTTGACGATTTTCGTGTGCTATTGCACACCATTTTTTGGGTGATCGGGATTCCGACGTCAAAAATGCCAAATTTGTTCGTGGACGTCCGTCAAGACGTTGTCTATGCATACGGTTGGCCATCACGGGTTTTCTGGGCCGTTTGGAAGGTCAAACGAGCCCCGGAGCGAGCATACGCCTCATTTTGACGATTTTCGTGTGCTATTGCACACCATTTTTTGGGTGATCGGGATTCCGACGTCAAAAATGCCAAATTTGTTCGTGGACGTCCGTCAAGACGTTGTCTATGCATACGGTTGGCCATCACGGGTTTTCTGGGCCGTTTGGAAGGTCAAACGAGCCCCGGAGCGAGCATACGCCTCATTTTGACGATTTTCGTGTGCTATTGCACACCATTTTTTGGGTGATCGGGATTCCGACGTCAAAAATGCCAAATTTGTTCGTGGACGTCCGTCAAGACGTTGTCTATGCATACGGTTGGCCATCACGGGTTTTCTGGGCCGTTTGGAAGGTCAAACGAGCCCCGGAGCGAGCATACGCCTCATTTTGACGATTTTCGTGTGCTATTGCACACCATTTTTTGGGTGATCGGGATTCCGACGTCAAAAATGCCAAATTTGTTCGTGGACGTCCGTCAAGACGTTGTCTATGCATACGGTTGGCCATCACGGGTTTTCTGGGCCGTTTGGAAGGTCAAACGAGCCCCGGAGCGAGCATACGCCTCATTTTGACGATTTTCGTGTGCTATTGCACACCATTTTTTGGGTGATCGGGATTCCGACGTCAAAAATGCCAAATTTGTTCGTGGACGTCCGTCAAGACGTTGTCTATGCATACGGTTGGCCATCACGGGTTTTCTGGGCCGTTTGGAAGGTCAAACGAGCCCCGGAGCGAGCATACGCCTCATTTTGACGATTTTCGTGTGCTATTGCACACCATTTTTTGGGTGATCGGGATTCCGACGTCAAAAATGCCAAATTTGTTCGTGGACGTCCGTCAAGACGTTGTCTATGCATACGGTTGGCCATCACGGGTTTTCTGGGCCGTTTGGAAGGTCAAACGAGCCCCGGAGCGAGCATACGCCTCATTTTGACGATTTTCGTGTGCTATTGCACACCATTTTTTGGGTGATCGGGATTCCGACGTCAAAAATGCCAAATTTGTTCGTGGACGTCCGTCAAGACGTTGTCTATGCATACGGTTGGCCATCACGGGTTTTCTGGGCCGTTTGGAAGGTCAAACGAGCCCCGGAGCGAGCATACGCCTCATTTTGACGATTTTCGTGTGCTATTGCACACCATTTTTTGGGTGATCGGGATTCCGACGTCAAAAATGCCAAATTTGTTCGTGGACGTCCGTCAAGACGTTGTCTATGCATACGGTTGGCCATCACGGGTTTTCTGGGCCGTTTGGAAGGTCAAACGAGCCCCGGAGCGAGCATACGCCTCATTTTGACGATTTTCGTGTGCTATTGCACACCATTTTTTGGGTGATCGGGATTCCGACGTCAAAAATGCCAAATTTGTTCGTGGACGTCCGTCAAGACGTTGTCTATGCATACGGTTGGCCATCACGGGTTTTCTGGGCCGTTTGGAAGGTCAAACGAGCCCCGGAGCGAGCATACGCCTCATTTTGACGATTTTCGTGTGCTATTGCACACCATTTTTTGGGTGATCGGGATTCCGACGTCAAAAATGCCAAATTTGTTCGTGGACGTCCGTCAAGACGTTGTCTATGCATACGGTTGGCCATCACGGGTTTTCTGGGCCGTTTGGAAGGTCAAACGAGCCCCGGAGCGAGCATACGCCTCATTTTGACGATTTTCGTGTGCTATTGCACACCATTTTTTGGGTGATCGGGATTCCGACGTCAAAAATGCCAAATTTGTTCGTGGACGTCCGTCAAGACGTTGTCTATGCATACGGTTGGCCATCACGGGTTTTCTGGGCCGTTTGGAAGGTCAAACGAGCCCCGGAGCGAGCATACGCCTCATTTTGACGATTTTCGTGTGCTATTGCACACCATTTTTTGGGTGATCGGGATTCCGACGTCAAAAATGCCAAATTTGTTCGTGGACGTCCGTCAAGACGTTGTCTATGCATACGGTTGGCCATCACGGGTTTTCTGGGCCGTTTGGAAGGTCAAACGAGCCCCGGAGCGAGCATACGCCTCATTTTGACGATTTTCGTGTGCTATTGCACACCATTTTTTGGGTGATCGGGATTCCGACGTCAAAAATGCCAAATTTGTTCGTGGACGTCCGTCAAGACGTTGTCTATGCATACGGTTGGCCATCACGGGTTTTCTGGGCCGTTTGGAAGGTCAAACGAGCCCCGGAGCGAGCATACGCCTCATTTTGACGATTTTCGTGTGCTATTGCACACCATTTTTTGGGTGATCGGGATTCCGACGTCAAAAATGCCAAATTTGTTCGTGGACGTCCGTCAAGACGTTGTCTATGCATACGGTTGGCCATCACGGGTTTTCTGGGCCGTTTGGAAGGTCAAACGAGCCCCGGAGCGAGCATACGCCTCATTTTGACGATTTTCGTGTGCTATTGCACACCATTTTTTGGGTGATCGGGATTCCGACGTCAAAAATGCCAAATTTGTTCGTGGACGTCCGTCAAGACGTTGTCTATGCATACGGTTGGCCATCACGGGTTTTCTGGGCCGTTTGGAAGGTCAAACGAGCCCCGGAGCGAGCATACGCCTCATTTTGACGATTTTCGTGTGCTATTGCACACCATTTTTTGGGTGATCGGGATTCCGACGTCAAAAATGCCAAATTTGTTCGTGGACGTCCGTCAAGACGTTGTCTATGCATACGGTTGGCCATCACGGGTTTTCTGGGCCGTTTGGAAGGTCAAACGAGCCCCGGAGCGAGCATACGCCTCATTTTGACGATTTTCGTGTGCTATTGCACACCATTTTTTGGGTGATCGGGATTCCGACGTCAAAAATGCCAAATTTGTTCGTGGACGTCCGTCAAGACGTTGTCTATGCATACGGTTGGCCATCACGGGTTTTCTGGGCCGTTTGGAAGGTCAAACGAGCCCCGGAGCGAGCATACGCCTCATTTTGACGATTTTCGTGTGCTATTGCACACCATTTTTTGGGTGATCGGGATTCCGACGTCAAAAATGCCAAATTTGTTCGTGGACGTCCGTCAAGACGTTGTCTATGCATACGGTTGGCCATCACGGGTTTTCTGGGCCGTTTGGAAGGTCAAACGAGCCCCGGAGCGAGCATACGCCTCATTTTGACGATTTTCGTGTGCTATTGCACACCATTTTTTGGGTGATCGGGATTCCGACGTCAAAAATGCCAAATTTGTTCGTGGACGTCCGTCAAGACGTTGTCTATGCATACGGTTGGCCATCACGGGTTTTCTGGGCCGTTTGGAAGGTCAAACGAGCCCCGGAGCGAGCATACGCCTCATTTTGACGATTTTCGTGTGCTATTGCACACCATTTTTTGGGTGATCGGGATTCCGACGTCAAAAATGCCAAATTTGTTCGTGGACGTCCGTCAAGACGTTGTCTATGCATACGGTTGGCCATCACGGGTTTTCTGGGCCGTTTGGAAGGTCAAACGAGCCCCGGAGCGAGCATACGCCTCATTTTGACGATTTTCGTGTGCTATTGCACACCATTTTTTGGGTGATCGGGATTCCGACGTCAAAAATGCCAAATTTGTTCGTGGACGTCCGTCAAGACGTTGTCTATGCATACGGTTGGCCATCACGGGTTTTCTGGGCCGTTTGGAAGGTCAAACGAGCCCCGGAGCGAGCATACGCCTCATTTTGACGATTTTCGTGTGCTATTGCACACCATTTTTTGGGTGATCGGGATTCCGACGTCAAAAATGCCAAATTTGTTCGTGGACGTCCGTCAAGACGTTGTCTATGCATACGGTTGGCCATCACGGGTTTTCTGGGCCGTTTGGAAGGTCAAACGAGCCCCGGAGCGAGCATACGCCTCATTTTGACGATTTTCGTGTGCTATTGCACACCATTTTTTGGGTGATCGGGATTCCGACGTCAAAAATGCCAAATTTGTTCGTGGACGTCCGTCAAGACGTTGTCTATGCATACGGTTGGCCATCACGGGTTTTCTGGGCCGTTTGGAAGGTCAAACGAGCCCCGGAGCGAGCATACGCCTCATTTTGACGATTTTCGTGTGCTATTGCACACCATTTTTTGGGTGATCGGGATTCCGACGTCAAAAATGCCAAATTTGTTCGTGGACGTCCGTCAAGACGTTGTCTATGCATACGGTTGGCCATCACGGGTTTTCTGGGCCGTTTGGAAGGTCAAACGAGCCCCGGAGCGAGCATACGCCTCATTTTGACGATTTTCGTGTGCTATTGCACACCATTTTTTGGGTGATCGGGATTCCGACGTCAAAAATGCCAAATTTGTTCGTGGACGTCCGTCAAGACGTTGTCTATGCATACGGTTGGCCATCACGGGTTTTCTGGGCCGTTTGGAAGGTCAAACGAGCCCCGGAGCGAGCATACGCCTCATTTTGACGATTTTCGTGTGCTATTGCACACCATTTTTTGGGTGATCGGGATTCCGACGTCAAAAATGCCAAATTTGTTCGTGGACGTCCGTCAAGACGTTGTCTATGCATACGGTTGGCCATCACGGGTTTTCTGGGCCGTTTGGAAGGTCAAACGAGCCCCGGAGCGAGCATACGCCTCATTTTGACGATTTTCGTGTGCTATTGCACACCATTTTTTGGGTGATCGGGATTCCGACGTCAAAAATGCCAAATTTGTTCGTGGACGTCCGTCAAGACGTTGTCTATGCATACGGTTGGCCATCACGGGTTTTCTGGGCCGTTTGGAAGGTCAAACGAGCCCCGGAGCGAGCATACGCCTCATTTTGACGATTTTCGTGTGCTATTGCACACCATTTTTTGGGTGATCGGGATTCCGACGTCAAAAATGCCAAATTTGTTCGTGGACGTCCGTCAAGACGTTGTCTATGCATACGGTTGGCCATCACGGGTTTTCTGGGCCGTTTGGAAGGTCAAACGAGCCCCGGAGCGAGCATACGCCTCATTTTGACGATTTTCGTGTGCTATTGCACACCATTTTTTGGGTGATCGGGATTCCGACGTCAAAAATGCCAAATTTGTTCGTGGACGTCCGTCAAGACGTTGTCTATGCATACGGTTGGCCATCACGGGTTTTCTGGGCCGTTTGGAAGGTCAAACGAGCCCCGGAGCGAGCATACGCCTCATTTTGACGATTTTCGTGTGCTATTGCACACCATTTTTTGGGTGATCGGGATTCCGACGTCAAAAATGCCAAATTTGTTCGTGGACGTCCGTCAAGACGTTGTCTATGCATACGGTTGGCCATCACGGGTTTTCTGGGCCGTTTGGAAGGTCAAACGAGCCCCGGAGCGAGCATACGCCTCATTTTGACGATTTTCGTGTGCTATTGCACACCATTTTTTGGGTGATCGGGATTCCGACGTCAAAAATGCCAAATTTGTTCGTGGACGTCCGTCAAGACGTTGTCTATGCATACGGTTGGCCATCACGGGTTTTCTGGGCCGTTTGGAAGGTCAAACGAGCCCCGGAGCGAGCATACGCCTCATTTTGACGATTTTCGTGTGCTATTGCACACCATTTTTTGGGTGATCGGGATTCCGACGTCAAAAATGCCAAATTTGTTCGTGGACGTCCGTCAAGACGTTGTCTATGCATACGGTTGGCCATCACGGGTTTTCTGGGCCGTTTGGAAGGTCAAACGAGCCCCGGAGCGAGCATACGCCTCATTTTGACGATTTTCGTGTGCTATTGCACACCATTTTTTGGGTGATCGGGATTCCGACGTCAAAAATGCCAAATTTGTTCGTGGACGTCCGTCAAGACGTTGTCTATGCATACGGTTGGCCATCACGGGTTTTCTGGGCCGTTTGGAAGGTCAAACGAGCCCCGGAGCGAGCATACGCCTCATTTTGACGATTTTCGTGTGCTATTGCACACCATTTTTTGGGTGATCGGGATTCCGACGTCAAAAATGCCAAATTTGTTCGTGGACGTCCGTCAAGACGTTGTCTATGCATACGGTTGGCCATCACGGGTTTTCTGGGCCGTTTGGAAGGTCAAACGAGCCCCGGAGCGAGCATACGCCTCATTTTGACGATTTTCGTGTGCTATTGCACACCATTTTTTGGGTGATCGGGATTCCGACGTCAAAAATGCCAAATTTGTTCGTGGACGTCCGTCAAGACGTTGTCTATGCATACGGTTGGCCATCACGGGTTTTCTGGGCCGTTTGGAAGGTCAAACGAGCCCCGGAGCGAGCATACGCCTCATTTTGACGATTTTCGTGTGCTATTGCACACCATTTTTTGGGTGATCGGGATTCCGACGTCAAAAATGCCAAATTTGTTCGTGGACGTCCGTCAAGACGTTGTCTATGCATACGGTTGGCCATCACGGGTTTTCTGGGCCGTTTGGAAGGTCAAACGAGCCCCGGAGCGAGCATACGCCTCATTTTGACGATTTTCGTGTGCTATTGCACACCATTTTTTGGGTGATCGGGATTCCGACGTCAAAAATGCCAAATTTGTTCGTGGACGTCCGTCAAGACGTTGTCTATGCATACGGTTGGCCATCACGGGTTTTCTGGGCCGTTTGGAAGGTCAAACGAGCCCCGGAGCGAGCATACGCCTCATTTTGACGATTTTCGTGTGCTATTGCACACCATTTTTTGGGTGATCGGGATTCCGACGTCAAAAATGCCAAATTTGTTCGTGGACGTCCGTCAAGACGTTGTCTATGCATACGGTTGGCCATCACGGGTTTTCTGGGCCGTTTGGAAGGTCAAACGAGCCCCGGAGCGAGCATACGCCTCATTTTGACGATTTTCGTGTGCTATTGCACACCATTTTTTGGGTGATCGGGATTCCGACGTCAAAAATGCCAAATTTGTTCGTGGACGTCCGTCAAGACGTTGTCTATGCATACGGTTGGCCATCACGGGTTTTCTGGGCCGTTTGGAAGGTCAAACGAGCCCCGGAGCGAGCATACGCCTCATTTTGACGATTTTCGTGTGCTATTGCACACCATTTTTTGGGTGATCGGGATTCCGACGTCAAAAATGCCAAATTTGTTCGTGGACGTCCGTCAAGACGTTGTCTATGCATACGGTTGGCCATCACGGGTTTTCTGGGCCGTTTGGAAGGTCAAACGAGCCCCGGAGCGAGCATACGCCTCATTTTGACGATTTTCGTGTGCTATTGCACACCATTTTTTGGGTGATCGGGATTCCGACGTCAAAAATGCCAAATTTGTTCGTGGACGTCCGTCAAGACGTTGTCTATGCATACGGTTGGCCATCACGGGTTTTCTGGGCCGTTTGGAAGGTCAAACGAGCCCCGGAGCGAGCATACGCCTCATTTTGACGATTTTCGTGTGCTATTGCACACCATTTTTTGGGTGATCGGGATTCCGACGTCAAAAATGCCAAATTTGTTCGTGGACGTCCGTCAAGACGTTGTCTATGCATACGGTTGGCCATCACGGGTTTTCTGGGCCGTTTGGAAGGTCAAACGAGCCCCGGAGCGAGCATACGCCTCATTTTGACGATTTTCGTGTGCTATTGCACACCATTTTTTGGGTGATCGGGATTCCGACGTCAAAAATGCCAAATTTGTTCGTGGACGTCCGTCAAGACGTTGTCTATGCATACGGTTGGCCATCACGGGTTTTCTGGGCCGTTTGGAAGGTCAAACGAGCCCCGGAGCGAGCATACGCCTCATTTTGACGATTTTCGTGTGCTATTGCACACCATTTTTTGGGTGATCGGGATTCCGACGTCAAAAATGCCAAATTTGTTCGTGGACGTCCGTCAAGACGTTGTCTATGCATACGGTTGGCCATCACGGGTTTTCTGGGCCGTTTGGAAGGTCAAACGAGCCCCGGAGCGAGCATACGCCTCATTTTGACGATTTTCGTGTGCTATTGCACACCATTTTTTGGGTGATCGGGATTCCGACGTCAAAAATGCCAAATTTGTTCGTGGACGTCCGTCAAGACGTTGTCTATGCATACGGTTGGCCATCACGGGTTTTCTGGGCCGTTTGGAAGGTCAAACGAGCCCCGGAGCGAGCATACGCCTCATTTTGACGATTTTCGTGTGCTATTGCACACCATTTTTTGGGTGATCGGGATTCCGACGTCAAAAATGCCAAATTTGTTCGTGGACGTCCGTCAAGACGTTGTCTATGCATACGGTTGGCCATCACGGGTTTTCTGGGCCGTTTGGAAGGTCAAACGAGCCCCGGAGCGAGCATACGCCTCATTTTGACGATTTTCGTGTGCTATTGCACACCATTTTTTGGGTGATCGGGATTCCGACGTCAAAAATGCCAAATTTGTTCGTGGACGTCCGTCAAGACGTTGTCTATGCATACGGTTGGCCATCACGGGTTTTCTGGGCCGTTTGGAAGGTCAAACGAGCCCCGGAGCGAGCATACGCCTCATTTTGACGATTTTCGTGTGCTATTGCACACCATTTTTTGGGTGATCGGGATTCCGACGTCAAAAATGCCAAATTTGTTCGTGGACGTCCGTCAAGACGTTGTCTATGCATACGGTTGGCCATCACGGGTTTTCTGGGCCGTTTGGAAGGTCAAACGAGCCCCGGAGCGAGCATACGCCTCATTTTGACGATTTTCGTGTGCTATTGCACACCATTTTTTGGGTGATCGGGATTCCGACGTCAAAAATGCCAAATTTGTTCGTGGACGTCCGTCAAGACGTTGTCTATGCATACGGTTGGCCATCACGGGTTTTCTGGGCCGTTTGGAAGGTCAAACGAGCCCCGGAGCGAGCATACGCCTCATTTTGACGATTTTCGTGTGCTATTGCACACCATTTTTTGGGTGATCGGGATTCCGACGTCAAAAATGCCAAATTTGTTCGTGGACGTCCGTCAAGACGTTGTCTATGCATACGGTTGGCCATCACGGGTTTTCTGGGCCGTTTGGAAGGTCAAACGAGCCCCGGAGCGAGCATACGCCTCATTTTGACGATTTTCGTGTGCTATTGCACACCATTTTTTGGGTGATCGGGATTCCGACGTCAAAAATGCCAAATTTGTTCGTGGACGTCCGTCAAGACGTTGTCTATGCATACGGTTGGCCATCACGGGTTTTCTGGGCCGTTTGGAAGGTCAAACGAGCCCCGGAGCGAGCATACGCCTCATTTTGACGATTTTCGTGTGCTATTGCACACCATTTTTTGGGTGATCGGGATTCCGACGTCAAAAATGCCAAATTTGTTCGTGGACGTCCGTCAAGACGTTGTCTATGCATACGGTTGGCCATCACGGGTTTTCTGGGCCGTTTGGAAGGTCAAACGAGCCCCGGAGCGAGCATACGCCTCATTTTGACGATTTTCGTGTGCTATTGCACACCATTTTTTGGGTGATCGGGATTCCGACGTCAAAAATGCCAAATTTGTTCGTGGACGTCCGTCAAGACGTTGTCTATGCATACGGTTGGCCATCACGGGTTTTCTGGGCCGTTTGGAAGGTCAAACGAGCCCCGGAGCGAGCATACGCCTCATTTTGACGATTTTCGTGTGCTATTGCACACCATTTTTTGGGTGATCGGGATTCCGACGTCAAAAATGCCAAATTTGTTCGTGGACGTCCGTCAAGACGTTGTCTATGCATACGGTTGGCCATCACGGGTTTTCTGGGCCGTTTGGAAGGTCAAACGAGCCCCGGAGCGAGCATACGCCTCATTTTGACGATTTTCGTGTGCTATTGCACACCATTTTTTGGGTGATCGGGATTCCGACGTCAAAAATGCCAAATTTGTTCGTGGACGTCCGTCAAGACGTTGTCTATGCATACGGTTGGCCATCACGGGTTTTCTGGGCCGTTTGGAAGGTCAAACGAGCCCCGGAGCGAGCATACGCCTCATTTTGACGATTTTCGTGTGCTATTGCACACCATTTTTTGGGTGATCGGGATTCCGACGTCAAAAATGCCAAATTTGTTCGTGGACGTCCGTCAAGACGTTGTCTATGCATACGGTTGGCCATCACGGGTTTTCTGGGCCGTTTGGAAGGTCAAACGAGCCCCGGAGCGAGCATACGCCTCATTTTGACGATTTTCGTGTGCTATTGCACACCATTTTTTGGGTGATCGGGATTCCGACGTCAAAAATGCCAAATTTGTTCGTGGACGTCCGTCAAGACGTTGTCTATGCATACGGTTGGCCATCACGGGTTTTCTGGGCCGTTTGGAAGGTCAAACGAGCCCCGGAGCGAGCATACGCCTCATTTTGACGATTTTCGTGTGCTATTGCACACCATTTTTTGGGTGATCGGGATTCCGACGTCAAAAATGCCAAATTTGTTCGTGGACGTCCGTCAAGACGTTGTCTATGCATACGGTTGGCCATCACGGGTTTTCTGGGCCGTTTGGAAGGTCAAACGAGCCCCGGAGCGAGCATACGCCTCATTTTGACGATTTTCGTGTGCTATTGCACACCATTTTTTGGGTGATCGGGATTCCGACGTCAAAAATGCCAAATTTGTTCGTGGACGTCCGTCAAGACGTTGTCTATGCATACGGTTGGCCATCACGGGTTTTCTGGGCCGTTTGGAAGGTCAAACGAGCCCCGGAGCGAGCATACGCCTCATTTTGACGATTTTCGTGTGCTATTGCACACCATTTTTTGGGTGATCGGGATTCCGACGTCAAAAATGCCAAATTTGTTCGTGGACGTCCGTCAAGACGTTGTCTATGCATACGGTTGGCCATCACGGGTTTTCTGGGCCGTTTGGAAGGTCAAACGAGCCCCGGAGCGAGCATACGCCTCATTTTGACGATTTTCGTGTGCTATTGCACACCATTTTTTGGGTGATCGGGATTCCGACGTCAAAAATGCCAAATTTGTTCGTGGACGTCCGTCAAGACGTTGTCTATGCATACGGTTGGCCATCACGGGTTTTCTGGGCCGTTTGGAAGGTCAAACGAGCCCCGGAGCGAGCATACGCCTCATTTTGACGATTTTCGTGTGCTATTGCACACCATTTTTTGGGTGATCGGGATTCCGACGTCAAAAATGCCAAATTTGTTCGTGGACGTCCGTCAAGACGTTGTCTATGCATACGGTTGGCCATCACGGGTTTTCTGGGCCGTTTGGAAGGTCAAACGAGCCCCGGAGCGAGCATACGCCTCATTTTGACGATTTTCGTGTGCTATTGCACACCATTTTTTGGGTGATCGGGATTCCGACGTCAAAAATGCCAAATTTGTTCGTGGACGTCCGTCAAGACGTTGTCTATGCATACGGTTGGCCATCACGGGTTTTCTGGGCCGTTTGGAAGGTCAAACGAGCCCCGGAGCGAGCATACGCCTCATTTTGACGATTTTCGTGTGCTATTGCACACCATTTTTTGGGTGATCGGGATTCCGACGTCAAAAATGCCAAATTTGTTCGTGGACGTCCGTCAAGACGTTGTCTATGCATACGGTTGGCCATCACGGGTTTTCTGGGCCGTTTGGAAGGTCAAACGAGCCCCGGAGCGAGCATACGCCTCATTTTGACGATTTTCGTGTGCTATTGCACACCATTTTTTGGGTGATCGGGATTCCGACGTCAAAAATGCCAAATTTGTTCGTGGACGTCCGTCAAGACGTTGTCTATGCATACGGTTGGCCATCACGGGTTTTCTGGGCCGTTTGGAAGGTCAAACGAGCCCCGGAGCGAGCATACGCCTCATTTTGACGATTTTCGTGTGCTATTGCACACCATTTTTTGGGTGATCGGGATTCCGACGTCAAAAATGCCAAATTTGTTCGTGGACGTCCGTCAAGACGTTGTCTATGCATACGGTTGGCCATCACGGGTTTTCTGGGCCGTTTGGAAGGTCAAACGAGCCCCGGAGCGAGCATACGCCTCATTTTGACGATTTTCGTGTGCTATTGCACACCATTTTTTGGGTGATCGGGATTCCGACGTCAAAAATGCCAAATTTGTTCGTGGACGTCCGTCAAGACGTTGTCTATGCATACGGTTGGCCATCACGGGTTTTCTGGGCCGTTTGGAAGGTCAAACGAGCCCCGGAGCGAGCATACGCCTCATTTTGACGATTTTCGTGTGCTATTGCACACCATTTTTTGGGTGATCGGGATTCCGACGTCAAAAATGCCAAATTTGTTCGTGGACGTCCGTCAAGACGTTGTCTATGCATACGGTTGGCCATCACGGGTTTTCTGGGCCGTTTGGAAGGTCAAACGAGCCCCGGAGCGAGCATACGCCTCATTTTGACGATTTTCGTGTGCTATTGCACACCATTTTTTGGGTGATCGGGATTCCGACGTCAAAAATGCCAAATTTGTTCGTGGACGTCCGTCAAGACGTTGTCTATGCATACGGTTGGCCATCACGGGTTTTCTGGGCCGTTTGGAAGGTCAAACGAGCCCCGGAGCGAGCATACGCCTCATTTTGACGATTTTCGTGTGCTATTGCACACCATTTTTTGGGTGATCGGGATTCCGACGTCAAAAATGCCAAATTTGTTCGTGGACGTCCGTCAAGACGTTGTCTATGCATACGGTTGGCCATCACGGGTTTTCTGGGCCGTTTGGAAGGTCAAACGAGCCCCGGAGCGAGCATACGCCTCATTTTGACGATTTTCGTGTGCTATTGCACACCATTTTTTGGGTGATCGGGATTCCGACGTCAAAAATGCCAAATTTGTTCGTGGACGTCCGTCAAGACGTTGTCTATGCATACGGTTGGCCATCACGGGTTTTCTGGGCCGTTTGGAAGGTCAAACGAGCCCCGGAGCGAGCATACGCCTCATTTTGACGATTTTCGTGTGCTATTGCACACCATTTTTTGGGTGATCGGGATTCCGACGTCAAAAATGCCAAATTTGTTCGTGGACGTCCGTCAAGACGTTGTCTATGCATACGGTTGGCCATCACGGGTTTTCTGGGCCGTTTGGAAGGTCAAACGAGCCCCGGAGCGAGCATACGCCTCATTTTGACGATTTTCGTGTGCTATTGCACACCATTTTTTGGGTGATCGGGATTCCGACGTCAAAAATGCCAAATTTGTTCGTGGACGTCCGTCAAGACGTTGTCTATGCATACGGTTGGCCATCACGGGTTTTCTGGGCCGTTTGGAAGGTCAAACGAGCCCCGGAGCGAGCATACGCCTCATTTTGACGATTTTCGTGTGCTATTGCACACCATTTTTTGGGTGATCGGGATTCCGACGTCAAAAATGCCAAATTTGTTCGTGGACGTCCGTCAAGACGTTGTCTATGCATACGGTTGGCCATCACGGGTTTTCTGGGCCGTTTGGAAGGTCAAACGAGCCCCGGAGCGAGCATACGCCTCATTTTGACGATTTTCGTGTGCTATTGCACACCATTTTTTGGGTGATCGGGATTCCGACGTCAAAAATGCCAAATTTGTTCGTGGACGTCCGTCAAGACGTTGTCTATGCATACGGTTGGCCATCACGGGTTTTCTGGGCCGTTTGGAAGGTCAAACGAGCCCCGGAGCGAGCATACGCCTCATTTTGACGATTTTCGTGTGCTATTGCACACCATTTTTTGGGTGATCGGGATTCCGACGTCAAAAATGCCAAATTTGTTCGTGGACGTCCGTCAAGACGTTGTCTATGCATACGGTTGGCCATCACGGGTTTTCTGGGCCGTTTGGAAGGTCAAACGAGCCCCGGAGCGAGCATACGCCTCATTTTGACGATTTTCGTGTGCTATTGCACACCATTTTTTGGGTGATCGGGATTCCGACGTCAAAAATGCCAAATTTGTTCGTGGACGTCCGTCAAGACGTTGTCTATGCATACGGTTGGCCATCACGGGTTTTCTGGGCCGTTTGGAAGGTCAAACGAGCCCCGGAGCGAGCATACGCCTCATTTTGACGATTTTCGTGTGCTATTGCACACCATTTTTTGGGTGATCGGGATTCCGACGTCAAAAATGCCAAATTTGTTCGTGGACGTCCGTCAAGACGTTGTCTATGCATACGGTTGGCCATCACGGGTTTTCTGGGCCGTTTGGAAGGTCAAACGAGCCCCGGAGCGAGCATACGCCTCATTTTGACGATTTTCGTGTGCTATTGCACACCATTTTTTGGGTGATCGGGATTCCGACGTCAAAAATGCCAAATTTGTTCGTGGACGTCCGTCAAGACGTTGTCTATGCATACGGTTGGCCATCACGGGTTTTCTGGGCCGTTTGGAAGGTCAAACGAGCCCCGGAGCGAGCATACGCCTCATTTTGACGATTTTCGTGTGCTATTGCACACCATTTTTTGGGTGATCGGGATTCCGACGTCAAAAATGCCAAATTTGTTCGTGGACGTCCGTCAAGACGTTGTCTATGCATACGGTTGGCCATCACGGGTTTTCTGGGCCGTTTGGAAGGTCAAACGAGCCCCGGAGCGAGCATACGCCTCATTTTGACGATTTTCGTGTGCTATTGCACACCATTTTTTGGGTGATCGGGATTCCGACGTCAAAAATGCCAAATTTGTTCGTGGACGTCCGTCAAGACGTTGTCTATGCATACGGTTGGCCATCACGGGTTTTCTGGGCCGTTTGGAAGGTCAAACGAGCCCCGGAGCGAGCATACGCCTCATTTTGACGATTTTCGTGTGCTATTGCACACCATTTTTTGGGTGATCGGGATTCCGACGTCAAAAATGCCAAATTTGTTCGTGGACGTCCGTCAAGACGTTGTCTATGCATACGGTTGGCCATCACGGGTTTTCTGGGCCGTTTGGAAGGTCAAACGAGCCCCGGAGCGAGCATACGCCTCATTTTGACGATTTTCGTGTGCTATTGCACACCATTTTTTGGGTGATCGGGATTCCGACGTCAAAAATGCCAAATTTGTTCGTGGACGTCCGTCAAGACGTTGTCTATGCATACGGTTGGCCATCACGGGTTTTCTGGGCCGTTTGGAAGGTCAAACGAGCCCCGGAGCGAGCATACGCCTCATTTTGACGATTTTCGTGTGCTATTGCACACCATTTTTTGGGTGATCGGGATTCCGACGTCAAAAATGCCAAATTTGTTCGTGGACGTCCGTCAAGACGTTGTCTATGCATACGGTTGGCCATCACGGGTTTTCTGGGCCGTTTGGAAGGTCAAACGAGCCCCGGAGCGAGCATACGCCTCATTTTGACGATTTTCGTGTGCTATTGCACACCATTTTTTGGGTGATCGGGATTCCGACGTCAAAAATGCCAAATTTGTTCGTGGACGTCCGTCAAGACGTTGTCTATGCATACGGTTGGCCATCACGGGTTTTCTGGGCCGTTTGGAAGGTCAAACGAGCCCCGGAGCGAGCATACGCCTCATTTTGACGATTTTCGTGTGCTATTGCACACCATTTTTTGGGTGATCGGGATTCCGACGTCAAAAATGCCAAATTTGTTCGTGGACGTCCGTCAAGACGTTGTCTATGCATACGGTTGGCCATCACGGGTTTTCTGGGCCGTTTGGAAGGTCAAACGAGCCCCGGAGCGAGCATACGCCTCATTTTGACGATTTTCGTGTGCTATTGCACACCATTTTTTGGGTGATCGGGATTCCGACGTCAAAAATGCCAAATTTGTTCGTGGACGTCCGTCAAGACGTTGTCTATGCATACGGTTGGCCATCACGGGTTTTCTGGGCCGTTTGGAAGGTCAAACGAGCCCCGGAGCGAGCATACGCCTCATTTTGACGATTTTCGTGTGCTATTGCACACCATTTTTTGGGTGATCGGGATTCCGACGTCAAAAATGCCAAATTTGTTCGTGGACGTCCGTCAAGACGTTGTCTATGCATACGGTTGGCCATCACGGGTTTTCTGGGCCGTTTGGAAGGTCAAACGAGCCCCGGAGCGAGCATACGCCTCATTTTGACGATTTTCGTGTGCTATTGCACACCATTTTTTGGGTGATCGGGATTCCGACGTCAAAAATGCCAAATTTGTTCGTGGACGTCCGTCAAGACGTTGTCTATGCATACGGTTGGCCATCACGGGTTTTCTGGGCCGTTTGGAAGGTCAAACGAGCCCCGGAGCGAGCATACGCCTCATTTTGACGATTTTCGTGTGCTATTGCACACCATTTTTTGGGTGATCGGGATTCCGACGTCAAAAATGCCAAATTTGTTCGTGGACGTCCGTCAAGACGTTGTCTATGCATACGGTTGGCCATCACGGGTTTTCTGGGCCGTTTGGAAGGTCAAACGAGCCCCGGAGCGAGCATACGCCTCATTTTGACGATTTTCGTGTGCTATTGCACACCATTTTTTGGGTGATCGGGATTCCGACGTCAAAAATGCCAAATTTGTTCGTGGACGTCCGTCAAGACGTTGTCTATGCATACGGTTGGCCATCACGGGTTTTCTGGGCCGTTTGGAAGGTCAAACGAGCCCCGGAGCGAGCATACGCCTCATTTTGACGATTTTCGTGTGCTATTGCACACCATTTTTTGGGTGATCGGGATTCCGACGTCAAAAATGCCAAATTTGTTCGTGGACGTCCGTCAAGACGTTGTCTATGCATACGGTTGGCCATCACGGGTTTTCTGGGCCGTTTGGAAGGTCAAACGAGCCCCGGAGCGAGCATACGCCTCATTTTGACGATTTTCGTGTGCTATTGCACACCATTTTTTGGGTGATCGGGATTCCGACGTCAAAAATGCCAAATTTGTTCGTGGACGTCCGTCAAGACGTTGTCTATGCATACGGTTGGCCATCACGGGTTTTCTGGGCCGTTTGGAAGGTCAAACGAGCCCCGGAGCGAGCATACGCCTCATTTTGACGATTTTCGTGTGCTATTGCACACCATTTTTTGGGTGATCGGGATTCCGACGTCAAAAATGCCAAATTTGTTCGTGGACGTCCGTCAAGACGTTGTCTATGCATACGGTTGGCCATCACGGGTTTTCTGGGCCGTTTGGAAGGTCAAACGAGCCCCGGAGCGAGCATACGCCTCATTTTGACGATTTTCGTGTGCTATTGCACACCATTTTTTGGGTGATCGGGATTCCGACGTCAAAAATGCCAAATTTGTTCGTGGACGTCCGTCAAGACGTTGTCTATGCATACGGTTGGCCATCACGGGTTTTCTGGGCCGTTTGGAAGGTCAAACGAGCCCCGGAGCGAGCATACGCCTCATTTTGACGATTTTCGTGTGCTATTGCACACCATTTTTTGGGTGATCGGGATTCCGACGTCAAAAATGCCAAATTTGTTCGTGGACGTCCGTCAAGACGTTGTCTATGCATACGGTTGGCCATCACGGGTTTTCTGGGCCGTTTGGAAGGTCAAACGAGCCCCGGAGCGAGCATACGCCTCATTTTGACGATTTTCGTGTGCTATTGCACACCATTTTTTGGGTGATCGGGATTCCGACGTCAAAAATGCCAAATTTGTTCGTGGACGTCCGTCAAGACGTTGTCTATGCATACGGTTGGCCATCACGGGTTTTCTGGGCCGTTTGGAAGGTCAAACGAGCCCCGGAGCGAGCATACGCCTCATTTTGACGATTTTCGTGTGCTATTGCACACCATTTTTTGGGTGATCGGGATTCCGACGTCAAAAATGCCAAATTTGTTCGTGGACGTCCGTCAAGACGTTGTCTATGCATACGGTTGGCCATCACGGGTTTTCTGGGCCGTTTGGAAGGTCAAACGAGCCCCGGAGCGAGCATACGCCTCATTTTGACGATTTTCGTGTGCTATTGCACACCATTTTTTGGGTGATCGGGATTCCGACGTCAAAAATGCCAAATTTGTTCGTGGACGTCCGTCAAGACGTTGTCTATGCATACGGTTGGCCATCACGGGTTTTCTGGGCCGTTTGGAAGGTCAAACGAGCCCCGGAGCGAGCATACGCCTCATTTTGACGATTTTCGTGTGCTATTGCACACCATTTTTTGGGTGATCGGGATTCCGACGTCAAAAATGCCAAATTTGTTCGTGGACGTCCGTCAAGACGTTGTCTATGCATACGGTTGGCCATCACGGGTTTTCTGGGCCGTTTGGAAGGTCAAACGAGCCCCGGAGCGAGCATACGCCTCATTTTGACGATTTTCGTGTGCTATTGCACACCATTTTTTGGGTGATCGGGATTCCGACGTCAAAAATGCCAAATTTGTTCGTGGACGTCCGTCAAGACGTTGTCTATGCATACGGTTGGCCATCACGGGTTTTCTGGGCCGTTTGGAAGGTCAAACGAGCCCCGGAGCGAGCATACGCCTCATTTTGACGATTTTCGTGTGCTATTGCACACCATTTTTTGGGTGATCGGGATTCCGACGTCAAAAATGCCAAATTTGTTCGTGGACGTCCGTCAAGACGTTGTCTATGCATACGGTTGGCCATCACGGGTTTTCTGGGCCGTTTGGAAGGTCAAACGAGCCCCGGAGCGAGCATACGCCTCATTTTGACGATTTTCGTGTGCTATTGCACACCATTTTTTGGGTGATCGGGATTCCGACGTCAAAAATGCCAAATTTGTTCGTGGACGTCCGTCAAGACGTTGTCTATGCATACGGTTGGCCATCACGGGTTTTCTGGGCCGTTTGGAAGGTCAAACGAGCCCCGGAGCGAGCATACGCCTCATTTTGACGATTTTCGTGTGCTATTGCACACCATTTTTTGGGTGATCGGGATTCCGACGTCAAAAATGCCAAATTTGTTCGTGGACGTCCGTCAAGACGTTGTCTATGCATACGGTTGGCCATCACGGGTTTTCTGGGCCGTTTGGAAGGTCAAACGAGCCCCGGAGCGAGCATACGCCTCATTTTGACGATTTTCGTGTGCTATTGCACACCATTTTTTGGGTGATCGGGATTCCGACGTCAAAAATGCCAAATTTGTTCGTGGACGTCCGTCAAGACGTTGTCTATGCATACGGTTGGCCATCACGGGTTTTCTGGGCCGTTTGGAAGGTCAAACGAGCCCCGGAGCGAGCATACGCCTCATTTTGACGATTTTCGTGTGCTATTGCACACCATTTTTTGGGTGATCGGGATTCCGACGTCAAAAATGCCAAATTTGTTCGTGGACGTCCGTCAAGACGTTGTCTATGCATACGGTTGGCCATCACGGGTTTTCTGGGCCGTTTGGAAGGTCAAACGAGCCCCGGAGCGAGCATACGCCTCATTTTGACGATTTTCGTGTGCTATTGCACACCATTTTTTGGGTGATCGGGATTCCGACGTCAAAAATGCCAAATTTGTTCGTGGACGTCCGTCAAGACGTTGTCTATGCATACGGTTGGCCATCACGGGTTTTCTGGGCCGTTTGGAAGGTCAAACGAGCCCCGGAGCGAGCATACGCCTCATTTTGACGATTTTCGTGTGCTATTGCACACCATTTTTTGGGTGATCGGGATTCCGACGTCAAAAATGCCAAATTTGTTCGTGGACGTCCGTCAAGACGTTGTCTATGCATACGGTTGGCCATCACGGGTTTTCTGGGCCGTTTGGAAGGTCAAACGAGCCCCGGAGCGAGCATACGCCTCATTTTGACGATTTTCGTGTGCTATTGCACACCATTTTTTGGGTGATCGGGATTCCGACGTCAAAAATGCCAAATTTGTTCGTGGACGTCCGTCAAGACGTTGTCTATGCATACGGTTGGCCATCACGGGTTTTCTGGGCCGTTTGGAAGGTCAAACGAGCCCCGGAGCGAGCATACGCCTCATTTTGACGATTTTCGTGTGCTATTGCACACCATTTTTTGGGTGATCGGGATTCCGACGTCAAAAATGCCAAATTTGTTCGTGGACGTCCGTCAAGACGTTGTCTATGCATACGGTTGGCCATCACGGGTTTTCTGGGCCGTTTGGAAGGTCAAACGAGCCCCGGAGCGAGCATACGCCTCATTTTGACGATTTTCGTGTGCTATTGCACACCATTTTTTGGGTGATCGGGATTCCGACGTCAAAAATGCCAAATTTGTTCGTGGACGTCCGTCAAGACGTTGTCTATGCATACGGTTGGCCATCACGGGTTTTCTGGGCCGTTTGGAAGGTCAAACGAGCCCCGGAGCGAGCATACGCCTCATTTTGACGATTTTCGTGTGCTATTGCACACCATTTTTTGGGTGATCGGGATTCCGACGTCAAAAATGCCAAATTTGTTCGTGGACGTCCGTCAAGACGTTGTCTATGCATACGGTTGGCCATCACGGGTTTTCTGGGCCGTTTGGAAGGTCAAACGAGCCCCGGAGCGAGCATACGCCTCATTTTGACGATTTTCGTGTGCTATTGCACACCATTTTTTGGGTGATCGGGATTCCGACGTCAAAAATGCCAAATTTGTTCGTGGACGTCCGTCAAGACGTTGTCTATGCATACGGTTGGCCATCACGGGTTTTCTGGGCCGTTTGGAAGGTCAAACGAGCCCCGGAGCGAGCATACGCCTCATTTTGACGATTTTCGTGTGCTATTGCACACCATTTTTTGGGTGATCGGGATTCCGACGTCAAAAATGCCAAATTTGTTCGTGGACGTCCGTCAAGACGTTGTCTATGCATACGGTTGGCCATCACGGGTTTTCTGGGCCGTTTGGAAGGTCAAACGAGCCCCGGAGCGAGCATACGCCTCATTTTGACGATTTTCGTGTGCTATTGCACACCATTTTTTGGGTGATCGGGATTCCGACGTCAAAAATGCCAAATTTGTTCGTGGACGTCCGTCAAGACGTTGTCTATGCATACGGTTGGCCATCACGGGTTTTCTGGGCCGTTTGGAAGGTCAAACGAGCCCCGGAGCGAGCATACGCCTCATTTTGACGATTTTCGTGTGCTATTGCACACCATTTTTTGGGTGATCGGGATTCCGACGTCAAAAATGCCAAATTTGTTCGTGGACGTCCGTCAAGACGTTGTCTATGCATACGGTTGGCCATCACGGGTTTTCTGGGCCGTTTGGAAGGTCAAACGAGCCCCGGAGCGAGCATACGCCTCATTTTGACGATTTTCGTGTGCTATTGCACACCATTTTTTGGGTGATCGGGATTCCGACGTCAAAAATGCCAAATTTGTTCGTGGACGTCCGTCAAGACGTTGTCTATGCATACGGTTGGCCATCACGGGTTTTCTGGGCCGTTTGGAAGGTCAAACGAGCCCCGGAGCGAGCATACGCCTCATTTTGACGATTTTCGTGTGCTATTGCACACCATTTTTTGGGTGATCGGGATTCCGACGTCAAAAATGCCAAATTTGTTCGTGGACGTCCGTCAAGACGTTGTCTATGCATACGGTTGGCCATCACGGGTTTTCTGGGCCGTTTGGAAGGTCAAACGAGCCCCGGAGCGAGCATACGCCTCATTTTGACGATTTTCGTGTGCTATTGCACACCATTTTTTGGGTGATCGGGATTCCGACGTCAAAAATGCCAAATTTGTTCGTGGACGTCCGTCAAGACGTTGTCTATGCATACGGTTGGCCATCACGGGTTTTCTGGGCCGTTTGGAAGGTCAAACGAGCCCCGGAGCGAGCATACGCCTCATTTTGACGATTTTCGTGTGCTATTGCACACCATTTTTTGGGTGATCGGGATTCCGACGTCAAAAATGCCAAATTTGTTCGTGGACGTCCGTCAAGACGTTGTCTATGCATACGGTTGGCCATCACGGGTTTTCTGGGCCGTTTGGAAGGTCAAACGAGCCCCGGAGCGAGCATACGCCTCATTTTGACGATTTTCGTGTGCTATTGCACACCATTTTTTGGGTGATCGGGATTCCGACGTCAAAAATGCCAAATTTGTTCGTGGACGTCCGTCAAGACGTTGTCTATGCATACGGTTGGCCATCACGGGTTTTCTGGGCCGTTTGGAAGGTCAAACGAGCCCCGGAGCGAGCATACGCCTCATTTTGACGATTTTCGTGTGCTATTGCACACCATTTTTTGGGTGATCGGGATTCCGACGTCAAAAATGCCAAATTTGTTCGTGGACGTCCGTCAAGACGTTGTCTATGCATACGGTTGGCCATCACGGGTTTTCTGGGCCGTTTGGAAGGTCAAACGAGCCCCGGAGCGAGCATACGCCTCATTTTGACGATTTTCGTGTGCTATTGCACACCATTTTTTGGGTGATCGGGATTCCGACGTCAAAAATGCCAAATTTGTTCGTGGACGTCCGTCAAGACGTTGTCTATGCATACGGTTGGCCATCACGGGTTTTCTGGGCCGTTTGGAAGGTCAAACGAGCCCCGGAGCGAGCATACGCCTCATTTTGACGATTTTCGTGTGCTATTGCACACCATTTTTTGGGTGATCGGGATTCCGACGTCAAAAATGCCAAATTTGTTCGTGGACGTCCGTCAAGACGTTGTCTATGCATACGGTTGGCCATCACGGGTTTTCTGGGCCGTTTGGAAGGTCAAACGAGCCCCGGAGCGAGCATACGCCTCATTTTGACGATTTTCGTGTGCTATTGCACACCATTTTTTGGGTGATCGGGATTCCGACGTCAAAAATGCCAAATTTGTTCGTGGACGTCCGTCAAGACGTTGTCTATGCATACGGTTGGCCATCACGGGTTTTCTGGGCCGTTTGGAAGGTCAAACGAGCCCCGGAGCGAGCATACGCCTCATTTTGACGATTTTCGTGTGCTATTGCACACCATTTTTTGGGTGATCGGGATTCCGACGTCAAAAATGCCAAATTTGTTCGTGGACGTCCGTCAAGACGTTGTCTATGCATACGGTTGGCCATCACGGGTTTTCTGGGTTTGGAAGGTCAAACGAGCCCCGGAGCGAGCATACGCCTCATTTTGACGATTTTCGTGTGCTATTGCACACCATTTTTTGGGTGATCGGGATTCCGACGTCAAAAATGCCAAATTTGTTCGTGGACGTCCGTCAAGACGTTGTCTATGCATACGGTTGGCCATCACGGGTTTTCTGGGCCGTTTGGAAGGTCAAACGAGCCCCGGAGCGAGCATACGCCTCATTTTGACGATTTTCGTGTGCTATTGCACACCATTTTTTGGGTGATCGGGATTCCGACGTCAAAAATGCCAAATTTGTTCGTGGACGTCCGTCAAGACGTTGTCTATGCATACGGTTGGCCATCACGGGTTTTCTGGGCCGTTTGGAAGGTCAAACGAGCCCCGGAGCGAGCATACGCCTCATTTTGACGATTTTCGTGTGCTATTGCACACCATTTTTTGGGTGATCGGGATTCCGACGTCAAAAATGCCAAATTTGTTCGTGGACGTCCGTCAAGACGTTGTCTATGCATACGGTTGGCCATCACGGGTTTTCTGGGCCGTTTGGAAGGTCAAACGAGCCCCGGAGCGAGCATACGCCTCATTTTGACGATTTTCGTGTGCTATTGCACACCATTTTTTGGGTGATCGGGATTCCGACGTCAAAAATGCCAAATTTGTTCGTGGACGTCCGTCAAGACGTTGTCTATGCATACGGTTGGCCATCACGGGTTTTCTGGGCCGTTTGGAAGGTCAAACGAGCCCCGGAGCGAGCATACGCCTCATTTTGACGATTTTCGTGTGCTATTGCACACCATTTTTTGGGTGATCGGGATTCCGACGTCAAAAATGCCAAATTTGTTCGTGGACGTCCGTCAAGACGTTGTCTATGCATACGGTTGGCCATCACGGGTTTTCTGGGCCGTTTGGAAGGTCAAACGAGCCCCGGAGCGAGCA
Source organism: Solanum pimpinellifolium (assembly GCA_034621305.1). Classification (NCBI taxonomy): domain Eukaryota; kingdom Viridiplantae; phylum Streptophyta; class Magnoliopsida; order Solanales; family Solanaceae; genus Solanum; species Solanum pimpinellifolium. The sequence continues at coordinate 193,949 of JAWZUQ010000013.1, read as the reverse complement.
TACGCCTCATTTTGACGATTTTCGTGTGCTATTGCACACCATTTTTTGGGTGATCGGATTCCGACGTCAAAAATGCCAAATTTGTTCGTGGACGTCCGTCAAGACGTTGTCTATGCATACGGTTGGCCATCACGGGTTTTCTGGGCCGTTTGGAAGGTCAAACGAGCCCCGGAGCGAGCATACGCCTCATTTTGACGATTTTCGTGTGCTATTGCACACCATTTTTTGGGTGATCGGGATTCCGACGTCAAAAATGCCAAATTTGTTCGTGGACGTCCGTCAAGACGTTGTCTATGCATACGGTTGGCCATCACGGGTTTTCTGGGCCGTTTGGAAGGTCAAACGAGCCCCGGAGCGAGCATACGCCTCATTTTGACGATTTTCGTGTGCTATTGCACACCATTTTTTGGGTGATCGGGATTCCGACGTCAAAAATGCCAAATTTGTTCGTGGACGTCCGTCAAGACGTTGTCTATGCATACGGTTGGCCATCACGGGTTTTCTGGGCCGTTTGGAAGGTCAAACGAGCCCCGGAGCGAGCATACGCCTCATTTTGACGATTTTCGTGTGCTATTGCACACCATTTTTTGGGTGATCGGGATTCCGACGTCAAAAATGCCAAATTTGTTCGTGGACGTCCGTCAAGACGTTGTCTATGCATACGGTTGGCCATCACGGGTTTTCTGGGCCGTTTGGAAGGTCAAACGAGCCCCGGAGCGAGCATACGCCTCATTTTGACGATTTTCGTGTGCTATTGCACACCATTTTTTGGGTGATCGGGATTCCGACGTCAAAAATGCCAAATTTGTTCGTGGACGTCCGTCAAGACGTTGTCTATGCATACGGTTGGCCATCACGGGTTTTCTGGGCCGTTTGGAAGGTCAAACGAGCCCCGGAGCGAGCATACGCCTCATTTTGACGATTTTCGTGTGCTATTGCACACCATTTTTTGGGTGATCGGGATTCCGACGTCAAAAATGCCAAATTTGTTCGTGGACGTCCGTCAAGACGTTGTCTATGCATACGGTTGGCCATCACGGGTTTTCTGGGCCGTTTGGAAGGTCAAACGAGCCCCGGAGCGAGCATACGCCTCATTTTGACGATTTTCGTGTGCTATTGCACACCATTTTTTGGGTGATCGGGATTCCGACGTCAAAAATGCCAAATTTGTTCGTGGACGTCCGTCAAGACGTTGTCTATGCATACGGTTGGCCATCACGGGTTTTCTGGGCCGTTTGGAAGGTCAAACGAGCCCCGGAGCGAGCATACGCCTCATTTTGACGATTTTCGTGTGCTATTGCACACCATTTTTTGGGTGATCGGGATTCCGACGTCAAAAATGCCAAATTTGTTCGTGGACGTCCGTCAAGACGTTGTCTATGCATACGGTTGGCCATCACGGGTTTTCTGGGCCGTTTGGAAGGTCAAACGAGCCCCGGAGCGAGCATACGCCTCATTTTGACGATTTTCGTGTGCTATTGCACACCATTTTTTGGGTGATCGGGATTCCGACGTCAAAAATGCCAAATTTGTTCGTGGACGTCCGTCAAGACGTTGTCTATGCATACGGTTGGCCATCACGGGTTTTCTGGGCCGTTTGGAAGGTCAAACGAGCCCCGGAGCGAGCATACGCCTCATTTTGACGATTTTCGTGTGCTATTGCACACCATTTTTTGGGTGATCGGGATTCCGACGTCAAAAATGCCAAATTTGTTCGTGGACGTCCGTCAAGACGTTGTCTATGCATACGGTTGGCCATCACGGGTTTTCTGGGCCGTTTGGAAGGTCAAACGAGCCCCGGAGCGAGCATACGCCTCATTTTGACGATTTTCGTGTGCTATTGCACACCATTTTTTGGGTGATCAGGATTCCGACGTCAAAAATGCCAAATTTGTTCGTGGACGTCCGTCAAGACGTTGTCTATGCATACGGTTGGCCATCACGGGTTTTCTGGGCCGTTTGGAAGGTCAAACGAGCCCCGGAGCGAGCATACGCCTCATTTTGACGATTTTCGTGTGCTATTGCACACCATTTTTTGGGTGATCGGGATTCCGACGTCAAAAATGCCAAATTTGTTCGTGGACGTCCGTCAAGACGTTGTCTATGCATACGGTTGGCCATCACGGGTTTTCTGGGCGTTTGGAAGGTCAAACGAGCCCCGGAGCGAGCATACGCCTCATTTTGACGATTTTCGTGTGCTATTGCACACCATTTTTTGGGTGATCGGGATTCCGACGTCAAAAATGCCAAATTTGTTCGTGGACGTCCGTCAAGACGTTGTCTATGCATACGGTTGGCCATCACGGGTTTTCTGGGCGTTTGGAAGGTCAAACGAGCCCCGGAGCGAGCATACGCCTCATTTTGACGATTTTCGTGTGCTATTGCACACCATTTTTTGGGTGATCGGGATTCCGACGTCAAAAATGCCAAATTTGTTCGTGGACGTCCGTCAAGACGTTGTCTATGCATACGGTTGGCCATCACGGGTTTTCTGGGTCGTTTGGAAGGTCAAACGAGCCCCGGAGCGAGCATACGCCTCATTTTGACGATTTTCGTGTGCTATTGCACACCATTTTTTGGGTGATCAGGATTCCGACGTCAAAAATGCCAAATTTGTTCGTGGACGTCCGTCAAGACGTTGTCTATGCATACGGTTGGCCATCACGGGTTTTCTGGGTCGTTTGGAAGGTCAAACGAGCCCCGGAGCGAGCATACGCCTCATTTTGACGATTTTCGTGTGCTATTGCACACCATTTTTTGGGTGATCGGGATTCCGACGTCAAAAATGCCAAATTTGTTCGTGGACGTCCGTCAAGACGTTGTCTATGCATACGGTTGGCCATCACGGGTTTTCTGGGCGTTTGGAAGGTCAAACGAGCCCCGGAGCGAGCATACGCCTCATTTTGACGATTTTCGTGTGCTATTGCACACCATTTTTTGGGTGATCGGGATTCCGACGTCAAAAATGCCAAATTTGTTCGTGGACGTCCGTCAAGACGTTGTCTATGCATACGGTTGGCCATCACGGGTTTTCTGGGCCGTTTGGAAGGTCAAACGAGCCCCGGAGCGAGCATACGCCTCATTTTGACGATTTTCGTGTGCTATTGCACACCATTTTTTGGGTGATCGGGATTCCGACGTCAAAAATGCCAAATTTGTTCGTGGACGTCCGTCAAGACGTTGTCTATGCATACGGTTGGCCATCACGGGTTTTCTGGGCCGTTTGGAAGGTCAAACGAGCCCCGGAGCGAGCATACGCCTCATTTTGACGATTTTCGTGTGCTATTGCACACCATTTTTTGGGTGATCAGGATTCCGACGTCAAAAATGCCAAATTTGTTCGTGGACGTCCGTCAAGACGTTGTCTATGCATACGGTTGGCCATCACGGGTTTTCTGGGCCGTTTGGAAGGTCAAACGAGCCCCGGAGCGAGCATACGCCTCATTTTGACGATTTTCGTGTGCTATTGCACACCATTTTTTGGGTGATCAGGATTCCGACGTCAAAAATGCCAAATTTGTTCGTGGACGTCCGTCAAGACGTTGTCTATGCATACGGTTGGCCATCACGGTTTTCTGGGCCGTTTGGAAGGTCAAACGAGCCCCGGAGCGAGCATACGCCTCATTTTGACGATTTTCGTGTGCTATTGCACACCATTTTTTGGGTGATCGGGATTCCGACGTCAAAAATGCCAAATTTGTTCGTGGACGTCCGTCAAGACGTTGTCTATGCATACGGTTGGCCATCACGGGTTTCTGGGCCGTTTGGAAGGTCAAACGAGCCCGGAGCGAGCATACGCCTCATTTTGACGATTTTCGTGTGCTATTGCACACCATTTTTTGGGTGATCGGGATTCCGACGTCAAAAATGCCAAATTTGTTCGTGGACGTCCGTCAAGACGTTGTCTATGCATACGGTTGGCCATCACGGGTTTTCTGGGTCGTTTGGAAGGTCAAACGAGCCCCGGAGCGAGCATACGCCTCATTTTGACGATTTTCGTGTGCTATTGCACACCATTTTTTTGTGATCAGGATTCCGACGTCAAAAATGCCAAATTTGTTCGTGGACGTCCGTCAAGACGTTGTCTATGCATACGGTTGGCCATCACGGGTTTTCTGGGTTTGGAAGGTCAAACGAGCCCCGGAGCGAGCATACGCCTCATTTTGACGATTTTCGTGTGCTATTGCACACCATTTTTTGGGTGATCGGGATTCCGACGTCAAAAATGCCAAATTTGTTCGTGGACGTCCGTCAAGACGTTGTCTATGCATACGGTTGGCCATCACGGGTTTTCTGGGTCGTTTGGAAGGTCAAACGAGCCCCGGAGCGAGCATACGCCTCATTTTGACGATTTTCGTGTGCTATTGCACACCATTTTTTGGGTGATCGGGATTCCGACGTCAAAAATGCCAAATTTGTTCGTGGACGTCCGTCAAGACGTTGTCTATGCATACGGTTGGCCATCACGGGTTTTCTGGGCCGTTTGGAAGGTCAAACGAGCCCCGGAGCGAGCATACGCCTCATTTTGACGATTTTCGTGTGCTATTGCACACCATTTTTTGGGTGATCGGATTCCGACGTCAAAAATGCCAAATTTGTTCGTGGACGTCCGTCAAGACGTTGTCTATGCATACGGTTGGCCATCACGGGTTTTCTGGGCCGTTTGGAAGGTCAAACGAGCCCCGGAGCGAGCATACGCCTCATTTTGACGATTTTCGTGTGCTATTGCACACCATTTTTTGGGTGATCAGGATTCCGACGTCAAAAATGCCAAATTTGTTCGTGGACGTCCGTCAAGACGTTGTCTATGCATACGGTTGGCCATCACGGGTTTTCTGGGCGTTTGGAAGGTCAAACGAGCCCCGGAGCGAGCATACGCCTCATTTTGACGATTTTCGTGTGCTATTGCACACCATTTTTTGGTGATCGGGATTCCGACGTCAAAAATGCCAAATTTGTTCGTGGACGTCCGTCAAGACGTTGTCTATGCATACGGTTGGCCATCACGGGTTTTCTGGCGTTTGGAAGGTCAAACGAGCCCCGGAGCGAGCATACGCCTCATTTTGACGATTTTCGTGTGCTATTGCACACCATTTTTTGGGTGATCGGATTTCCGACGTCAAAAATGCCAAATTTGTTCGTGGACGTCCGTCAAGACGTTGTCTATGCATACGGTTGGCCATCACGGGTTTTCTGGGTCGTTTGGAAGGTCAAACGAGCCCCGGAGCGAGCATACGCCTCATTTTGACGATTTTCGTGTGCTATTGCACACCATTTTTTGGGTGATCGGGATTCCGACGTCAAAAATGCCAAATTTGTTCGTGGACGTCCGTCAAGACGTTGTCTATGCATACGGTTGGCCATCACGGGTTTTCTGGGCCGTTTGGAAGGTCAAACGAGCCCCGGAGCGAGCATACGCCTCATTTTGACGATTTTCGTGTGCTATTGCACACCATTTTTTGGGTGATCAGGATTCCGACGTCAAAAATGCCAAATTTGTTCGTGGACGTCCGTCAAGACGTTGTCTATGCATACGGTTGGCCATCACGGGTTTTCTGGGCCGTTTGGAAGGTCAAACGAGCCCCGGAGCGAGCATACGCCTCATTTTGACGATTTTCGTGTGCTATTGCACACCATTTTTTGGGTGATCAGGATTCCGACGTCAAAAATGCCAAATTTGTTCGTGGACGTCCGTCAAGACGTTGTCTATGCATACGGTTGGCCATCACGGGTTTTCTGGGCCGTTTGGAAGGTCAAACGAGCCCCGGAGCGAGCATACGCCTCATTTTGACGATTTTCGTGTGCTATTGCACACCATTTTTTGGGTGATCGGGATTCCGACGTCAAAAATGCCAAATTTGTTCGTGGACGTCCGTCAAGACGTTGTCTATGCATACGGTTGGCCATCACGGGTTTTCTGGGCCGTTTGGAAGGTCAAACGAGCCCCGGAGCGAGCATACGCCTCATTTTGACGATTTTCGTGTGCTATTGCACACCATTTTTTGGGTGATCGGGATTCCGACGTCAAAAATGCCAAATTTGTTCGTGGACGTCCGTCAAGACGTTGTCTATGCATACGGTTGGCCATCACGGGTTTTCTGGGCCGTTTGGAAGGTCAAACGAGCCCCGGAGCGAGCATACGCCTCATTTTGACGATTTTCGTGTGCTATTGCACACCATTTTTTGGGTGATCAGGATTCCGACGTCAAAATGCCAAATTTGTTCGTGGACGTCCGTCAAGACGTTGTCTATGCATACGGTTGGCCATCACGGGTTTTCTGGGTCGTTTGGAAGGTCAAACGAGCCCCGGAGCGAGCATACGCCTCATTTTGACGATTTTCGTGTGCTATTGCACACCATTTTTTGGGTGATCGGGATTCCGACGTCAAAAATGCCAAATTTGTTCGTGGACGTCCGTCAAGACGTTGTCTATGCATACGGTTGGCCATCACGGGTTTTCTGGGTCGTTTGGAAGGTCAAACGAGCCCCGGAGCGAGCATACGCCTCATTTTGACGATTTTCGTGTGCTATTGCACACCATTTTTTGGGTGATCGGGATTCCGACGTCAAAAATGCCAAATTTGTTCGTGGACGTCCGTCAAGACGTTGTCTATGCATACGGTTGGCCATCACGGGTTTTCTGGGCCGTTTGGAAGGTCAAACGAGCCCCGGAGCGAGCATACGCCTCATTTTGACGATTTTCGTGTGCTATTGCACACCATTTTTTGGGTGATCGGGATTCCGACGTCAAAAATGCCAAATTTGTTCGTGGACGTCCGTCAAGACGTTGTCTATGCATACGGTTGGCCATCACGGGTTTTCTGGTCGTTTGGAAGGTCAAACGAGCCCCGGAGCGAGCATACGCCTCATTTTGACGATTTTCGTGTGCTATTGCACACCATTTTTTGGGTGATCAGGATTCCGACGTCAAAAATGCCAAATTTGTTCGTGGACGTCCGTCAAGACGTTGTCTATGCATACGGTTGGCCATCACGGGTTTTCTGGGCGTTTGGAAGGTCAAACGAGCCCCGAGCGAGCATACGCCTCATTTTGACGATTTTCGTGTGCTATTGCACACCATTTTTTTGGTGATCAGGATTCCGACGTCAAAAATGCCAAATTTGTTCGTGGACGTCCGTCAAGACGTTGTCTATGCATACGGTTGGCCATCACGGGTTTTCTGGGTTTTGGAAGGTCAAACGAGCCCCGGAGCGAGCATACGCCTCATTTTGACGATTTTCGTGTGCTATTGCACACCATTTTTTGGTGATCAGGATTCCGACGTCAAAATGCCAAATTTGTTCGTGGACGTCCGTCAAGACGTTGTCTATGCATACGGTTGGCCATCACGGGTTTTCTGGGCCGTTTGGAAGGTCAAACGAGCCCCGAGCGAGCATACGCCTCATTTTGACGATTTTCGTGTGCTATTGCACACCATTTTTTGGGTGATCGGATTCCGACGTCAAAAATGCCAAATTTGTTCGTGGACGTCCGTCAAGACGTTGTCTATGCATACGGTTGGCCATCACGGGTTTTCTGGGTCGTTTGGAAGGTCAAACGAGCCCCGGAGCGAGCATACGCCTCATTTTGACGATTTTCGTGTGCTATTGCACACCATTTTTTGGGTGATCAGGATTCCGACGTCAAAAATGCCAAATTTGTTCGTGGACGTCCGTCAAGACGTTGTCTATGCATACGGTTGGCCATCACGGGTTTTCTGGGTCGTTTGGAAGGTCAAACGCCCCGGAGCGAGCATACGCCTCATTTTGACGATTTTCGTGTGCTATTGCACACCATTTTTTGGGTGATCGGGATTCCGACGTCAAAAATGCCAAATTTGTTCGTGGACGTCCGTCAAGACGTTGTCTATGCATACGGTTGGCCATCACGGGTTTTCTCTGGGTCGTTTGGAAGGTCAACGAGCCCCGAAGCGAGCATACGCCTCATTTGACCTTCCAAATGACCAGAAAACCCGTGATGGCCAACGTATGCATAGACAACGTCTTGACGGACGTCCACGAACAAATTTGGCATTTTTGACGTCGGAATCCCGATCACCCAAAAAATGGTGTGCATAGCACACGAAAATCGTCAAAATGAGGCGTATGCTCGCTCCGGGGCTCGTTTGACCTTCCAAACGACCCAGAAAACCCGTGATGGCCAACCGTATGCATAGACAACGTCTTGACGGACGTCCACGAACAAATTTGGCATTTTTGACGTCGGAATCCCGATCACCCAAAAATGGTGTGCAATAGCACACGAAAATCGTCAAAATGAGGCGTATGCTCGCTCCGGGGCTCGTTTGACCTTCCAACGGCCCAGAAAACCCGTGATGGCCAACCGTATGCATAGACAACGTCTTGACGGACGTCCACGAACAAATTTGGCATTTTTGACGTCGGAATCCCGATCACCCAAAAAATGGTGTGCAATAGCACACGAAAATCGTCAAAATGAGGCGTATGCTCGCTCCGGGGCTCGTTTGACCTTCCAAACGGCCCAGAAAACCCGTGATGGCCAACCGTATGCATAGACAACGTCTTGACGGACGTCCACGAACAAATTTGGCATTTTTGACGTCGGAATCCTGATCACCCAAAAATGGTGTGCAATAGCACACGAAAATCGTCAAAATGAGGCGTATGCTCGCTCCGGGGCTCGTTTGACCTTCCAAACGGCCCAGAAAACCGTGATGGCCAACCGTATGCATAGACAACGTCTTGACGGACGTCCACGAACAAATTTGGCATTTTTGACGTCGGAATCCCGATCACCCAAAAAATGGTGTGCAATAGCACACGAAAATCGTCAAAATGAGGCGTATGCTCGCTCCGGGGCTCGTTTGACCTTCCAAACGGCCCAGAAAACCCGTGATGGCCAACCGTATGCATAGACAACGTCTTGACGGACGTCCACGAACAAATTTGGCATTTTTGACGTCGGAATCCCGATCACCCAAAAAATGGTGTGCAATAGCACACGAAAATCGTCAAAATGAGGCGTATGCTCGCTCCGGGGCTCGTTTGACCTTCCAAACGGCCCAGAAAACCCGTGATGGCCAACCGTATGCATAGACAACGTCTTGACGGACGTCCACGAACAAATTTGGCATTTTTGACGTCGGAATCCCGATCACCCAAAAAATGGTGTGCAATAGCACACGAAAATCGTCAAAATGAGGCGTATGCTCGCTCCGGGGCTCGTTTGACCTTCCAAACGACCCAGAAAACCCGTGATGGCCAACCGTATGCATAGACAACGTCTTGACGGACGTCCACGAACAAATTTGGCATTTTTGACGTCGGAATCCCGATCACCCAAAAAATGGTGTGCAATAGCACACGAAAATCGTCAAAATGAGGCGTATGCTCGCTCCGGGGCTCGTTTGACCTTCCAAACGACCCAGAAAACCCGTGATGGCCAACCGTATGCATAGACAACGTCTTGACGGACGTCCACGAACAAATTTGGCATTTTTGACGTCGGAATCCCGATCACCCAAAAAATGGTGTGCAATAGCACACGAAAATCGTCAAAATGAGGCGTATGCTCGCTCCGGGGCTCGTTTGACCTTCCAAACGACCCAGAAAACCCGTGATGGCCAACCGTATGCATAGACAACGTCTTGACGGACGTCCACGAACAAATTTGGCATTTTTGACGTCGGAATCCCGATCACCCAAAAAATGGTGTGCAATAGCACACGAAAATCGTCAAAATGAGGCGTATGCTCGCTCCGGGGCTCGTTTGACCTTCCAAACGGCCCAGAAAACCCGTGATGGCCAACCGTATGCATAGACAACGTCTTGACGGACGTCCACGAACAAATTTGGCATTTTTGACGTCGGAATCCCGATCACCCAAAAATGGTGTGCAATAGCACACGAAAATCGTCAAAATGAGGCGTATGCTCGCTCCGGGGCTCGTTTGACCTTCCAAACGGCCCAGAAAACCCGTGATGGCCAACCGTATGCATAGACAACGTCTTGACGGACGTCCACGAACAAATTTGGCATTTTTGACGTCGGAATCCCGATCACCCAAAAAATGGTGTGCAATAGCACACGAAAATCGTCAAAATGAGGCGTATGCTCGCTCCGGGGCTCGTTTGACCTTCCAAACGGCCCAGAAAACCCGTGATGGCCAACCGTATGCATAGACAACGTCTTGACGGACGTCCACGAACAAATTTGGCATTTTTGACGTCGGAATCCCGATCACCCAAAAATGGTGTGCAATAGCACACGAAAATCGTCAAAATGAGGCGTATGCTCGCTCCGGGGCTCGTTTGACCTTCCAAACGACCCAGAAAACCCGTGATGGCCAACCGTATGCATAGACAACGTCTTGACGGACGTCCACGAACAAATTTGGCATTTTTGACGTCGGAATCCCGATCACCCAAAAAATGGTGTGCAATAGCACACGAAAATCGTCAAAATGAGGCGTATGCTCGCTCCGGGGCTCGTTTGACCTTCCAAACGGCCCAGAAAACCCGTGATGGCCAACCGTATGCATAGACAACGTCTTGACGGACGTCCACGAACAAATTTGGCATTTTTGACGTCGGAATCCCGATCACCCAAAAAATGGTGTGCAATAGCACACGAAAATCGTCAAAATGAGGCGTATGCTCGCTCCGGGGCTCGTTTGACCTTCCAAACGACCCAGAAAACCCGTGATGGCCAACCGTATGCATAGACAACGTCTTGACGGACGTCCACGAACAAATTTGGCATTTTTGACGTCGGAATCCCGATCACCCAAAAAATGGTGTGCAATAGCACACGAAAATCGTCAAAATGAGGCGTATGCTCGCTCCGGGGCTCGTTTGACCTTCCAAACGACCCAGAAAACCCGTGATGGCCAACCGTATGCATAGACAACGTCTTGACGGACGTCCACGAACAAATTTGGCATTTTTGACGTCGGAATCCCGATCACCCAAAAAATGGTGTGCAATAGCACACGAAAATCGTCAAAATGAGGCGTATGCTCGCTCCGGGGCTCGTTTGACCTTCCAAACGACCCAGAAAACCCGTGATGGCCAACCGTATGCATAGACAACGTCTTGACGGACGTCCACGAACAAATTTGGCATTTTTGACGTCGGAATCCCGATCACCCAAAAAATGGTGTGCAATAGCACACGAAAATCGTCAAAATGAGGCGTATGCTCGCTCCGGGGCTCGTTTGACCTTCCAAACGGCCCAGAAAACCCGTGATGGCCAACCGTATGCATAGACAACGTCTTGACGGACGTCCACGAACAAATTTGGCATTTTTGACGTCGGAATCCCGATCACCCAAAAAATGGTGTGCAATAGCACACGAAAATCGTCAAAATGAGGCGTATGCTCGCTCCGGGGCTCGTTTGACCTTCCAAACGACCCAGAAAACCCGTGATGGCCAACCGTATGCATAGACAACGTCTTGACGGACGTCCACGAACAAATTTGGCATTTTTGACGTCGGAATCCCGATCACCCAAAAAATGGTGTGCAATAGCACACGAAAATCGTCAAAATGAGGCGTATGCTCGCTCCGGGGCTCGTTTGACCTTCCAAACGGCCCAGAAAACCCGTGATGGCCAACCGTATGCATAGACAACGTCTTGACGGACGTCCACGAACAAATTTGGCATTTTTGACGTCGGAATCCCGATCACCCAAAAAATGGTGTGCAATAGCACACGAAAATCGTCAAAATGAGGCGTATGCTCGCTCCGGGGCTCGTTTGACCTTCCAAACGACCCAGAAAACCCGTGATGGCCAACCGTATGCATAGACAACGTCTTGACGGACGTCCACGAACAAATTTGGCATTTTTGACGTCGGAATCCCGATCACCCAAAAAATGGTGTGCAATAGCACACGAAAATCGTCAAAATGAGGCGTATGCTCGCTCCGGGGCTCGTTTGACCTTCCAAACGGCCCAGAAAACCCGTGATGGCCAACCGTATGCATAGACAACGTCTTGACGGACGTCCACGAACAAATTTGGCATTTTTGACGTCGGAATCCCGATCACCCAAAAAATGGTGTGCAATAGCACACGAAAATCGTCAAAATGAGGCGTATGCTCGCTCCGGGGCTCGTTTGACCTTCCAAACGACCCAGAAAACCCGTGATGGCCAACCGTATGCATAGACAACGTCTTGACGGACGTCCACGAACAAATTTGGCATTTTTGACGTCGGAATCCCGATCACCCAAAAAATGGTGTGCAATAGCACACGAAAATCGTCAAAATGAGGCGTATGCTCGCTCCGGGGCTCGTTTGACCTTCCAAACGACCCAGAAAACCCGTGATGGCCAACCGTATGCATAGACAACGTCTTGACGGACGTCCACGAACAAATTTGGCATTTTTGACGTCGGAATCCCGATCACCCAAAAAATGGTGTGCAATAGCACACGAAAATCGTCAAAATGAGGCGTATGCTCGCTCCGGGGCTCGTTTGACCTTCCAAACGGCCCAGAAAACCCGTGATGGCCAACCGTATGCATAGACAACGTCTTGACGGACGTCCACGAACAAATTTGGCATTTTTGACGTCGGAATCCCGATCACCCAAAAAATGGTGTGCAATAGCACACGAAAATCGTCAAAATGAGGCGTATGCTCGCTCCGGGGCTCGTTTGACCTTCCAAACGGCCCAGAAAACCCGTGATGGCCAACCGTATGCATAGACAACGTCTTGACGGACGTCCACGAACAAATTTGGCATTTTTGACGTCGGAATCCCGATCACCCAAAAAATGGTGTGCAATAGCACACGAAAATCGTCAAAATGAGGCGTATGCTCGCTCCGGGGCTCGTTTGACCTTCCAAACGACCCAGAAAACCCGTGATGGCCAACCGTATGCATAGACAACGTCTTGACGGACGTCCACGAACAAATTTGGCATTTTTGACGTCGGAATCCCGATCACCCAAAAAATGGTGTGCAATAGCACACGAAAATCGTCAAAATGAGGCGTATGCTCGCTCCGGGGCTCGTTTGACCTTCCAAACGCCCAGAAAACCCGTGATGGCCAACCGTATGCATAGACAACGTCTTGACGGACGTCCACGAACAAATTTGGCATTTTTGACGTCGGAATCCCGATCACCCAAAAAATGGTGTGCAATAGCACACGAAAATCGTCAAAATGAGGCGTATGCTCGCTCCGGGGCTCGTTTGACCTTCCAAACGGCCCAGAAAACCCGTGATGGCCAACCGTATGCATAGACAACGTCTTGACGGACGTCCACGAACAAATTTGGCATTTTTGACGTCGGAATCCCGATCACCCAAAAAATGGTGTGCAATAGCACACGAAAATCGTCAAAATGAGGCGTATGCTCGCTCCGGGGCTCGTTTGACCTTCCAAACGGCCCAGAAAACCCGTGATGGCCAACCGTATGCATAGACAACGTCTTGACGGACGTCCACGAACAAATTTGGCATTTTTGACGTCGGAATCCCGATCACCCAAAAAATGGTGTGCAATAGCACACGAAAATCGTCAAAATGAGGCGTATGCTCGCTCCGGGGCTCGTTTGACCTTCCAAACGGCCCAGAAAACCCGTGATGGCCAACCGTATGCATAGACAACGTCTTGACGGACGTCCACGAACAAATTTGGCATTTTTGACGTCGGAATCCCGATCACCCAAAAAATGGTGTGCAATAGCACACGAAAATCGTCAAAATGAGGCGTATGCTCGCTCCGGGGCTCGTTTGACCTTCCAAACGACCCAGAAAACCCGTGATGGCCAACCGTATGCATAGACAACGTCTTGACGGACGTCCACGAACAAATTTGGCATTTTTGACGTCGGAATCCCGATCACCCAAAAAATGGTGTGCAATAGCACACGAAAATCGTCAAAATGAGGCGTATGCTCGCTCCGGGGCTCGTTTGACCTTCCAAACGGCCCAGAAAACCCGTGATGGCCAACCGTATGCATAGACAACGTCTTGACGGACGTCCACGAACAAATTTGGCATTTTTGACGTCGGAATCCCGATCACCCAAAAAATGGTGTGCAATAGCACACGAAAATCGTCAAAATGAGGCGTATGCTCGCTCCGGGGCTCGTTTGACCTTCCAAACGACCCAGAAAACCCGTGATGGCCAACCGTATGCATAGACAACGTCTTGACGGACGTCCACGAACAAATTTGGCATTTTTGACGTCGGAATCCCGATCACCCAAAAAATGGTGTGCAATAGCACACGAAAATCGTCAAAATGAGGCGTATGCTCGCTCCGGGGCTCGTTTGACCTTCCAAACGGCCCAGAAAACCCGTGATGGCCAACCGTATGCATAGACAACGTCTTGACGGACGTCCACGAACAAATTTGGCATTTTTGACGTCGGAATCCCGATCACCCAAAAAATGGTGTGCAATAGCACACGAAAATCGTCAAAATGAGGCGTATGCTCGCTCCGGGGCTCGTTTGACCTTCCAAACGGCCCAGAAAACCCGTGATGGCCAACCGTATGCATAGACAACGTCTTGACGGACGTCCACGAACAAATTTGGCATTTTTGACGTCGGAATCCCGATCACCCAAAAAATGGTGTGCAATAGCACACGAAAATCGTCAAAATGAGGCGTATGCTCGCTCCGGGGCTCGTTTGACCTTCCAAACGGCCCAGAAAACCCGTGATGGCCAACCGTATGCATAGACAACGTCTTGACGGACGTCCACGAACAAATTTGGCATTTTTGACGTCGGAATCCCGATCACCCAAAAAATGGTGTGCAATAGCACACGAAAATCGTCAAAATGAGGCGTATGCTCGCTCCGGGGCTCGTTTGACCTTCCAAACGGCCCAGAAAACCCGTGATGGCCAACCGTATGCATAGACAACGTCTTGACGGACGTCCACGAACAAATTTGGCATTTTTGACGTCGGAATCCCGATCACCCAAAAAATGGTGTGCAATAGCACACGAAAATCGTCAAAATGAGGCGTATGCTCGCTCCGGGGCTCGTTTGACCTTCCAAACGACCCAGAAAACCCGTGATGGCCAACCGTATGCATAGACAACGTCTTGACGGACGTCCACGAACAAATTTGGCATTTTTGACGTCGGAATCCCGATCACCCAAAAAATGGTGTGCAATAGCACACGAAAATCGTCAAAATGAGGCGTATGCTCGCTCCGGGGCTCGTTTGACCTTCCAAACGACCCAGAAAACCCGTGATGGCCAACCGTATGCATAGACAACGTCTTGACGGACGTCCACGAACAAATTTGGCATTTTTGACGTCGGAATCCCGATCACCCAAAAAATGGTGTGCAATAGCACACGAAAATCGTCAAAATGAGGCGTATGCTCGCTCCGGGGCTCGTTTGACCTTCCAAACGGCCCAGAAAACCCGTGATGGCCAACCGTATGCATAGACAACGTCTTGACGGACGTCCACGAACAAATTTGGCATTTTTGACGTCGGAATCCCGATCACCCAAAAAATGGTGTGCAATAGCACACGAAAATCGTCAAAATGAGGCGTATGCTCGCTCCGGGGCTCGTTTGACCTTCCAAACGGCCCAGAAAACCCGTGATGGCCAACCGTATGCATAGACAACGTCTTGACGGACGTCCACGAACAAATTTGGCATTTTTGACGTCGGAATCCCGATCACCCAAAAAATGGTGTGCAATAGCACACGAAAATCGTCAAAATGAGGCGTATGCTCGCTCCGGGGCTCGTTTGACCTTCCAAACGGCCCAGAAAACCCGTGATGGCCAACCGTATGCATAGACAACGTCTTGACGGACGTCCACGAACAAATTTGGCATTTTTGACGTCGGAATCCCGATCACCCAAAAAATGGTGTGCAATAGCACACGAAAATCGTCAAAATGAGGCGTATGCTCGCTCCGGGGCTCGTTTGACCTTCCAAACGGCCCAGAAAACCCGTGATGGCCAACCGTATGCATAGACAACGTCTTGACGGACGTCCACGAACAAATTTGGCATTTTTGACGTCGGAATCCCGATCACCCAAAAAATGGTGTGCAATAGCACACGAAAATCGTCAAAATGAGGCGTATGCTCGCTCCGGGGCTCGTTTGACCTTCCAAACGGCCCAGAAAACCCGTGATGGCCAACCGTATGCATAGACAACGTCTTGACGGACGTCCACGAACAAATTTGGCATTTTTGACGTCGGAATCCCGATCACCCAAAAAATGGTGTGCAATAGCACACGAAAATCGTCAAAATGAGGCGTATGCTCGCTCCGGGGCTCGTTTGACCTTCCAAACGGCCCAGAAAACCCGTGATGGCCAACCGTATGCATAGACAACGTCTTGACGGACGTCCACGAACAAATTTGGCATTTTTGACGTCGGAATCCCGATCACCCAAAAAATGGTGTGCAATAGCACACGAAAATCGTCAAAATGAGGCGTATGCTCGCTCCGGGGCTCGTTTGACCTTCCAAACGGCCCAGAAAACCCGTGATGGCCAACCGTATGCATAGACAACGTCTTGACGGACGTCCACGAACAAATTTGGCATTTTTGACGTCGGAATCCCGATCACCCAAAAAATGGTGTGCAATAGCACACGAAAATCGTCAAAATGAGGCGTATGCTCGCTCCGGGGCTCGTTTGACCTTCCAAACGGCCCAGAAAACCCGTGATGGCCAACCGTATGCATAGACAACGTCTTGACGGACGTCCACGAACAAATTTGGCATTTTTGACGTCGGAATCCCGATCACCCAAAAAATGGTGTGCAATAGCACACGAAAATCGTCAAAATGAGGCGTATGCTCGCTCCGGGGCTCGTTTGACCTTCCAAACGGCCCAGAAAACCCGTGATGGCCAACCGTATGCATAGACAACGTCTTGACGGACGTCCACGAACAAATTTGGCATTTTTGACGTCGGAATCCCGATCACCCAAAAAATGGTGTGCAATAGCACACGAAAATCGTCAAAATGAGGCGTATGCTCGCTCCGGGGCTCGTTTGACCTTCCAAACGGCCCAGAAAACCCGTGATGGCCAACCGTATGCATAGACAACGTCTTGACGGACGTCCACGAACAAATTTGGCATTTTTGACGTCGGAATCCCGATCACCCAAAAAATGGTGTGCAATAGCACACGAAAATCGTCAAAATGAGGCGTATGCTCGCTCCGGGGCTCGTTTGACCTTCCAAACGGCCCAGAAAACCCGTGATGGCCAACCGTATGCATAGACAACGTCTTGACGGACGTCCACGAACAAATTTGGCATTTTTGACGTCGGAATCCCGATCACCCAAAAAATGGTG
Organism: Solanum pimpinellifolium; assembly: GCA_034621305.1. NCBI lineage: Eukaryota > Viridiplantae > Streptophyta > Magnoliopsida > Solanales > Solanaceae > Solanum > Solanum pimpinellifolium. The sequence continues at coordinate 176,655 of JAWZUQ010000013.1, read as the reverse complement.
TGCAATAGCACACGAAAATCGTCAAAATGAGGCGTATGCTCGCTCCGGGGCTCGTTTGACCTTCCAAACGGCCCAGAAAACCCGTGATGGCCAACCGTATGCATAGACAACGTCTTGACGGACGTCCACGAACAAATTTGGCATTTTTGACGTCGGAATCCCGATCACCCAAAAAATGGTGTGCAATAGCACACGAAAATCGTCAAAATGAGGCGTATGCTCGCTCCGGGGCTCGTTTGACCTTCCAAACGGCCCAGAAAACCCGTGATGGCCAACCGTATGCATAGACAACGTCTTGACGGACGTCCACGAACAAATTTGGCATTTTTGACGTCGGAATCCCGATCACCCAAAAAATGGTGTGCAATAGCACACGAAAATCGTCAAAATGAGGCGTATGCTCGCTCCGGGGCTCGTTTGACCTTCCAAACGGCCCAGAAAACCCGTGATGGCCAACCGTATGCATAGACAACGTCTTGACGGACGTCCACGAACAAATTTGGCATTTTTGACGTCGGAATCCCGATCACCCAAAAAATGGTGTGCAATAGCACACGAAAATCGTCAAAATGAGGCGTATGCTCGCTCCGGGGCTCGTTTGACCTTCCAAACGGCCCAGAAAACCCGTGATGGCCAACCGTATGCATAGACAACGTCTTGACGGACGTCCACGAACAAATTTGGCATTTTTGACGTCGGAATCCCGATCACCCAAAAAATGGTGTGCAATAGCACACGAAAATCGTCAAAATGAGGCGTATGCTCGCTCCGGGGCTCGTTTGACCTTCCAAACGGCCCAGAAAACCCGTGATGGCCAACCGTATGCATAGACAACGTCTTGACGGACGTCCACGAACAAATTTGGCATTTTTGACGTCGGAATCCCGATCACCCAAAAAATGGTGTGCAATAGCACACGAAAATCGTCAAAATGAGGCGTATGCTCGCTCCGGGGCTCGTTTGACCTTCCAAACGGCCCAGAAAACCCGTGATGGCCAACCGTATGCATAGACAACGTCTTGACGGACGTCCACGAACAAATTTGGCATTTTTGACGTCGGAATCCCGATCACCCAAAAAATGGTGTGCAATAGCACACGAAAATCGTCAAAATGAGGCGTATGCTCGCTCCGGGGCTCGTTTGACCTTCCAAACGGCCCAGAAAACCCGTGATGGCCAACCGTATGCATAGACAACGTCTTGACGGACGTCCACGAACAAATTTGGCATTTTTGACGTCGGAATCCCGATCACCCAAAAAATGGTGTGCAATAGCACACGAAAATCGTCAAAATGAGGCGTATGCTCGCTCCGGGGCTCGTTTGACCTTCCAAACGGCCCAGAAAACCCGTGATGGCCAACCGTATGCATAGACAACGTCTTGACGGACGTCCACGAACAAATTTGGCATTTTTGACGTCGGAATCCCGATCACCCAAAAAATGGTGTGCAATAGCACACGAAAATCGTCAAAATGAGGCGTATGCTCGCTCCGGGGCTCGTTTGACCTTCCAAACGGCCCAGAAAACCCGTGATGGCCAACCGTATGCATAGACAACGTCTTGACGGACGTCCACGAACAAATTTGGCATTTTTGACGTCGGAATCCCGATCACCCAAAAAATGGTGTGCAATAGCACACGAAAATCGTCAAAATGAGGCGTATGCTCGCTCCGGGGCTCGTTTGACCTTCCAAACGGCCCAGAAAACCCGTGATGGCCAACCGTATGCATAGACAACGTCTTGACGGACGTCCACGAACAAATTTGGCATTTTTGACGTCGGAATCCCGATCACCCAAAAAATGGTGTGCAATAGCACACGAAAATCGTCAAAATGAGGCGTATGCTCGCTCCGGGGCTCGTTTGACCTTCCAAACGGCCCAGAAAACCCGTGATGGCCAACCGTATGCATAGACAACGTCTTGACGGACGTCCACGAACAAATTTGGCATTTTTGACGTCGGAATCCCGATCACCCAAAAAATGGTGTGCAATAGCACACGAAAATCGTCAAAATGAGGCGTATGCTCGCTCCGGGGCTCGTTTGACCTTCCAAACGGCCCAGAAAACCCGTGATGGCCAACCGTATGCATAGACAACGTCTTGACGGACGTCCACGAACAAATTTGGCATTTTTGACGTCGGAATCCCGATCACCCAAAAAATGGTGTGCAATAGCACACGAAAATCGTCAAAATGAGGCGTATGCTCGCTCCGGGGCTCGTTTGACCTTCCAAACGGCCCAGAAAACCCGTGATGGCCAACCGTATGCATAGACAACGTCTTGACGGACGTCCACGAACAAATTTGGCATTTTTGACGTCGGAATCCCGATCACCCAAAAAATGGTGTGCAATAGCACACGAAAATCGTCAAAATGAGGCGTATGCTCGCTCCGGGGCTCGTTTGACCTTCCAAACGGCCCAGAAAACCCGTGATGGCCAACCGTATGCATAGACAACGTCTTGACGGACGTCCACGAACAAATTTGGCATTTTTGACGTCGGAATCCCGATCACCCAAAAAATGGTGTGCAATAGCACACGAAAATCGTCAAAATGAGGCGTATGCTCGCTCCGGGGCTCGTTTGACCTTCCAAACGGCCCAGAAAACCCGTGATGGCCAACCGTATGCATAGACAACGTCTTGACGGACGTCCACGAACAAATTTGGCATTTTTGACGTCGGAATCCCGATCACCCAAAAAATGGTGTGCAATAGCACACGAAAATCGTCAAAATGAGGCGTATGCTCGCTCCGGGGCTCGTTTGACCTTCCAAACGGCCCAGAAAACCCGTGATGGCCAACCGTATGCATAGACAACGTCTTGACGGACGTCCACGAACAAATTTGGCATTTTTGACGTCGGAATCCCGATCACCCAAAAAATGGTGTGCAATAGCACACGAAAATCGTCAAAATGAGGCGTATGCTCGCTCCGGGGCTCGTTTGACCTTCCAAACGGCCCAGAAAACCCGTGATGGCCAACCGTATGCATAGACAACGTCTTGACGGACGTCCACGAACAAATTTGGCATTTTTGACGTCGGAATCCCGATCACCCAAAAAATGGTGTGCAATAGCACACGAAAATCGTCAAAATGAGGCGTATGCTCGCTCCGGGGCTCGTTTGACCTTCCAAACGGCCCAGAAAACCCGTGATGGCCAACCGTATGCATAGACAACGTCTTGACGGACGTCCACGAACAAATTTGGCATTTTTGACGTCGGAATCCCGATCACCCAAAAAATGGTGTGCAATAGCACACGAAAATCGTCAAAATGAGGCGTATGCTCGCTCCGGGGCTCGTTTGACCTTCCAAACGGCCCAGAAAACCCGTGATGGCCAACCGTATGCATAGACAACGTCTTGACGGACGTCCACGAACAAATTTGGCATTTTTGACGTCGGAATCCCGATCACCCAAAAAATGGTGTGCAATAGCACACGAAAATCGTCAAAATGAGGCGTATGCTCGCTCCGGGGCTCGTTTGACCTTCCAAACGGCCCAGAAAACCCGTGATGGCCAACCGTATGCATAGACAACGTCTTGACGGACGTCCACGAACAAATTTGGCATTTTTGACGTCGGAATCCCGATCACCCAAAAAATGGTGTGCAATAGCACACGAAAATCGTCAAAATGAGGCGTATGCTCGCTCCGGGGCTCGTTTGACCTTCCAAACGGCCCAGAAAACCCGTGATGGCCAACCGTATGCATAGACAACGTCTTGACGGACGTCCACGAACAAATTTGGCATTTTTGACGTCGGAATCCCGATCACCCAAAAAATGGTGTGCAATAGCACACGAAAATCGTCAAAATGAGGCGTATGCTCGCTCCGGGGCTCGTTTGACCTTCCAAACGGCCCAGAAAACCCGTGATGGCCAACCGTATGCATAGACAACGTCTTGACGGACGTCCACGAACAAATTTGGCATTTTTGACGTCGGAATCCCGATCACCCAAAAAATGGTGTGCAATAGCACACGAAAATCGTCAAAATGAGGCGTATGCTCGCTCCGGGGCTCGTTTGACCTTCCAAACGGCCCAGAAAACCCGTGATGGCCAACCGTATGCATAGACAACGTCTTGACGGACGTCCACGAACAAATTTGGCATTTTTGACGTCGGAATCCCGATCACCCAAAAAATGGTGTGCAATAGCACACGAAAATCGTCAAAATGAGGCGTATGCTCGCTCCGGGGCTCGTTTGACCTTCCAAACGGCCCAGAAAACCCGTGATGGCCAACCGTATGCATAGACAACGTCTTGACGGACGTCCACGAACAAATTTGGCATTTTTGACGTCGGAATCCCGATCACCCAAAAAATGGTGTGCAATAGCACACGAAAATCGTCAAAATGAGGCGTATGCTCGCTCCGGGGCTCGTTTGACCTTCCAAACGGCCCAGAAAACCCGTGATGGCCAACCGTATGCATAGACAACGTCTTGACGGACGTCCACGAACAAATTTGGCATTTTTGACGTCGGAATCCCGATCACCCAAAAAATGGTGTGCAATAGCACACGAAAATCGTCAAAATGAGGCGTATGCTCGCTCCGGGGCTCGTTTGACCTTCCAAACGGCCCAGAAAACCCGTGATGGCCAACCGTATGCATAGACAACGTCTTGACGGACGTCCACGAACAAATTTGGCATTTTTGACGTCGGAATCCCGATCACCCAAAAAATGGTGTGCAATAGCACACGAAAATCGTCAAAATGAGGCGTATGCTCGCTCCGGGGCTCGTTTGACCTTCCAAACGGCCCAGAAAACCCGTGATGGCCAACCGTATGCATAGACAACGTCTTGACGGACGTCCACGAACAAATTTGGCATTTTTGACGTCGGAATCCCGATCACCCAAAAAATGGTGTGCAATAGCACACGAAAATCGTCAAAATGAGGCGTATGCTCGCTCCGGGGCTCGTTTGACCTTCCAAACGGCCCAGAAAACCCGTGATGGCCAACCGTATGCATAGACAACGTCTTGACGGACGTCCACGAACAAATTTGGCATTTTTGACGTCGGAATCCCGATCACCCAAAAAATGGTGTGCAATAGCACACGAAAATCGTCAAAATGAGGCGTATGCTCGCTCCGGGGCTCGTTTGACCTTCCAAACGGCCCAGAAAACCCGTGATGGCCAACCGTATGCATAGACAACGTCTTGACGGACGTCCACGAACAAATTTGGCATTTTTGACGTCGGAATCCCGATCACCCAAAAAATGGTGTGCAATAGCACACGAAAATCGTCAAAATGAGGCGTATGCTCGCTCCGGGGCTCGTTTGACCTTCCAAACGGCCCAGAAAACCCGTGATGGCCAACCGTATGCATAGACAACGTCTTGACGGACGTCCACGAACAAATTTGGCATTTTTGACGTCGGAATCCCGATCACCCAAAAAATGGTGTGCAATAGCACACGAAAATCGTCAAAATGAGGCGTATGCTCGCTCCGGGGCTCGTTTGACCTTCCAAACGGCCCAGAAAACCCGTGATGGCCAACCGTATGCATAGACAACGTCTTGACGGACGTCCACGAACAAATTTGGCATTTTTGACGTCGGAATCCCGATCACCCAAAAAATGGTGTGCAATAGCACACGAAAATCGTCAAAATGAGGCGTATGCTCGCTCCGGGGCTCGTTTGACCTTCCAAACGGCCCAGAAAACCCGTGATGGCCAACCGTATGCATAGACAACGTCTTGACGGACGTCCACGAACAAATTTGGCATTTTTGACGTCGGAATCCCGATCACCCAAAAAATGGTGTGCAATAGCACACGAAAATCGTCAAAATGAGGCGTATGCTCGCTCCGGGGCTCGTTTGACCTTCCAAACGGCCCAGAAAACCCGTGATGGCCAACCGTATGCATAGACAACGTCTTGACGGACGTCCACGAACAAATTTGGCATTTTTGACGTCGGAATCCCGATCACCCAAAAAATGGTGTGCAATAGCACACGAAAATCGTCAAAATGAGGCGTATGCTCGCTCCGGGGCTCGTTTGACCTTCCAAACGGCCCAGAAAACCCGTGATGGCCAACCGTATGCATAGACAACGTCTTGACGGACGTCCACGAACAAATTTGGCATTTTTGACGTCGGAATCCCGATCACCCAAAAAATGGTGTGCAATAGCACACGAAAATCGTCAAAATGAGGCGTATGCTCGCTCCGGGGCTCGTTTGACCTTCCAAACGGCCCAGAAAACCCGTGATGGCCAACCGTATGCATAGACAACGTCTTGACGGACGTCCACGAACAAATTTGGCATTTTTGACGTCGGAATCCCGATCACCCAAAAAATGGTGTGCAATAGCACACGAAAATCGTCAAAATGAGGCGTATGCTCGCTCCGGGGCTCGTTTGACCTTCCAAACGGCCCAGAAAACCCGTGATGGCCAACCGTATGCATAGACAACGTCTTGACGGACGTCCACGAACAAATTTGGCATTTTTGACGTCGGAATCCCGATCACCCAAAAAATGGTGTGCAATAGCACACGAAAATCGTCAAAATGAGGCGTATGCTCGCTCCGGGGCTCGTTTGACCTTCCAAACGGCCCAGAAAACCCGTGATGGCCAACCGTATGCATAGACAACGTCTTGACGGACGTCCACGAACAAATTTGGCATTTTTGACGTCGGAATCCCGATCACCCAAAAAATGGTGTGCAATAGCACACGAAAATCGTCAAAATGAGGCGTATGCTCGCTCCGGGGCTCGTTTGACCTTCCAAACGGCCCAGAAAACCCGTGATGGCCAACCGTATGCATAGACAACGTCTTGACGGACGTCCACGAACAAATTTGGCATTTTTGACGTCGGAATCCCGATCACCCAAAAAATGGTGTGCAATAGCACACGAAAATCGTCAAAATGAGGCGTATGCTCGCTCCGGGGCTCGTTTGACCTTCCAAACGGCCCAGAAAACCCGTGATGGCCAACCGTATGCATAGACAACGTCTTGACGGACGTCCACGAACAAATTTGGCATTTTTGACGTCGGAATCCCGATCACCCAAAAAATGGTGTGCAATAGCACACGAAAATCGTCAAAATGAGGCGTATGCTCGCTCCGGGGCTCGTTTGACCTTCCAAACGGCCCAGAAAACCCGTGATGGCCAACCGTATGCATAGACAACGTCTTGACGGACGTCCACGAACAAATTTGGCATTTTTGACGTCGGAATCCCGATCACCCAAAAAATGGTGTGCAATAGCACACGAAAATCGTCAAAATGAGGCGTATGCTCGCTCCGGGGCTCGTTTGACCTTCCAAACGGCCCAGAAAACCCGTGATGGCCAACCGTATGCATAGACAACGTCTTGACGGACGTCCACGAACAAATTTGGCATTTTTGACGTCGGAATCCCGATCACCCAAAAAATGGTGTGCAATAGCACACGAAAATCGTCAAAATGAGGCGTATGCTCGCTCCGGGGCTCGTTTGACCTTCCAAACGGCCCAGAAAACCCGTGATGGCCAACCGTATGCATAGACAACGTCTTGACGGACGTCCACGAACAAATTTGGCATTTTTGACGTCGGAATCCCGATCACCCAAAAAATGGTGTGCAATAGCACACGAAAATCGTCAAAATGAGGCGTATGCTCGCTCCGGGGCTCGTTTGACCTTCCAAACGGCCCAGAAAACCCGTGATGGCCAACCGTATGCATAGACAACGTCTTGACGGACGTCCACGAACAAATTTGGCATTTTTGACGTCGGAATCCCGATCACCCAAAAAATGGTGTGCAATAGCACACGAAAATCGTCAAAATGAGGCGTATGCTCGCTCCGGGGCTCGTTTGACCTTCCAAACGGCCCAGAAAACCCGTGATGGCCAACCGTATGCATAGACAACGTCTTGACGGACGTCCACGAACAAATTTGGCATTTTTGACGTCGGAATCCCGATCACCCAAAAAATGGTGTGCAATAGCACACGAAAATCGTCAAAATGAGGCGTATGCTCGCTCCGGGGCTCGTTTGACCTTCCAAACGGCCCAGAAAACCCGTGATGGCCAACCGTATGCATAGACAACGTCTTGACGGACGTCCACGAACAAATTTGGCATTTTTGACGTCGGAATCCCGATCACCCAAAAAATGGTGTGCAATAGCACACGAAAATCGTCAAAATGAGGCGTATGCTCGCTCCGGGGCTCGTTTGACCTTCCAAACGGCCCAGAAAACCCGTGATGGCCAACCGTATGCATAGACAACGTCTTGACGGACGTCCACGAACAAATTTGGCATTTTTGACGTCGGAATCCCGATCACCCAAAAAATGGTGTGCAATAGCACACGAAAATCGTCAAAATGAGGCGTATGCTCGCTCCGGGGCTCGTTTGACCTTCCAAACGGCCCAGAAAACCCGTGATGGCCAACCGTATGCATAGACAACGTCTTGACGGACGTCCACGAACAAATTTGGCATTTTTGACGTCGGAATCCCGATCACCCAAAAAATGGTGTGCAATAGCACACGAAAATCGTCAAAATGAGGCGTATGCTCGCTCCGGGGCTCGTTTGACCTTCCAAACGGCCCAGAAAACCCGTGATGGCCAACCGTATGCATAGACAACGTCTTGACGGACGTCCACGAACAAATTTGGCATTTTTGACGTCGGAATCCCGATCACCCAAAAAATGGTGTGCAATAGCACACGAAAATCGTCAAAATGAGGCGTATGCTCGCTCCGGGGCTCGTTTGACCTTCCAAACGGCCCAGAAAACCCGTGATGGCCAACCGTATGCATAGACAACGTCTTGACGGACGTCCACGAACAAATTTGGCATTTTTGACGTCGGAATCCCGATCACCCAAAAAATGGTGTGCAATAGCACACGAAAATCGTCAAAATGAGGCGTATGCTCGCTCCGGGGCTCGTTTGACCTTCCAAACGGCCCAGAAAACCCGTGATGGCCAACCGTATGCATAGACAACGTCTTGACGGACGTCCACGAACAAATTTGGCATTTTTGACGTCGGAATCCCGATCACCCAAAAAATGGTGTGCAATAGCACACGAAAATCGTCAAAATGAGGCGTATGCTCGCTCCGGGGCTCGTTTGACCTTCCAAACGGCCCAGAAAACCCGTGATGGCCAACCGTATGCATAGACAACGTCTTGACGGACGTCCACGAACAAATTTGGCATTTTTGACGTCGGAATCCCGATCACCCAAAAAATGGTGTGCAATAGCACACGAAAATCGTCAAAATGAGGCGTATGCTCGCTCCGGGGCTCGTTTGACCTTCCAAACGGCCCAGAAAACCCGTGATGGCCAACCGTATGCATAGACAACGTCTTGACGGACGTCCACGAACAAATTTGGCATTTTTGACGTCGGAATCCCGATCACCCAAAAAATGGTGTGCAATAGCACACGAAAATCGTCAAAATGAGGCGTATGCTCGCTCCGGGGCTCGTTTGACCTTCCAAACGGCCCAGAAAACCCGTGATGGCCAACCGTATGCATAGACAACGTCTTGACGGACGTCCACGAACAAATTTGGCATTTTTGACGTCGGAATCCCGATCACCCAAAAAATGGTGTGCAATAGCACACGAAAATCGTCAAAATGAGGCGTATGCTCGCTCCGGGGCTCGTTTGACCTTCCAAACGGCCCAGAAAACCCGTGATGGCCAACCGTATGCATAGACAACGTCTTGACGGACGTCCACGAACAAATTTGGCATTTTTGACGTCGGAATCCCGATCACCCAAAAAATGGTGTGCAATAGCACACGAAAATCGTCAAAATGAGGCGTATGCTCGCTCCGGGGCTCGTTTGACCTTCCAAACGGCCCAGAAAACCCGTGATGGCCAACCGTATGCATAGACAACGTCTTGACGGACGTCCACGAACAAATTTGGCATTTTTGACGTCGGAATCCCGATCACCCAAAAAATGGTGTGCAATAGCACACGAAAATCGTCAAAATGAGGCGTATGCTCGCTCCGGGGCTCGTTTGACCTTCCAAACGGCCCAGAAAACCCGTGATGGCCAACCGTATGCATAGACAACGTCTTGACGGACGTCCACGAACAAATTTGGCATTTTTGACGTCGGAATCCCGATCACCCAAAAAATGGTGTGCAATAGCACACGAAAATCGTCAAAATGAGGCGTATGCTCGCTCCGGGGCTCGTTTGACCTTCCAAACGGCCCAGAAAACCCGTGATGGCCAACCGTATGCATAGACAACGTCTTGACGGACGTCCACGAACAAATTTGGCATTTTTGACGTCGGAATCCCGATCACCCAAAAAATGGTGTGCAATAGCACACGAAAATCGTCAAAATGAGGCGTATGCTCGCTCCGGGGCTCGTTTGACCTTCCAAACGGCCCAGAAAACCCGTGATGGCCAACCGTATGCATAGACAACGTCTTGACGGACGTCCACGAACAAATTTGGCATTTTTGACGTCGGAATCCCGATCACCCAAAAAATGGTGTGCAATAGCACACGAAAATCGTCAAAATGAGGCGTATGCTCGCTCCGGGGCTCGTTTGACCTTCCAAACGGCCCAGAAAACCCGTGATGGCCAACCGTATGCATAGACAACGTCTTGACGGACGTCCACGAACAAATTTGGCATTTTTGACGTCGGAATCCCGATCACCCAAAAAATGGTGTGCAATAGCACACGAAAATCGTCAAAATGAGGCGTATGCTCGCTCCGGGGCTCGTTTGACCTTCCAAACGGCCCAGAAAACCCGTGATGGCCAACCGTATGCATAGACAACGTCTTGACGGACGTCCACGAACAAATTTGGCATTTTTGACGTCGGAATCCCGATCACCCAAAAAATGGTGTGCAATAGCACACGAAAATCGTCAAAATGAGGCGTATGCTCGCTCCGGGGCTCGTTTGACCTTCCAAACGGCCCAGAAAACCCGTGATGGCCAACCGTATGCATAGACAACGTCTTGACGGACGTCCACGAACAAATTTGGCATTTTTGACGTCGGAATCCCGATCACCCAAAAAATGGTGTGCAATAGCACACGAAAATCGTCAAAATGAGGCGTATGCTCGCTCCGGGGCTCGTTTGACCTTCCAAACGGCCCAGAAAACCCGTGATGGCCAACCGTATGCATAGACAACGTCTTGACGGACGTCCACGAACAAATTTGGCATTTTTGACGTCGGAATCCCGATCACCCAAAAAATGGTGTGCAATAGCACACGAAAATCGTCAAAATGAGGCGTATGCTCGCTCCGGGGCTCGTTTGACCTTCCAAACGGCCCAGAAAACCCGTGATGGCCAACCGTATGCATAGACAACGTCTTGACGGACGTCCACGAACAAATTTGGCATTTTTGACGTCGGAATCCCGATCACCCAAAAAATGGTGTGCAATAGCACACGAAAATCGTCAAAATGAGGCGTATGCTCGCTCCGGGGCTCGTTTGACCTTCCAAACGGCCCAGAAAACCCGTGATGGCCAACCGTATGCATAGACAACGTCTTGACGGACGTCCACGAACAAATTTGGCATTTTTGACGTCGGAATCCCGATCACCCAAAAAATGGTGTGCAATAGCACACGAAAATCGTCAAAATGAGGCGTATGCTCGCTCCGGGGCTCGTTTGACCTTCCAAACGGCCCAGAAAACCCGTGATGGCCAACCGTATGCATAGACAACGTCTTGACGGACGTCCACGAACAAATTTGGCATTTTTGACGTCGGAATCCCGATCACCCAAAAAATGGTGTGCAATAGCACACGAAAATCGTCAAAATGAGGCGTATGCTCGCTCCGGGGCTCGTTTGACCTTCCAAACGGCCCAGAAAACCCGTGATGGCCAACCGTATGCATAGACAACGTCTTGACGGACGTCCACGAACAAATTTGGCATTTTTGACGTCGGAATCCCGATCACCCAAAAAATGGTGTGCAATAGCACACGAAAATCGTCAAAATGAGGCGTATGCTCGCTCCGGGGCTCGTTTGACCTTCCAAACGGCCCAGAAAACCCGTGATGGCCAACCGTATGCATAGACAACGTCTTGACGGACGTCCACGAACAAATTTGGCATTTTTGACGTCGGAATCCCGATCACCCAAAAAATGGTGTGCAATAGCACACGAAAATCGTCAAAATGAGGCGTATGCTCGCTCCGGGGCTCGTTTGACCTTCCAAACGGCCCAGAAAACCCGTGATGGCCAACCGTATGCATAGACAACGTCTTGACGGACGTCCACGAACAAATTTGGCATTTTTGACGTCGGAATCCCGATCACCCAAAAAATGGTGTGCAATAGCACACGAAAATCGTCAAAATGAGGCGTATGCTCGCTCCGGGGCTCGTTTGACCTTCCAAACGGCCCAGAAAACCCGTGATGGCCAACCGTATGCATAGACAACGTCTTGACGGACGTCCACGAACAAATTTGGCATTTTTGACGTCGGAATCCCGATCACCCAAAAAATGGTGTGCAATAGCACACGAAAATCGTCAAAATGAGGCGTATGCTCGCTCCGGGGCTCGTTTGACCTTCCAAACGGCCCAGAAAACCCGTGATGGCCAACCGTATGCATAGACAACGTCTTGACGGACGTCCACGAACAAATTTGGCATTTTTGACGTCGGAATCCCGATCACCCAAAAAATGGTGTGCAATAGCACACGAAAATCGTCAAAATGAGGCGTATGCTCGCTCCGGGGCTCGTTTGACCTTCCAAACGGCCCAGAAAACCCGTGATGGCCAACCGTATGCATAGACAACGTCTTGACGGACGTCCACGAACAAATTTGGCATTTTTGACGTCGGAATCCCGATCACCCAAAAAATGGTGTGCAATAGCACACGAAAATCGTCAAAATGAGGCGTATGCTCGCTCCGGGGCTCGTTTGACCTTCCAAACGGCCCAGAAAACCCGTGATGGCCAACCGTATGCATAGACAACGTCTTGACGGACGTCCACGAACAAATTTGGCATTTTTGACGTCGGAATCCCGATCACCCAAAAAATGGTGTGCAATAGCACACGAAAATCGTCAAAATGAGGCGTATGCTCGCTCCGGGGCTCGTTTGACCTTCCAAACGGCCCAGAAAACCCGTGATGGCCAACCGTATGCATAGACAACGTCTTGACGGACGTCCACGAACAAATTTGGCATTTTTGACGTCGGAATCCCGATCACCCAAAAAATGGTGTGCAATAGCACACGAAAATCGTCAAAATGAGGCGTATGCTCGCTCCGGGGCTCGTTTGACCTTCCAAACGGCCCAGAAAACCCGTGATGGCCAACCGTATGCATAGACAACGTCTTGACGGACGTCCACGAACAAATTTGGCATTTTTGACGTCGGAATCCCGATCACCCAAAAAATGGTGTGCAATAGCACACGAAAATCGTCAAAATGAGGCGTATGCTCGCTCCGGGGCTCGTTTGACCTTCCAAACGGCCCAGAAAACCCGTGATGGCCAACCGTATGCATAGACAACGTCTTGACGGACGTCCACGAACAAATTTGGCATTTTTGACGTCGGAATCCCGATCACCCAAAAAATGGTGTGCAATAGCACACGAAAATCGTCAAAATGAGGCGTATGCTCGCTCCGGGGCTCGTTTGACCTTCCAAACGGCCCAGAAAACCCGTGATGGCCAACCGTATGCATAGACAACGTCTTGACGGACGTCCACGAACAAATTTGGCATTTTTGACGTCGGAATCCCGATCACCCAAAAAATGGTGTGCAATAGCACACGAAAATCGTCAAAATGAGGCGTATGCTCGCTCCGGGGCTCGTTTGACCTTCCAAACGGCCCAGAAAACCCGTGATGGCCAACCGTATGCATAGACAACGTCTTGACGGACGTCCACGAACAAATTTGGCATTTTTGACGTCGGAATCCCGATCACCCAAAAAATGGTGTGCAATAGCACACGAAAATCGTCAAAATGAGGCGTATGCTCGCTCCGGGGCTCGTTTGACCTTCCAAACGGCCCAGAAAACCCGTGATGGCCAACCGTATGCATAGACAACGTCTTGACGGACGTCCACGAACAAATTTGGCATTTTTGACGTCGGAATCCCGATCACCCAAAAAATGGTGTGCAATAGCACACGAAAATCGTCAAAATGAGGCGTATGCTCGCTCCGGGGCTCGTTTGACCTTCCAAACGGCCCAGAAAACCCGTGATGGCCAACCGTATGCATAGACAACGTCTTGACGGACGTCCACGAACAAATTTGGCATTTTTGACGTCGGAATCCCGATCACCCAAAAAATGGTGTGCAATAGCACACGAAAATCGTCAAAATGAGGCGTATGCTCGCTCCGGGGCTCGTTTGACCTTCCAAACGGCCCAGAAAACCCGTGATGGCCAACCGTATGCATAGACAACGTCTTGACGGACGTCCACGAACAAATTTGGCATTTTTGACGTCGGAATCCCGATCACCCAAAAAATGGTGTGCAATAGCACACGAAAATCGTCAAAATGAGGCGTATGCTCGCTCCGGGGCTCGTTTGACCTTCCAAACGGCCCAGAAAACCCGTGATGGCCAACCGTATGCATAGACAACGTCTTGACGGACGTCCACGAACAAATTTGGCATTTTTGACGTCGGAATCCCGATCACCCAAAAAATGGTGTGCAATAGCACACGAAAATCGTCAAAATGAGGCGTATGCTCGCTCCGGGGCTCGTTTGACCTTCCAAACGGCCCAGAAAACCCGTGATGGCCAACCGTATGCATAGACAACGTCTTGACGGACGTCCACGAACAAATTTGGCATTTTTGACGTCGGAATCCCGATCACCCAAAAAATGGTGTGCAATAGCACACGAAAATCGTCAAAATGAGGCGTATGCTCGCTCCGGGGCTCGTTTGACCTTCCAAACGGCCCAGAAAACCCGTGATGGCCAACCGTATGCATAGACAACGTCTTGACGGACGTCCACGAACAAATTTGGCATTTTTGACGTCGGAATCCCGATCACCCAAAAAATGGTGTGCAATAGCACACGAAAATCGTCAAAATGAGGCGTATGCTCGCTCCGGGGCTCGTTTGACCTTCCAAACGGCCCAGAAAACCCGTGATGGCCAACCGTATGCATAGACAACGTCTTGACGGACGTCCACGAACAAATTTGGCATTTTTGACGTCGGAATCCCGATCACCCAAAAAATGGTGTGCAATAGCACACGAAAATCGTCAAAATGAGGCGTATGCTCGCTCCGGGGCTCGTTTGACCTTCCAAACGGCCCAGAAAACCCGTGATGGCCAACCGTATGCATAGACAACGTCTTGACGGACGTCCACGAACAAATTTGGCATTTTTGACGTCGGAATCCCGATCACCCAAAAAATGGTGTGCAATAGCACACGAAAATCGTCAAAATGAGGCGTATGCTCGCTCCGGGGCTCGTTTGACCTTCCAAACGGCCCAGAAAACCCGTGATGGCCAACCGTATGCATAGACAACGTCTTGACGGACGTCCACGAACAAATTTGGCATTTTTGACGTCGGAATCCCGATCACCCAAAAAATGGTGTGCAATAGCACACGAAAATCGTCAAAATGAGGCGTATGCTCGCTCCGGGGCTCGTTTGACCTTCCAAACGGCCCAGAAAACCCGTGATGGCCAACCGTATGCATAGACAACGTCTTGACGGACGTCCACGAACAAATTTGGCATTTTTGACGTCGGAATCCCGATCACCCAAAAAATGGTGTGCAATAGCACACGAAAATCGTCAAAATGAGGCGTATGCTCGCTCCGGGGCTCGTTTGACCTTCCAAACGGCCCAGAAAACCCGTGATGGCCAACCGTATGCATAGACAACGTCTTGACGGACGTCCACGAACAAATTTGGCATTTTTGACGTCGGAATCCCGATCACCCAAAAAATGGTGTGCAATAGCACACGAAAATCGTCAAAATGAGGCGTATGCTCGCTCCGGGGCTCGTTTGACCTTCCAAACGGCCCAGAAAACCCGTGATGGCCAACCGTATGCATAGACAACGTCTTGACGGACGTCCACGAACAAATTTGGCATTTTTGACGTCGGAATCCCGATCACCCAAAAAATGGTGTGCAATAGCACACGAAAATCGTCAAAATGAGGCGTATGCTCGCTCCGGGGCTCGTTTGACCTTCCAAACGGCCCAGAAAACCCGTGATGGCCAACCGTATGCATAGACAACGTCTTGACGGACGTCCACGAACAAATTTGGCATTTTTGACGTCGGAATCCCGATCACCCAAAAAATGGTGTGCAATAGCACACGAAAATCGTCAAAATGAGGCGTATGCTCGCTCCGGGGCTCGTTTGACCTTCCAAACGGCCCAGAAAACCCGTGATGGCCAACCGTATGCATAGACAACGTCTTGACGGACGTCCACGAACAAATTTGGCATTTTTGACGTCGGAATCCCGATCACCCAAAAAATGGTGTGCAATAGCACACGAAAATCGTCAAAATGAGGCGTATGCTCGCTCCGGGGCTCGTTTGACCTTCCAAACGGCCCAGAAAACCCGTGATGGCCAACCGTATGCATAGACAACGTCTTGACGGACGTCCACGAACAAATTTGGCATTTTTGACGTCGGAATCCCGATCACCCAAAAAATGGTGTGCAATAGCACACGAAAATCGTCAAAATGAGGCGTATGCTCGCTCCGGGGCTCGTTTGACCTTCCAAACGGCCCAGAAAACCCGTGATGGCCAACCGTATGCATAGACAACGTCTTGACGGACGTCCACGAACAAATTTGGCATTTTTGACGTCGGAATCCCGATCACCCAAAAAATGGTGTGCAATAGCACACGAAAATCGTCAAAATGAGGCGTATGCTCGCTCCGGGGCTCGTTTGACCTTCCAAACGGCCCAGAAAACCCGTGATGGCCAACCGTATGCATAGACAACGTCTTGACGGACGTCCACGAACAAATTTGGCATTTTTGACGTCGGAATCCCGATCACCCAAAAAATGGTGTGCAATAGCACACGAAAATCGTCAAAATGAGGCGTATGCTCGCTCCGGGGCTCGTTTGACCTTCCAAACGGCCCAGAAAACCCGTGATGGCCAACCGTATGCATAGACAACGTCTTGACGGACGTCCACGAACAAATTTGGCATTTTTGACGTCGGAATCCCGATCACCCAAAAAATGGTGTGCAATAGCACACGAAAATCGTCAAAATGAGGCGTATGCTCGCTCCGGGGCTCGTTTGACCTTCCAAACGGCCCAGAAAACCCGTGATGGCCAACCGTATGCATAGACAACGTCTTGACGGACGTCCACGAACAAATTTGGCATTTTTGACGTCGGAATCCCGATCACCCAAAAAATGGTGTGCAATAGCACACGAAAATCGTCAAAATGAGGCGTATGCTCGCTCCGGGGCTCGTTTGACCTTCCAAACGGCCCAGAAAACCCGTGATGGCCAACCGTATGCATAGACAACGTCTTGACGGACGTCCACGAACAAATTTGGCATTTTTGACGTCGGAATCCCGATCACCCAAAAAATGGTGTGCAATAGCACACGAAAATCGTCAAAATGAGGCGTATGCTCGCTCCGGGGCTCGTTTGACCTTCCAAACGGCCCAGAAAACCCGTGATGGCCAACCGTATGCATAGACAACGTCTTGACGGACGTCCACGAACAAATTTGGCATTTTTGACGTCGGAATCCCGATCACCCAAAAAATGGTGTGCAATAGCACACGAAAATCGTCAAAATGAGGCGTATGCTCGCTCCGGGGCTCGTTTGACCTTCCAAACGGCCCAGAAAACCCGTGATGGCCAACCGTATGCATAGACAACGTCTTGACGGACGTCCACGAACAAATTTGGCATTTTTGACGTCGGAATCCCGATCACCCAAAAAATGGTGTGCAATAGCACACGAAAATCGTCAAAATGAGGCGTATGCTCGCTCCGGGGCTCGTTTGACCTTCCAAACGGCCCAGAAAACCCGTGATGGCCAACCGTATGCATAGACAACGTCTTGACGGACGTCCACGAACAAATTTGGCATTTTTGACGTCGGAATCCCGATCACCCAAAAAATGGTGTGCAATAGCACACGAAAATCGTCAAAATGAGGCGTATGCTCGCTCCGGGGCTCGTTTGACCTTCCAAACGGCCCAGAAAACCCGTGATGGCCAACCGTATGCATAGACAACGTCTTGACGGACGTCCACGAACAAATTTGGCATTTTTGACGTCGGAATCCCGATCACCCAAAAAATGGTGTGCAATAGCACACGAAAATCGTCAAAATGAGGCGTATGCTCGCTCCGGGGCTCGTTTGACCTTCCAAACGGCCCAGAAAACCCGTGATGGCCAACCGTATGCATAGACAACGTCTTGACGGACGTCCACGAACAAATTTGGCATTTTTGACGTCGGAATCCCGATCACCCAAAAAATGGTGTGCAATAGCACACGAAAATCGTCAAAATGAGGCGTATGCTCGCTCCGGGGCTCGTTTGACCTTCCAAACGGCCCAGAAAACCCGTGATGGCCAACCGTATGCATAGACAACGTCTTGACGGACGTCCACGAACAAATTTGGCATTTTTGACGTCGGAATCCCGATCACCCAAAAAATGGTGTGCAATAGCACACGAAAATCGTCAAAATGAGGCGTATGCTCGCTCCGGGGCTCGTTTGACCTTCCAAACGGCCCAGAAAACCCGTGATGGCCAACCGTATGCATAGACAACGTCTTGACGGACGTCCACGAACAAATTTGGCATTTTTGACGTCGGAATCCCGATCACCCAAAAAATGGTGTGCAATAGCACACGAAAATCGTCAAAATGAGGCGTATGCTCGCTCCGGGGCTCGTTTGACCTTCCAAACGGCCCAGAAAACCCGTGATGGCCAACCGTATGCATAGACAACGTCTTGACGGACGTCCACGAACAAATTTGGCATTTTTGACGTCGGAATCCCGATCACCCAAAAAATGGTGTGCAATAGCACACGAAAATCGTCAAAATGAGGCGTATGCTCGCTCCGGGGCTCGTTTGACCTTCCAAACGGCCCAGAAAACCCGTGATGGCCAACCGTATGCATAGACAACGTCTTGACGGACGTCCACGAACAAATTTGGCATTTTTGACGTCGGAATCCCGATCACCCAAAAAATGGTGTGCAATAGCACACGAAAATCGTCAAAATGAGGCGTATGCTCGCTCCGGGGCTCGTTTGACCTTCCAAACGGCCCAGAAAACCCGTGATGGCCAACCGTATGCATAGACAACGTCTTGACGGACGTCCACGAACAAATTTGGCATTTTTGACGTCGGAATCCCGATCACCCAAAAAATGGTGTGCAATAGCACACGAAAATCGTCAAAATGAGGCGTATGCTCGCTCCGGGGCTCGTTTGACCTTCCAAACGGCCCAGAAAACCCGTGATGGCCAACCGTATGCATAGACAACGTCTTGACGGACGTCCACGAACAAATTTGGCATTTTTGACGTCGGAATCCCGATCACCCAAAAAATGGTGTGCAATAGC
The DNA here is from genome assembly GCA_034621305.1 of Solanum pimpinellifolium. NCBI lineage: Eukaryota > Viridiplantae > Streptophyta > Magnoliopsida > Solanales > Solanaceae > Solanum > Solanum pimpinellifolium. The sequence continues at coordinate 157,098 of JAWZUQ010000013.1, read as the reverse complement.
ACACGAAAATCGTCAAAATGAGGCGTATGCTCGCTCCGGGGCTCGTTTGACCTTCCAAACGGCCCAGAAAACCCGTGATGGCCAACCGTATGCATAGACAACGTCTTGACGGACGTCCACGAACAAATTTGGCATTTTTGACGTCGGAATCCCGATCACCCAAAAAATGGTGTGCAATAGCACACGAAAATCGTCAAAATGAGGCGTATGCTCGCTCCGGGGCTCGTTTGACCTTCCAAACGGCCCAGAAAACCCGTGATGGCCAACCGTATGCATAGACAACGTCTTGACGGACGTCCACGAACAAATTTGGCATTTTTGACGTCGGAATCCCGATCACCCAAAAAATGGTGTGCAATAGCACACGAAAATCGTCAAAATGAGGCGTATGCTCGCTCCGGGGCTCGTTTGACCTTCCAAACGGCCCAGAAAACCCGTGATGGCCAACCGTATGCATAGACAACGTCTTGACGGACGTCCACGAACAAATTTGGCATTTTTGACGTCGGAATCCCGATCACCCAAAAAATGGTGTGCAATAGCACACGAAAATCGTCAAAATGAGGCGTATGCTCGCTCCGGGGCTCGTTTGACCTTCCAAACGGCCCAGAAAACCCGTGATGGCCAACCGTATGCATAGACAACGTCTTGACGGACGTCCACGAACAAATTTGGCATTTTTGACGTCGGAATCCCGATCACCCAAAAAATGGTGTGCAATAGCACACGAAAATCGTCAAAATGAGGCGTATGCTCGCTCCGGGGCTCGTTTGACCTTCCAAACGGCCCAGAAAACCCGTGATGGCCAACCGTATGCATAGACAACGTCTTGACGGACGTCCACGAACAAATTTGGCATTTTTGACGTCGGAATCCCGATCACCCAAAAAATGGTGTGCAATAGCACACGAAAATCGTCAAAATGAGGCGTATGCTCGCTCCGGGGCTCGTTTGACCTTCCAAACGGCCCAGAAAACCCGTGATGGCCAACCGTATGCATAGACAACGTCTTGACGGACGTCCACGAACAAATTTGGCATTTTTGACGTCGGAATCCCGATCACCCAAAAAATGGTGTGCAATAGCACACGAAAATCGTCAAAATGAGGCGTATGCTCGCTCCGGGGCTCGTTTGACCTTCCAAACGGCCCAGAAAACCCGTGATGGCCAACCGTATGCATAGACAACGTCTTGACGGACGTCCACGAACAAATTTGGCATTTTTGACGTCGGAATCCCGATCACCCAAAAAATGGTGTGCAATAGCACACGAAAATCGTCAAAATGAGGCGTATGCTCGCTCCGGGGCTCGTTTGACCTTCCAAACGGCCCAGAAAACCCGTGATGGCCAACCGTATGCATAGACAACGTCTTGACGGACGTCCACGAACAAATTTGGCATTTTTGACGTCGGAATCCCGATCACCCAAAAAATGGTGTGCAATAGCACACGAAAATCGTCAAAATGAGGCGTATGCTCGCTCCGGGGCTCGTTTGACCTTCCAAACGGCCCAGAAAACCCGTGATGGCCAACCGTATGCATAGACAACGTCTTGACGGACGTCCACGAACAAATTTGGCATTTTTGACGTCGGAATCCCGATCACCCAAAAAATGGTGTGCAATAGCACACGAAAATCGTCAAAATGAGGCGTATGCTCGCTCCGGGGCTCGTTTGACCTTCCAAACGGCCCAGAAAACCCGTGATGGCCAACCGTATGCATAGACAACGTCTTGACGGACGTCCACGAACAAATTTGGCATTTTTGACGTCGGAATCCCGATCACCCAAAAAATGGTGTGCAATAGCACACGAAAATCGTCAAAATGAGGCGTATGCTCGCTCCGGGGCTCGTTTGACCTTCCAAACGGCCCAGAAAACCCGTGATGGCCAACCGTATGCATAGACAACGTCTTGACGGACGTCCACGAACAAATTTGGCATTTTTGACGTCGGAATCCCGATCACCCAAAAAATGGTGTGCAATAGCACACGAAAATCGTCAAAATGAGGCGTATGCTCGCTCCGGGGCTCGTTTGACCTTCCAAACGGCCCAGAAAACCCGTGATGGCCAACCGTATGCATAGACAACGTCTTGACGGACGTCCACGAACAAATTTGGCATTTTTGACGTCGGAATCCCGATCACCCAAAAAATGGTGTGCAATAGCACACGAAAATCGTCAAAATGAGGCGTATGCTCGCTCCGGGGCTCGTTTGACCTTCCAAACGGCCCAGAAAACCCGTGATGGCCAACCGTATGCATAGACAACGTCTTGACGGACGTCCACGAACAAATTTGGCATTTTTGACGTCGGAATCCCGATCACCCAAAAAATGGTGTGCAATAGCACACGAAAATCGTCAAAATGAGGCGTATGCTCGCTCCGGGGCTCGTTTGACCTTCCAAACGGCCCAGAAAACCCGTGATGGCCAACCGTATGCATAGACAACGTCTTGACGGACGTCCACGAACAAATTTGGCATTTTTGACGTCGGAATCCCGATCACCCAAAAAATGGTGTGCAATAGCACACGAAAATCGTCAAAATGAGGCGTATGCTCGCTCCGGGGCTCGTTTGACCTTCCAAACGGCCCAGAAAACCCGTGATGGCCAACCGTATGCATAGACAACGTCTTGACGGACGTCCACGAACAAATTTGGCATTTTTGACGTCGGAATCCCGATCACCCAAAAAATGGTGTGCAATAGCACACGAAAATCGTCAAAATGAGGCGTATGCTCGCTCCGGGGCTCGTTTGACCTTCCAAACGGCCCAGAAAACCCGTGATGGCCAACCGTATGCATAGACAACGTCTTGACGGACGTCCACGAACAAATTTGGCATTTTTGACGTCGGAATCCCGATCACCCAAAAAATGGTGTGCAATAGCACACGAAAATCGTCAAAATGAGGCGTATGCTCGCTCCGGGGCTCGTTTGACCTTCCAAACGGCCCAGAAAACCCGTGATGGCCAACCGTATGCATAGACAACGTCTTGACGGACGTCCACGAACAAATTTGGCATTTTTGACGTCGGAATCCCGATCACCCAAAAAATGGTGTGCAATAGCACACGAAAATCGTCAAAATGAGGCGTATGCTCGCTCCGGGGCTCGTTTGACCTTCCAAACGGCCCAGAAAACCCGTGATGGCCAACCGTATGCATAGACAACGTCTTGACGGACGTCCACGAACAAATTTGGCATTTTTGACGTCGGAATCCCGATCACCCAAAAAATGGTGTGCAATAGCACACGAAAATCGTCAAAATGAGGCGTATGCTCGCTCCGGGGCTCGTTTGACCTTCCAAACGGCCCAGAAAACCCGTGATGGCCAACCGTATGCATAGACAACGTCTTGACGGACGTCCACGAACAAATTTGGCATTTTTGACGTCGGAATCCCGATCACCCAAAAAATGGTGTGCAATAGCACACGAAAATCGTCAAAATGAGGCGTATGCTCGCTCCGGGGCTCGTTTGACCTTCCAAACGGCCCAGAAAACCCGTGATGGCCAACCGTATGCATAGACAACGTCTTGACGGACGTCCACGAACAAATTTGGCATTTTTGACGTCGGAATCCCGATCACCCAAAAAATGGTGTGCAATAGCACACGAAAATCGTCAAAATGAGGCGTATGCTCGCTCCGGGGCTCGTTTGACCTTCCAAACGACCCAGAAAACCCGTGATGGCCAACCGTATGCATAGACAACGTCTTGACGGACGTCCACGAACAAATTTGGCATTTTTGACGTCGGAATCCCGATCACCCAAAAAATGGTGTGCAATAGCACACGAAAATCGTCAAAATGAGGCGTATGCTCGCTCCGGGGCTCGTTTGACCTTCCAAACGGCCCAGAAAACCCGTGATGGCCAACCGTATGCATAGACAACGTCTTGACGGACGTCCACGAACAAATTTGGCATTTTTGACGTCGGAATCCCGATCACCCAAAAAATGGTGTGCAATAGCACACGAAAATCGTCAAAATGAGGCGTATGCTCGCTCCGGGGCTCGTTTGACCTTCCAAACGGCCCAGAAAACCCGTGATGGCCAACCGTATGCATAGACAACGTCTTGACGGACGTCCACGAACAAATTTGGCATTTTTGACGTCGGAATCCCGATCACCCAAAAAATGGTGTGCAATAGCACACGAAAATCGTCAAAATGAGGCGTATGCTCGCTCCGGGGCTCGTTTGACCTTCCAAACGGCCCAGAAAACCCGTGATGGCCAACCGTATGCATAGACAACGTCTTGACGGACGTCCACGAACAAATTTGGCATTTTTGACGTCGGAATCCCGATCACCCAAAAAATGGTGTGCAATAGCACACGAAAATCGTCAAAATGAGGCGTATGCTCGCTCCGGGGCTCGTTTGACCTTCCAAACGGCCCAGAAAACCCGTGATGGCCAACCGTATGCATAGACAACGTCTTGACGGACGTCCACGAACAAATTTGGCATTTTTGACGTCGGAATCCCGATCACCCAAAAAATGGTGTGCAATAGCACACGAAAATCGTCAAAATGAGGCGTATGCTCGCTCCGGGGCTCGTTTGACCTTCCAAACGGCCCAGAAAACCCGTGATGGCCAACCGTATGCATAGACAACGTCTTGACGGACGTCCACGAACAAATTTGGCATTTTTGACGTCGGAATCCCGATCACCCAAAAAATGGTGTGCAATAGCACACGAAAATCGTCAAAATGAGGCGTATGCTCGCTCCGGGGCTCGTTTGACCTTCCAAACGGCCCAGAAAACCCGTGATGGCCAACCGTATGCATAGACAACGTCTTGACGGACGTCCACGAACAAATTTGGCATTTTTGACGTCGGAATCCCGATCACCCAAAAAATGGTGTGCAATAGCACACGAAAATCGTCAAAATGAGGCGTATGCTCGCTCCGGGGCTCGTTTGACCTTCCAAACGGCCCAGAAAACCCGTGATGGCCAACCGTATGCATAGACAACGTCTTGACGGACGTCCACGAACAAATTTGGCATTTTTGACGTCGGAATCCCGATCACCCAAAAAATGGTGTGCAATAGCACACGAAAATCGTCAAAATGAGGCGTATGCTCGCTCCGGGGCTCGTTTGACCTTCCAAACGGCCCAGAAAACCCGTGATGGCCAACCGTATGCATAGACAACGTCTTGACGGACGTCCACGAACAAATTTGGCATTTTTGACGTCGGAATCCCGATCACCCAAAAAATGGTGTGCAATAGCACACGAAAATCGTCAAAATGAGGCGTATGCTCGCTCCGGGGCTCGTTTGACCTTCCAAACGACCCAGAAAACCCGTGATGGCCAACCGTATGCATAGACAACGTCTTGACGGACGTCCACGAACAAATTTGGCATTTTTGACGTCGGAATCCCGATCACCCAAAAAATGGTGTGCAATAGCACACGAAAATCGTCAAAATGAGGCGTATGCTCGCTCCGGGGCTCGTTTGACCTTCCAAACGGCCCAGAAAACCCGTGATGGCCAACCGTATGCATAGACAACGTCTTGACGGACGTCCACGAACAAATTTGGCATTTTTGACGTCGGAATCCCGATCACCCAAAAAATGGTGTGCAATAGCACACGAAAATCGTCAAAATGAGGCGTATGCTCGCTCCGGGGCTCGTTTGACCTTCCAAACGACCCAGAAAACCCGTGATGGCCAACCGTATGCATAGACAACGTCTTGACGGACGTCCACGAACAAATTTGGCATTTTTGACGTCGGAATCCCGATCACCCAAAAAATGGTGTGCAATAGCACACGAAAATCGTCAAAATGAGGCGTATGCTCGCTCCGGGGCTCGTTTGACCTTCCAAACGGCCCAGAAAACCCGTGATGGCCAACCGTATGCATAGACAACGTCTTGACGGACGTCCACGAACAAATTTGGCATTTTTGACGTCGGAATCCCGATCACCCAAAAAATGGTGTGCAATAGCACACGAAAATCGTCAAAATGAGGCGTATGCTCGCTCCGGGGCTCGTTTGACCTTCCAAACGACCCAGAAAACCCGTGATGGCCAACCGTATGCATAGACAACGTCTTGACGGACGTCCACGAACAAATTTGGCATTTTTGACGTCGGAATCCTGATCACCCAAAAAATGGTGTGCAATAGCACACGAAAATCGTCAAAATGAGGCCTCGCTCCGGGGCTCGTTTGACCTTCCAAACGGCCCAGAAAACCCGTGATGGCCAACCGTATGCATAGACAACGTCTTGACGGACGTCCACGAACAAATTTGGCATTTTTGACGTCGGAATCCCGATCACCCAAAAAATGGTGTGCAATAGCACACGAAAATCGTCAAAATGAGGCGTATGCTCGCTCCGGGGCTCGTTTGACCTTCCAAACGGCCCAGAAAACCCGTGATGGCCAACCGTATGCATAGACAACGTCTTGACGGACGTCCACGAACAAATTTGGCATTTTTGACGTCGGAATCCCGATCACCCAAAAAATGGTGTGCAATAGCACACGAAAATCGTCAAAATGAGGCGTATGCTCGCTCCGGGGCTCGTTTGACCTTCCAAACGGCCCAGAAAACCCGTGATGGCCAACCGTATGCATAGACAACGTCTTGACGGACGTCCACGAACAAATTTGGCATTTTTGACGTCGGAATCCCGATCACCCAAAAAATGGTGTGCAATAGCACACGAAAATCGTCAAAATGAGGCGTATGCTCGCTCCGGGGCTCGTTTGACCTTCCAAACGACCCAGAAAACCCGTGATGGCCAACCGTATGCATAGACAACGTCTTGACGGACGTCCACGAACAAATTTGGCATTTTTGACGTCGGAATCCCGATCACCCAAAAAATGGTGTGCAATAGCACACGAAAATCGTCAAAATGAGGCGTATGCTCGCTCCGGGGCTCGTTTGACCTTCCAAACGGCCCAGAAAACCCGTGATGGCCAACCGTATGCATAGACAACGTCTTGACGGACGTCCACGAACAAATTTGGCATTTTTGACGTCGGAATCCCGATCACCCAAAAAATGGTGTGCAATAGCACACGAAAATCGTCAAAATGAGGCGTATGCTCGCTCCGGGGCTCGTTTGACCTTCCAAACGACCCAGAAAACCCGTGATGGCCAACCGTATGCATAGACAACGTCTTGACGGACGTCCACGAACAAATTTGGCATTTTTGACGTTCTGACACGTCGGAAAATGAGGCGTATGCTCGCTCCGGGGCTCGTTTGACCTTCCAAACGGCCCAGAAAACCCGTGATGGCCAACCGTATGCATAGACAACGTCTTGACGGACGTCCACGAACAAATTTGGCATTTTTGACGTCGGAATCCCGATCACCCAAAAAATGGTGTGCAATAGCACACGAAAATCGTCAAAATGAGGCGTATGCTCGCTCCGGGGCTCGTTTGACCTTCCAAACGACCCAGAAAACCCGTGATGGCCAACCGTATGCATAGACAACGTCTTGACGGACGTCCACGAACAAATTTGGCATTTTTGACGTCGGAATCCCGATCACCCAAAAAATGGTGTGCAATAGCACACGAAAATCGTCAAAATGAGGCGTATGCTCGCTCCGGGGCTCGTTTGACCTTCCAAACGGCCCAGAAAACCCGTGATGGCCAACCGTATGCATAGACAACGTCTTGACGGACGTCCACGAACAAATTTGGCATTTTTGACGTCGGAATCCCGATCACCCAAAAAATGGTGTGCAATAGCACACGAAAATCGTCAAAATGAGGCGTATGCTCGCTCCGGGGCTCGTTTGACCTTCCAAACGGCCCAGAAAACCCGTGATGGCCAACCGTATGCATAGACAACGTCTGCATACGACAAATTCATTTGACGTGACGTCCACGAACAAATTGTGTGCAATAGCACACGAAAATCGTCAAAATGAGGCGTATGCTCGCTCCGGGGCTCGTTTGACCTTCCAAACGGCCCAGAAAACCCGTGATGGCCAACCGTATGCATAGACAACGTCTTGACGGACGTCCACGAACAAATTTGGCATTTTTGACGTCGGAATCCGATCACCCAAAAAATGGTGTGCAATAGCACACGAAAATCGTCAAAATGAGGCGTATGCTCGCTCCGGGGCTCGTTTGACCTTCCAAACGACCCAGAAAACCCGTGATGGCCAACCGTATGCATAGACAACGTCTTGACGGACGTCCACGAACAAATTTGGCATTTTTGACGTCGGAATCCCGATCACCCAAAAATGGTGTGCAATAGCACACGAAAATCGTCAAAATGAGGCGTATGCTCGCTCCGGGGCTCGTTTGACCTTCCAAACGGCCCAGAAAACCCGTGATGGCCAACCGTATGCATAGACAACGTCTTGACGGACGTCCACGAACAAATTTGCATTTTTGACGTCGGAATCCCGATCACCCAAAAAATGGTGTGCAATAGCACACGAAAATCGTCAAAATGAGGCGTATGCTCGCTCCGGGGCTCGTTTGACCTTCCAAACGGCCCAGAAAACCCGTGATGGCCAACCGTATGCATAGACAACGTCTTGACGGACGTCCACGAACAAATTTGGCATTTTTGACGTCGGAATCCTGATCACCCAAAAAATGGTGTGCAATAGCACACGAAAATCGTCAAAATGAGGCGTATGCTCGCTCCGGGGCTCGTTTGACCTTCCAAACGGCCCAGAAAACCCGTGATGGCCAACCGTATGCATAGACAACGTCTTGACGGACGTCCACGAACAAATTTGGCATTTTTGACGTCGGAATCCCGATCACCCAAAAAATGGTGTGCAATAGCACACGAAAATCGTCAAAATGAGGCGTATGCTCGCTCCGGGGCTCGTTTGACCTTCCAAACGCCCAGAAAACCCGTGATGGCCAACCGTATGCATAGACAACGTCTTGACGGACGTCCACGAACAAATTTGGCATTTTTGACGTCGGAATCCTGATCACCCAAAAAATGGTGTGCAATAGCACACGAAAATCGTCAAAATGAGGCGTATGCTCGCTCCGGGGCTCGTTTGACCTTCCAAAGGCCCAGAAAACCCGTGATGGCCAACCGTATGCATAGACAACGTCTTGACGGACGTCCACGAACAAATTTGGCATTTTTGACGTCGGAATCCTGATCACCCAAAAAATGGTGTGCAATAGCACACGAAAATCGTCAAAATGAGGCGTATGCTCGCTCCGGGGCTCGTTTGACCTTCCAAACGCCCAGAAAACCCGTGATGGCCAACCGTATGCATAGACAACGTCTTGACGGACGTCCACGAACAAATTTGGCATTTTTGACGTCGGAATCCCGATCACCCAAAAAATGGTGTGCAATAGCACACGAAAATCGTCAAAATGAGGCGTATGCTCGCTCCGGGGCTCGTTTGACCTTCCAAACGACCCAGAAAACCCGTGATGGCCAACCGTATGCATAGACAACGTCTTGACGGACGTCCACGAACAAATTTGGCATTTTTGACGTCGGAATCCTGATCACCCAAAAAATGGTGTGCAATAGCACACGAAAATCGTCAAAATGAGGCGTATGCTCGCTCCGGGGCTCGTTTGACCTTCCAACGACCCAGAAAACCCGTGATGGCCAACCGTATGCATAGACAACGTCTTGACGGACGTCCACGAACAAATTTGGCATTTTTGACGTCGGAATCCCGATCACCCAAAAAATGGTGTGCAATAGCACACGAAAATCGTCAAAATGAGGCGTATGCTCGCTCCGGGGCTCGTTTGACCTTCCAAACGACCCAGAAAACCCGTGATGGCCAACCGTATGCATAGACAACGTCTTGACGGACGTCCACGAACAAATTTGGCATTTTTGACGTCGGAATCCTGATCACCCAAAAAATGGTGTGCAATAGCACACGAAAATCGTCAAAATGAGGCGTATGCTCGCTCCGGGGCTCGTTTGACCTTCCAAACGGCCCAGAAAACCCGTGATGGCCAACCGTATGCATAGACAACGTCTTGACGGACGTCCACGAACAAATTTGGCATTTTTGACGTCGGAATCCCGATCACCCAAAAAATGGTGTGCAATAGCACACGAAAATCGTCAAAATGAGGCGTATGCTCGCTCCGGGGCTCGTTTGACCTTCCAAACGACCCAGAAAACCCGTGATGGCCAACCGTATGCATAGACAACGTCTTGACGGACGTCCACGAACAAATTTGGCATTTTTGACGTCGGAATCCTGATCACCCAAAAAATGGTGTGCAATAGCACACGAAAATCGTCAAAATGAGGCGTATGCTCGCTCCGGGGCTCGTTTGACCTTCCAAACGACCCAGAAAACCCGTGATGGCCAACCGTATGCATAGACAACGTCTTGACGGACGTCCACGAACAAATTTGGCATTTTTGACGTCGGAATCCAATAGCACACAAAATCGTCAATGAGGCGTATGCTCGCTCCGGGGGCTCGTTTGACCTTCCAAACGACCCAGAAAACCCGTGATGGCCAACCGTATGCATAGACAACGTCTTGACGGACGTCCACGAACAAATTTGGCATTTTTGACGTCGGAATCCTGATCACCCAAAAAATGGTGTGCAATAGCACACGAAAATCGTCAAAATGAGGCGTATGCTCGCTCCGGGGCTCGTTTGACCTTCCAAACGGCCCAGAAAACCCGTGATGGCCAACCGTATGCATAGACAACGTCTTGACGGACGTCCACGAACAAATTTGGCATTTTTGACGTCGGAATCCCGATCACCCAAAAAATGGTGTGCAATAGCACACGAAAATCGTCAAAATGAGGCGTATGCTCGCTCCGGGGCTCGTTTGACCTTCCAAACGACCCAGAAAACCCGTGATGGCCAACCGTATGCATAGACAACGTCTTGACGGACGTCCACGAACAAATTTGGCATTTTTGACGTCGGAATCCCGATCACCCAAAAAATGGTGTGCAATAGCACACGAAAATCGTCAAAATGAGGCGTATGCTCGCTCCGGGGCTCGTTTGACCTTCCAAACGGCCCAGAAAACCCGTGATGGCCAACCGTATGCATAGACAACGTCTTGACGGACGTCCACGAACAAATTTGGCATTTTTGACGTCGGAATCCCGATCACCCAAAAAATGGTGTGCAATAGCACACGAAAATCGTCAAAATGAGGCGTATGCTCGCTCCGGGGCTCGTTTGACCTTCCAAACGACCCAGAAAACCCGTGATGGCCAACCGTATGCATAGACAACGTCTTGACGGACGTCCACGAACAAATTTGGCATTTTTGACGTCGGAATCCTGATCACCCAAAAAATGGTGTGCAATAGCACACGAAAATCGTCAAAATGAGGCGTATGCTCGCTCCGGGGCTCGTTTGACCTTCCAAACGGCCCAGAAAACCCGTGATGGCCAACCGTATGCATAGACAACGTCTTGACGGACGTCCACGAACAAATTTGGCATTTTTGACGTCGGAATCCCGATCACCCCAAAAAATGGTGTGCAATAGCACACGAAAATCGTCAAAATGAGGCGTATGCTCGCTCCGGGGCTCGTTTGACCTTCCAAACGGCCCAGAAAACCCGTGATGGCCAACCGTATGCATAGACAACGTCTTGACGGACGTCCACGAACAAATTTGGCATTTTTGACGTCGGAATCCCGATCACCCAAAAAATGGTGTGCAATAGCACACGAAAATCGTCAAAATGAGGCGTATGCTCGCTCCGGGGCTCGTTTGACCTTCCAAACGACCCAGAAAACCCGTGATGGCCAACCGTATGCATAGACAACGTCTTGACGGACGTCCACGAACAAATTTGGCATTTTTGACGTCGGAATCCTGATCACCCAAAAAATGGTGTGCAATAGCACACGAAAATCGTCAAAATGAGGCGTATGCTCGCTCCGGGGCTCGTTTGACCTTCCAAACGACCCAGAAAACCCGTGATGGCCAACCGTATGCATAGACAACGTCTTGACGGACGTCCACGAACAAATTTGGCATTTTTGACGTCGGAATCCTGATCACCCAAAAAATGGTGTGCAATAGCACACGAAAATCGTCAAAATGAGGCGTATGCTCGCTCCGGGGCTCGTTTGACCTTCCAAACGGCCCAGAAAACCCGTGATGGCCAACCGTATGCATAGACAACGTCTTGACGGACGTCCACGAACAAATTTGGCATTTTTGACGTCGGAATCCCGATCACCCAAAAAATGGTGTGCAATAGCACACGAAAATCGTCAAAATGAGGCGTATGCTCGCTCCGGGGCTCGTTTGACCTTCCAAACGGCCCAGAAAACCCGTGATGGCCAACCGTATGCATAGACAACGTCTTGACGGACGTCCACGAACAAATTTGGCATTTTTGACGTCGGAATCCCGATCACCCAAAAAATGGTGTGCAATAGCACACGAAAATCGTCAAAATGAGGCGTATGCTCGCTCCGGGGCTCGTTTGACCTTCCAAACGACCCAGAAAACCCGTGATGGCCAACCGTATGCATAGACAACGTCTTGACGGACGTCCACGAACAAATTTGGCATTTTTGACGTCGGAATCCTGATCACCCAAAAAATGGTGTGCAATAGCACACGAAAATCGTCAAAATGAGGCGTATGCTCGCTCCGGGGCTCGTTTGACCTTCCAAACGGCCCAGAAAACCCGTGATGGCCAACCGTATGCATAGACAACGTCTTGACGGACGTCCACGAACAAATTTGGCATTTTTGACGTCGGAATCCCGATCACCCAAAAAATGGTGTGCAATAGCACACGAAAATCGTCAAAATGAGGCGTATGCTCGCTCCGGGGCTCGTTTGACCTTCCAAACGGCCCAGAAAACCCGTGATGGCCAACCGTATGCATAGACAACGTCTTGACGGACGTCCACGAACAAATTTGGCATTTTTGACGTCGGAATCCCGATCACCCAAAAAATGGTGTGCAATAGCACACGAAAATCGTCAAAATGAGGCGTATGCTCGCTCCGGGGCTCGTTTGACCTTCCAAACGGCCCAGAAAACCCGTGATGGCCAACCGTATGCATAGACAACGTCTTGACGGACGTCCACGAACAAATTTGGCATTTTTGACGTCGGAATCCCGATCACCCAAAAAATGGTGTGCAATAGCACACGAAAATCGTCAAAATGAGGCGTATGCTCGCTCCGGGGCTCGTTTGACCTTCCAAACGACCCAGAAAACCCGTGATGGCCAACCGTATGCATAGACAACGTCTTGACGGACGTCCACGAACAAATTTGGCATTTTTGACGTCGGAATCCCGATCACCCAAAAAATGGTGTGCAATAGCACACGAAAATCGTCAAAATGAGGCGTATGCTCGCTCCGGGGCTCGTTTGACCTTCCAAACGCCCCAGAAAACCCGTGATGGCCAACCGTATGCATAGACAACGTCTTGACGGACGTCCACGAACAAATTTGGCATTTTTGACGTCGGAATCCCGATCACCCAAAAAATGGTGTGCAATAGCACACGAAAATCGTCAAAATGAGGCGTATGCTCGCTCCGGGGCTCGTTTGACCTTCCAAACGACCCAGAAAACCCGTGATGGCCAACCGTATGCATAGACAACGTCTTGACGGACGTCCACGAACAAATTTGGCATTTTTGACGTCGGAATCCCGATCACCCAAAAATGGTGTGCAATAGCACACGAAAATCGTCAAAATGAGGCGTATGCTCGCTCCGGGGCTCGTTTGACCTTCCAAACGGCCCAGAAAACCCGTGATGGCCAACCGTATGCATAGACAACGTCTTGACGGACGTCCACGAACAAATTTGGCATTTTTGACGTCGGAATCCCGATCACCCAAAAAATGGTGTGCAATAGCACACGAAAATCGTCAAAATGAGGCGTATGCTCGCTCCGGGGCTCGTTTGACCTTCCAAACGACCCAGAAAACCCGTGATGGCCAACCGTATGCATAGACAACGTCTTGACGGACGTCCACGAACAAATTTGGCATTTTTGACGTCGGAATCCGATCACCCAAAAAATGGTGTGCAATAGCACACGAAAATCGTCAAAATGAGGCGTATGCTCGCTCCGGGGCTCGTTTGACCTTCCAAACGGCCCAGAAAACCCGTGATGGCCAACCGTATGCATAGACAACGTCTTGACGGACGTCCACGAACAAATTTGGCATTTTTGACGTCGGAATCCCGATCACCCAAAAAATGGTGTGCAATAGCACACGAAAATCGTCAAAATGAGGCGTATGCTCGCTCCGGGGCTCGTTTGACCTTCCAAACGGCCCAGAAAACCCGTGATGGCCAACCGTATGCATAGACAACGTCTTGACGGACGTCCACGAACAAATTTGGCATTTTTGACGTCGGAATCCCGATCACCCAAAAAATGGTGTGCAATAGCACACGAAAATCGTCAAAATGAGGCGTATGCTCGCTCCGGGGCTCGTTTGACCTTCCAAAGGCCCAGAAAACCCGTGATGGCCAACCGTATGCATAGACAACGTCTTGACGGACGTCCACGAACAAATTTGGCATTTTTGACGTCGGAATCCCGATCACCCAAAAAATGGTGTGCAATAGCACACGAAAATCGTCAAAATGAGGCGTATGCTCGCTCCGGGGCTCGTTTGACCTTCCAAACGACCCAGAAAACCCGTGATGGCCAACCGTATGCATAGACAACGTCTTGACGGACGTCCACGAACAAATTTGGCATTTTTGACGTCGGAATCCCGATCACCCAAAAAATGGTGTGCAATAGCACACGAAAATCGTCAAAATGAGGCGTATGCTCGCTCCGGGGCTCGTTTGACCTTCCAAACGGCCCAGAAAACCCGTGATGGCCAACCGTATGCATAGACAACGTCTTGACGGACGTCCACGAACAAATTTGGCATTTTTGACGTCGGAATCCCGATCACCCAAAAAATGGTGTGCAATAGCACACGAAAATCGTCAAAATGAGGCGTATGCTCGCTCCGGGGCTCGTTTGACCTTCCAAACGACCCAGAAAACCCGTGATGGCCAACCGTATGCATAGACAACGTCTTGACGGACGTCCACGAACAAATTTGGCATTTTTGACGTCGGAATCCTGATCACCCAAAAAATGGTGTGCAATAGCACACGAAAATCGTCAAAATGAGGCGTATGCTCGCTCCGGGGCTCGTTTGACCTTCCAAACGGCCCAGAAAACCCGTGATGGCCAACCGTATGCATAGACAACGTCTTGACGGACGTCCACGAACAAATTTGGCATTTTTGACGTCGGAATCCCGATCACCCAAAAATGGTGTGCAATAGCACACGAAAATCGTCAAAATGAGGCGTATGCTCGCTCCGGGGCTCGTTTGACCTTCCAAACGACCCAGAAAACCCGTGATGGCCAACCGTATGCATAGACAACGTCTTGACGGACGTCCACGAACAAATTTGGCATTTTTGACGTCGGAATCCCGATCACCCCAAAAATGGTGTGCAATAGCACACGAAAATCGTCAAAATGAGGCGTATGCTCGCTCCGGGGCTCGTTTGACCTTCCAAACGCCCAGAAAACCCGTGATGGCCAACCGTATGCATAGACAACGTCTTGACGGACGTCCACGAACAAATTTGGCATTTTTGACGTCGGAATCCTGATCACCCAAAAAATGGTGTGCAATAGCACACGAAAATCGTCAAAATGAGGCGTATGCTCGCTCCGGGGCTCGTTTGACCTTCCAAACGACCCAGAAAACCCGTGATGGCCAACCGTATGCATAGACAACGTCTTGACGGACGTCCACGAACAAATTTGGCATTTTTGACGTCGGAATCCCGATCACCCAAAAAATGGTGTGCAATAGCACACGAAAATCGTCAAAATGAGGCGTATGCTCGCTCCGGGGCTCGTTTGACCTTCCAAACGGCCCAGAAAACCCGTGATGGCCAACCGTATGCATAGACAACGTCTTGACGGACGTCCACGAACAAATTTGGCATTTTTGACGTCGGAATCCCGATCACCCAAAAATGGTGTGCAATAGCACACGAAAATCGTCAAAATGAGGCGTATGCTCGCTCCGGGGCTCGTTTGACCTTCCAAACGACCCAGAAAACCCGTGATGGCCAACCGTATGCATAGACAACGTCTTGACGGACGTCCACGAACAAATTTGGCATTTTTGACGTCGGAATCCCGATCACCCAAAAAATGGTGTGCAATAGCACACGAAAATCGTCAAAATGAGGCGTATGCTCGCTCCGGGGCTCGTTTGACCTTCCAAACGGCCCAGAAAACCCGTGATGGCCAACCGTATGCATAGACAACGTCTTGACGGACGTCCACGAACAAATTTGGCATTTTTGACGTCGGAATCCCGATCACCCAAAAAATGGTGTGTGCAATAGCACACGAAAATCGTCAAAATGAGGCGTATGCTCGCTCCGGGGCTCGTTTGACCTTCCAAACGACCCAGAAAACCCGTGATGGCCAACCGTATGCATAGACAACGTCTTGACGGACGTCCACGAACAAATTTGGCATTTTTGACGTCGGAATCCTGATCACCCAAAAAATGGTGTGCAATAGCACACGAAAATCGTCAAAATGAGGCGTATGCTCGCTCCGGGGCTCGTTTGACCTTCCAAACGGCCCAGAAAACCCGTGATGGCCAACCGTATGCATAGACAACGTCTTGACGGACGTCCACGAACAAATTTTGGCATTTTTGACGTCGGAATCCCGATCACCCAAAAAATGGTGTGCAATAGCACACGAAAATCGTCAAAATGAGGCGTATGCTCGCTCCGGGGCTCGTTTGACCTTCCAAACGACCCAGAAAACCCGTGATGGCCAACCGTATGCATAGACAACGTCTTGACGGACGTCCACGAACAAATTTGGCATTTTTGACGTCGGAATCCTGATCACCCAAAAAATGGTGTGCAATAGCACACGAAAATCGTCAAAATGAGGCGTATGCTCGCTCCGGGGCTCGTTTGACCTTCCAAACGGCCCAGAAAACCCGTGATGGCCAACCGTATGCATAGACAACGTCTTGACGGACGTCCACGAACAAATTTGGCATTTTTGACGTCGGAATCCCGATCACCCAAAAAATGGTGTGCAATAGCACACGAAAATCGTCAAAATGAGGCGTATGCTCGCTCCGGGGCTCGTTTGACCTTCCAAACGACCCAGAAAACCCGTGATGGCCAACCGTATGCATAGACAACGTCTTGACGGACGTCCACGAACAAATTTGGCATTTTTGACGTCGGAATCCTGATCACCCAAAAAATGGTGTGCAATAGCACACGAAAATCGTCAAAATGAGGCGTATGCTCGCTCCGGGGCTCGTTTGACCTTCCAAACGCCCAGAAAACCCGTGATGGCCAACCGTATGCATAGACAACGTCTTGACGGACGTCCACGAACAAATTTGGCATTTTTGACGTCGGAATCCCGATCACCCAAAAATGGTGTGCAATAGCACACGAAAATCGTCAAAATGAGGCGTATGCTCGCTCCGGGGCTCGTTTGACCTTCCAACGACCCAGAAAACCCGTGATGGCCAACCGTATGCATAGACAACGTCTTGACGGACGTCCACGAACAAATTTGGCATTTTTGACGTCGGAATCCTGATCACCCAAAAATGGTGTGCAATAGCACACGAAAATCGTCAAAATGAGGCGTATGCTCGCTCCGGGGCTCGTTTGACCTTCCAAACGCCCAGAAAACCCGTGATGGCCAACCGTATGCATAGACAACGTCTTGACGGACGTCCACGAACAAATTTGGCATTTTTGACGTCGGAATCCCGATCACCCAAAAAATGGTGTGCAATAGCACACGAAAATCGTCAAAATGAGGCGTATGCTCGCTCCGGGGCTCGTTTGACCTTCCAAACGACCCAGAAAACCCGTGATGGCCAACCGTATGCATAGACAACGTCTTGACGGACGTCCACGAACAAATTTGGCATTTTTGACGTCGGAATCCCGATCACCCAAAAAATGGTGTGCAATAGCACACGAAAATCGTCAAAATGAGGCGTATGCTCGCTCCGGGGCTCGTTTGACCTTCCAAACGGCCCAGAAAACCCGTGATGGCCAACCGTATGCATAGACAACGTCTTGACGGACGTCCACGAACAAATTTGGCATTTTTGACGTCGGAATCCCGATCACCCAAAAAATGGTGTGCAATAGCACACGAAAATCGTCAAAATGAGGCGTATGCTCGCTCCGGGGCTCGTTTGACCTTCCAAACGGCCCAGAAAACCCGTGATGGCCAACCGTATGCATAGACAACGTCTTGACGGACGTCCACGAACAAATTTGGCATTTTTGACGTCGGAATCCCGATCACCCAAAAAATGGTGTGCAATAGCACACGAAAATCGTCAAAATGAGGCGTATGCTCGCTCCGGGGCTCGTTTGACCTTCCAAACGGCCCAGAAAACCCGTGATGGCCAACCGTATGCATAGACAACGTCTTGACGGACGTCCACGAACAAATTTGGCATTTTTGACGTCGGAATCCCGATCACCCAAAAAATGGTGTGCAATAGCACACGAAAATCGTCAAAATGAGGCGTATGCTCGCTCCGGGGCTCGTTTGACCTTCCAAACGACCCAGAAAACCCGTGATGGCCAACCGTATGCATAGACAACGTCTTGACGGACGTCCACGAACAAATTTGGCATTTTTGACGTCGGAATCCTGATCACCCAAAAATGGTGTGCAATAGCACACGAAAATCGTCAAAATGAGGCGTATGCTCGCTCCGGGGCTCGTTTGACCTTCCAACGGCCCAGAAAACCCGTGATGGCCAACCGTATGCATAGACAACGTCTTGACGGACGTCCACGAACAAATTTGGCATTTTTGACGTCGGAATCCCGATCACCCAAAAAATGGTGTGCAATAGCACACGAAAATCGTCAAAATGAGGCGTATGCTCGCTCCGGGGCTCGTTTGACCTTCCAAACGCCCAGAAAACCCGTGATGGCCAACCGTATGCATAGACAACGTCTTGACGGACGTCCACGAACAAATTTGGCATTTTTGACGTCGGAATCCCGATCACCCAAAAAATGGTGTGCAATAGCACACGAAAATCGTCAAAATGAGGCGTATGCTCGCTCCGGGGCTCGTTTGACCTTCCAAACGACCCAGAAAACCCGTGATGGCCAACCGTATGCATAGACAACGTCTTGACGGACGTCCACGAACAAATTTGGCATTTTTGACGTCGGAATCCCGATCACCCAAAAAATGGTGTGCAATAGCACACGAAAATCGTCAAAATGAGGCGTATGCTCGCTCCGGGGCTCGTTTGACCTTCCAAACGGCCCAGAAACCCGTGATGGCCAACCGTATGCATAGACAACGTCTTGACGGACGTCCACGAACAAATTTGGCATTTTTGACGTCGGAATCCCGATCACCCAAAAAATGGTGTGCAATAGCACACGAAAATCGTCAAAATGAGGCGTATGCTCGCTCCGGGGCTCGTTTGACCTTCCAAACGGCCCAGAAAACCCGTGATGGCCAACCGTATGCATAGACAACGTCTTGACGGACGTCCACGAACAAATTTGGCATTTTTGACGTCGGAATCCTGATCACCCAAAAAATGGTGTGCAATAGCACACGAAAATCGTCAAAATGAGGCGTATGCTCGCTCCGGGGCTCGTTTGACCTTCCAAACGGCCCAGAAAACCCGTGATGGCCAACCGTATGCATAGACAACGTCTTGACGGACGTCCACGAACAAATTTGGCATTTTTGACGTCGGAATCCCGATCACCCCAAAAAATGGTGTGCAATAGCACACGAAATCGTCAAAATGAGGCGTATGCTCGCTCCGGGGCTCGTTTGACCTTCCAAACGGCCCAGAAAACCCGTGATGGCCAACCGTATGCATAGACAACGTCTTGACGGACGTCCACGAACAAATTTGGCATTTTTGACGTCGGAATCCCGATCACCCAAAAAATGGTGTGCAATAGCACACGAAAATCGTCAAAATGAGGCGTATGCTCGCTCCGGGGCTCGTTTGACCTTCCAAACGACCAGAAAAAACCGTGATGGCCAACCGTATGCATAGACAACGTCTTGACGGACGTCCACGAACAAATTTGGCATTTTTGACGTCGGAATCCTGATCACCCAAAAAATGGTGTGCAATAGCACACGAAAATCGTCAAAATGAGGCGTATGCTCGCTCCGGGGCTCGTTTGACCTTCCAAATGGCCCAGAAAACCCGTGATGGCCAACCGTATGCATAGACAACGTCTTGACGGACGTCCACGAACAAATTTGGCATTTTTGACGTCGGAATCCCGATCACCCAAAAAATGGTGTGCAATAGCACACGAAAATCGTCAAAATGAGGCGTATGCTCGCTCCGGGGCTCGTTTGACCTTCCAAACGACCCAGAAAACCCGTGATGGCCAACCGTATGCATAGACAACGTCTTGACGGACGTCCACGAACAAATTTGGCATTTTTGACGTCGGAATCCGATCACCAACAAAAATGGTGTGCAATAGCACACGAAAATCGTCAAAATGAGGCGTATGCTCGCTCCGGGGCTCGTTTGACCTTCCAAACGGCCCAGAAAACCCGTGATGGCCAACCGTATGCATAGACAACGTCTTGACGGACGTCCACGAACAAATTTGGCATTTTTGACGTCGGAATCCCGATCACCCAAAAAATGGTGTGCAATAGCACACGAAAATCGTCAAAATGAGGCGTATGCTCGCTCCGGGGCTCGTTTGACCTTCCAACGACCAGAAAACCCGTGATGGCCAACCGTATGCATAGACAACGTCTTGACGGACGTCCACGAACAAATTTGGCATTTTTGACGTCGGAATCCTGATCACCCAAAAAATGTGTGCAATAGCACACGAAAATCGTCAAAATGAGGCGTATGCTCGCTCCGGGGCTCGTTTGACCTTCCAAACGGCCCAGAAAACCCGTGATGGCCAACCGTATGCATAGACAACGTCTTGACGGACGTCCACGAACAAATTTGGCATTTTTGACGTCGGAATCCCGATCACCCAAAAATGGTGTGCAATAGCACACGAAAATCGTCAAAATGAGGCGTATGCTCGCTCCGGGGCTCGTTTGACCTTCCAAACGGCCCAGAAAACCCGTGATGGCCAACCGTATGCATAGACAACGTCTTGACGGACGTCCACGAACAAATTGGCATTTTTGTTGACGTCGGAATCCCGATCACCCAAAAAATGGTGTGCAATAGCACACGAAAATCGTCAAAATGAGGCGTATGCTCGCTCCGGGGCTCGTTTGACCTTCCAAACGCCAGAAAAACCCGTGATGGCCAACCGTATGCATAGACAACGTCTTGACGGACGTCCACGAACAAATTTGGCATTTTTGACGTCGGAATCCTGATCACCCAAAAAATGGTGTGCAATAGCACACGAAAATCGTCAAAATGAGGCGTATGCTCGCTCCGGGGCTCGTTTGACCTTCCAAACGACCCAGAAAACCCGTGATGGCCAACCGTATGCATAGACAAACGTCTTGACGGACGTCCACGAACAAATTTGGCATTTTTGACGTCGGAATCCCGATCACCCAAAAAATGGTGTGCAATAGCACACGAAAATCGTCAAAATGAGGCGTATGCTCGCTCCGGGGCTCGTTTGACCTTCCAATGGCCCAGAAAACCCGTGATGGCCAACCGTATGCATAGACAACGTCTTGACGGACGTCCACGAACAAATTTGGCATTTTTGACGTCGGAATCCCGATCACCCAAAAAATGTGTGTGCAATAGCACACGAAAATCGTCAAAATGAGGCGTATGCTCGCTCCGGGGCTCGTTTGACCTTCCAAACGACCCAGAAAACCCGTGATGGCCAACCGTATGCATAGACAACGTCTTGACGGACGTCCACGAACAAAATTTGGCATTTTTGACGTCGGAATCCCTGATCACCCAAAAAATGGTGTGCAATAGCACACGAAAATCGTCAAAATGAGGCGTATGCTCGCTCCGGGGCTCGTTTGACCTTCCAACGGCCCAGAAAACCCGTGATGGCCAACCGTATGCATAGACACGTCTTGACGGACGTCCACGAACAAATTTGGCATTTTTTGACGTCGGAATCCCCGATCACCCCAAAAAATGGTGTGCAATAGCACACGAAAATCGTCAAAATGAGGCGTATGCTCGCTCCGGGGCTCGTTTGACCTTCCAAACGGCCCAGAAAAACCCGTGATGGCCAACCGTATGCATAGACAACGTCTTGACGGACGTCCACGAACAAATTTGGCATTTTTGACGTCGGAATCCTGATCACCCAAAAAATGGTGTGCAATAGCACACGAAACTCGTCAAAATGAGGCGTATGC
>JAWZUQ010000013.1:53056-134229 GCA_034621305.1 Solanum pimpinellifolium | reverse complement strand
ATTTTTTCGTGGACGTCCGTCAAGACGTTGTCTATGCATACGGTTGCCATCAACGGGTTTTCTGGGTCGTTTGGAAGGTCAAACGAGCCCCGGAGCGAGCATACCCTCATTTTGACGATTTTCGTGTGCTATTGCACACCATTTTTTGGGTGATCGGGATTCCGACGTCAAAAATGCCAAATTTGTTCGTGGACGTCCGTCAAGACTTGTCTATTATGCATACGGTTGGCCATCACGGGTTTTCTGGGTCCGTTTGGAAGGTCAAACGAGCCCCGAGCGAGCATACGCCTCATTTTGACGATTTTCGTGTGCTATTGCGCACCATTTTTTTGGTGATCGGGATTTCCGACGTCAAAAATGCCAATTTGTTCGTGGACGTCCGTCAAGACGTTGTCTATGCATACGGTTGGCCATCACGGGTTTTCTGGGCCGTTGGAAGGTCAAACAGCCCCGGAGCGAGCATACGCCTCATTTTGACGATTTTCGTGTGCTATTGCACACCATTTTTTTGGTGATCAGGATTCCGACGTCAAAATGCCAAATTTATTGTTCGTGGACGTCCGTCAAGACGTTGTCTATGCATACGGTTGGCCATCACGGGTTTTTCTGGGCCGTTTGGAAGGTCAAACGAGCCCCGGAGCGAGCATACGCCTCATTTTGACGATTTTCGTGTGCTATTGCACACCATTTTTTGGTGATCGGATTCCGACGTCAAAATGCCAAATTTGTTCGTGGACGTCCGTCAAGACGTTGTCTATGCATACGGTTGGCCATCACGGGTTTTTCTGGGTCGTTTGGAAGGTCAAACGAGCCCCGGAGCGAGCATACGCCTCATTTTGACGATTTTCGTGTGCTATTGCACACCATTTTTTGGGTGATCGGAGATTCCGACGTCAAAAATGCCAAATTTGTTCGTGGACGTCCGTCAAGACGTTGTCTATGCATACGGTTGGCCATCACGGGTTTTCTGGGTCGTTTGGAAGGTCAAACGAGCCCGGAGCGAGCATACGCCTCATTTTGACGATTTTCGTGTGCTATTGCACACCATTTTTTTGGTGATCGGATTCCGACGTCAAAAATGCCAAATTTGTTCGTGGACTCCGTCAAGACGTTGTCTATGCATACGGTTGGCCATCACGGGTTTTCTGGGGCGTTTGGAAGGTCAAACGAGCCCCGGAGCGAGCATACGCCTCATTTTGACGATTTTTCGTGTGCTATTGCACACCATTTTTGGGTGATCGGATTCCGACGTCAAAAATGCCAAATTTGTTCGTGGACGTCCGTCAGACGTTGTCTATGCATACGGTTGGCCATCACGGTTTTTCTGGGTCGTTTGGAAGGTCAAACGAGCCCCGGAGCGAGCATACGCCTCATTTTGACGATTTTCGTGTGCTATTGCACACCATTTTTTTGGTGATCAGGATTCCGACGTCAAAAATGCCAAATTTGTTCGTGGACGTCCGTCAAGACGTTGTCTATGCATACGGTTGGCCATCACGGGTTTTTCTGGGTCGTTTGGAAGGTCAAACGAGCCCCGGAGCGAGCATACGCCTCATTTTGACGATTTTCGTGTGCTATTGCACACCATTTTTTGGTGATCAGGATTCCGACGTCAAAAATGCCAAATTTGTTCGTGGACGTCCGTCAAGACGTTGTCTATGCATACGGTTGGCCATCACGGTTTTCTGGGTCGTTTGGAAGGTCAAACGAGCCCCGGAGCGAGCATACGCCTCATTTTGACGATTTTCGTGTGCTATTGCACACCATTTTTTGGGTGATCGGGATTCCGACGTCAAAAATGCCAAATTTGTTCGTGGGACGTCGTCAAGACGTTGTCTATGCATACGGTTGGCCATCACGGGTTTTCTGGGGTCGTTTGGAAGGTCAAACGAGCCCCGGAGCGAGCATACGCCTCATTTTGACGATTTTCGTGTGCTATTGCACACCATTTTTTGGGTGATCGGGATTCCGACGTCAAAAATGCCAAATTTGTTCGTGGACGTCCGTCAAGACGTTGTCTATGCATACGGTTGGCCATCACGGGTTTTCTGGGCCGTTTGGAAGGTCAAACGAGCCCCGGAGCGAGCATACGCCTCATTTTGACGATTTTCGTGTGCTATTGCACACCATTTTTTGGGTGATCGGATTCCGACGTCAAAATGCCAAATTGTTCGTGGACGTCCGTCAAGACGTTGTCTATGCATACGGTTGGCCATCACGGGTTTTCTGGGTCGTTTGGAAGGTCAAACGAGCCCCGGAGCGAGCATACGCCTCATTTTGACGATTTTCGTGTGCTATTGCACACCATTTTTTGGGTGATCGGGATTCCGACGTCAAAATGCCAAATTTGTTCGTGGACGTCCGTCAAGACGTTGTCTATGCATACGGTTGGCCATCACGGGTTTTCTGGGCCGTTTGGAAGGTCAAACGAGCCCCGGAGCGAGCATACGCCTCATTTTGACGATTTTCGTGTGCTATTGCACACCATTTTTTGGGTGATCGGGATTCCGACGTCAAAATTGCCAAATTTGTTCGTGGACGTCCGTCAAGACGTTGTCTATGCATACGGTTGGCCATCACGGGTTTTCTGGGTCGTTTGGAAGGTCAACGAGCCCCGGAGCGAGCATACGCCTCATTTTGACGATTTTCGTGTGCTATTGCACACCATTTTTTGGGTGATCGGGATTCCGACGTCAAAAATGCCAAATTTGTTCGTGGACGTCCGTCAAGACGTTGTCTATGCATACGGTTGGCCATCACGGGTTTTCTGGGTCGTTTGGAAGGTCAACGAGCCCCGGAGCGAGCATACGCCTCATTTTGACGATTTTCGTGTGCTATTGCACACCATTTTTTGGGTGATCGGATTCCGACGTCAAAAATGCCAAATTTGTTCGTGGACGTCCGTCAAGACTTGTCTATGCATACGGTTGGCCATCACGGGTTTTCTGGGGCGTTTGGAAGGTCAAACGAGCCCCGGAGCGAGCATACGCCTCATTTTGACGATTTTCGTGTGCTATTGCACACCATTTTTTGGGTGATCGGGATTCCGACGTCAAAATGCCAAATTTGTTCGTGGACGTCCGTCAAGACGTTGTCTATGCATACGGTTGGCCATCACGGGTTTTTCTGGTCGTTTGGAAGGTCAAACGAGCCCCGGAGCGAGCATACGCCTCATTTTGACGATTTTCGTGTGCTATTGCACACCATTTTTTGGTGATCGGGATTCCGACGTCAAAAATGCAAATTTGTTCGTGGACGTCCGTCAAGACGTTGTCTATGCATACGGTTGGCCATCACGGTTTTCTGGGCCGTTTGGAAGGTCAAACGAGCCCCGGAGCGAGCATACGCCTCATTTTGACGATTTTCGTGTGCTATTGCACACCATTTTTTGGGTGATCGGATTCCGACGTCAAAAATGCCAAATTTGTTCGTGGACGTCCGTCAGAGACTTGTCTATGCATACGGTTGGCCATCACGGGTTTTCTGGGCCGTTTGGAAGGTCAAACGAGCCCCGGAGCGGCATACGCCTCATTTTGACGATTTTCGTGTGCTATTGCACACCATTTTTTGGGTGATCGGGATTCCGACGTCAAAAATGCCAATTTTGTTCGTGGACGTCCGTCAAGACGTTGTCTATGCATACGGTTGGCCATCACGGGTTTTCTGGGTCTTTTGGAAGGTCAAACGAGCCCCGGAGCGAGCATACGCCTCATTTTGACGATTTTCGTGTGCTATTGCACACCATTTTTTGGGTGATCGGGATTCCGACGTCAAAAATGCCAAATTTGTTCGTGGACGTCCGTCAAGACGTTGTCTATGCATACGGTTGGCCATCACGGGTTTTCTGGGTCGTTTGGAAGGTCAAACGAGCCCCGGAGCGAGCATACGCCTCATTTTGACGATTTTCGTGTGCTATTGCACACCATTTTTTGGGTGATCGGATTCCGACGTCAAAAATGCCAAATTTGTTCGTGGACGTCCGTCAAGACGTTGTCTATGCATACGGTTGGCCATCACGGTTTTTCTCTGGGCCGTTTGGAAGGTCAAACGAGCCCCGGAGCGAGCATACGCCTCATTTTGACGATTTTCGTGTGCTATTGCACACCATTTTTTTGGTGATCGGGATTCCGACGTCAAAAATGCCAAATTTGTTCGTGGACGTCCGTCAAGACGTTGTCTATGCATACGGTTGGCCATCACGGGTTTTCTGGGTCCGTTTGGAAGGTCAAACGAGCCCCGGAGCGAGCATACGCCTCATTTTGACGATTTTTCGTGTGCTATTGCACACCATTTTTTGGGTGATCGGGATTCCGACGTCAAAAATGCCAAATTTGTTCGTGGACGTCCGTCAAGACGTTGTCTATGCATACGGTTGGCCATCACGGTTTTTCTGGTCCGTTTGGAAGGTCAAACGAGCCCCGGAGCGAGCATACGCCTCATTTTGACGATTTTCGTGTGCTATTGCACACCATTTTTTGGGTGATCGGGATTCCGACGTCAAAAATGCCAAATTTGTTCGTGGACGTCCGTCAAGACGTTGTCTATGATGCATACGGTTGGCCATCACGGGTTTTCTGGGTCGTTTGGAAGGTCAAACGAGCCCCGGAGCGAGCATACGCCTCATTTTGACGATTTTCGTGTGCTATTGCACACCATTTTTTGGGTGATCGGGATTCCGACGTCAAAAATGCCAAATTTGTTCGTGGACGTCCGTCAAGACGTTGTCTATGCATACGGTTGGCCATCACGGGTTTTCTGGGTCCGTTTGGAAGGTCAAACGAGCCCCGGAGCGAGCATACGCCTCATTTTGACGATTTTCGTGTGCTATTGCACACCATTTTTTTGGTGATCGGGATTCCGACGTCAAAAATGCCAATTTGTTCGTGGACGTCCGTCAAGACGTTGTCTATGCATACGGTTGGCCATCACGGTTTTTCTGGGTCGTTTGGAAGGTCAAACGAGCCCCGGAGCGAGCATACGCCTCATTTTGACGATTTTCGTGTGCTATTGCACACCATTTTTTGGGTGATCGGGATTCCGACGTCAAAAATGCCAAATTTGTTCGTGGACGTCCGTCAAGACGTTGTCTATGCATACGGTTGGCCATCACGGGTTTTCTGGGTCGTTTGGAAGGTCAAACGAGCCCCGGAGCGAGCATACGCCTCATTTTGACGATTTTCGTGTGCTATTGCACACCATTTTTTGGGTGATCGGGATTCCGACGTCAAAATGCCAAATTTGTTCGTGGACGTCCGTCAAGACGTTGTCTATGCATACGGTTGGCCATCACGGGTTTTCTGGGTCGTTTGGAAGGTCAAACGAGCCCCGGAGCGAGCATACGCCTCATTTTGACGATTTTCGTGTGCTATTGCACACCATTTTTTGGGTGATCAGGATTCCGACGTCAAAAATGCCAAATTTGTTCGTGGACGTCCGTCAAGACGTTGTCTATGCATACGGTTGGCCATCACGGGTTTTCTGGGTCGTTTGGAAGGTCAAACGAGCCCCGGAGCGAGCATACGCCTCATTTTGACGATTTTCGTGTGCTATTGCACACCATTTTTTGGGTGATCGGGATTCCGACGTCAAAAATGCCAAATTTGTTCGTGGACGTCCGTCAAGACGTTGTCTATGCATACGGTTGGCCATCACGGGTTTTCTGGGCGTTTGGAAGGTCAAACGAGCCCCGGAGCGAGCATACGCCTCATTTTGACGATTTTCGTGTGCTATTGCACACCATTTTTTGGGTGATCGGGATTCCGACGTCAAAAATGCCAAATTTGTTCGTGGACGTCCGTCAAGACGTTGTCTATGCATACGGTTGGCCATCACGGGTTTTCTGGGTCGTTTGGAAGGTCAAACGAGCCCCGGAGCGAGCATACGCCTCATTTTGACGATTTTCGTGTGCTATTGCACACCATTTTTTGGGTGATCGGGATTCCGACGTCAAAAATGCCAAATTTGTTCGTGGACGTCCGTCAAGACGTTGTCTATGCATACGGTTGGCCATCACGGGTTTTCTGGGTCGTTTGGAAGGTCAAACGAGCCCCGGAGCGAGCATACGCCTCATTTTGACGATTTTCGTGTGCTATTGCACACCATTTTTTGGGTGATCGGGATTCCGACGTCAAAAATGCCAAATTTGTTCGTGGACGTCCGTCAAGACGTTGTCTATGCATACGGTTGGCCATCACGGGTTTTCTGGGTCGTTTGGAAGGTCAAACGAGCCCCGGAGCGAGCATACGCCTCATTTTGACGATTTTCGTGTGCTATTGCACACC
Source organism: Solanum pimpinellifolium (assembly GCA_034621305.1). NCBI lineage: Eukaryota > Viridiplantae > Streptophyta > Magnoliopsida > Solanales > Solanaceae > Solanum > Solanum pimpinellifolium. Next base: position 127,948 of record JAWZUQ010000013.1, on the reverse strand, counting down.
ATTTTTTGGGTGATCGGGATTCCGACGTCAAAAATGCCAAATTTGTTCGTGGACGTCCGTCAAGACGTTGTCTATGCATACGGTTGGCCATCACGGGTTTTCTGGGTCGTTTGGAAGGTCAAACGAGCCCCGGAGCGAGCATACGCCTCATTTTGACGATTTTCGTGTGCTATTGCACACCATTTTTTGGGTGATCGGGATTCCGACGTCAAAAATGCCAAATTTGTTCGTGGACGTCCGTCAAGACGTTGTCTATGCATACGGTTGGCCATCACGGGTTTTCTGGGTCGTTTGGAAGGTCAAACGAGCCCCGGAGCGAGCATACGCCTCATTTTGACGATTTTCGTGTGCTATTGCACACCATTTTTTGGGTGATCGGGATTCCGACGTCAAAAATGCCAAATTTGTTCGTGGACGTCCGTCAAGACGTTGTCTATGCATACGGTTGGCCATCACGGGTTTTCTGGGCGTTTGGAAGGTCAAACGAGCCCCGGAGCGAGCATACGCCTCATTTTGACGATTTTCGTGTGCTATTGCACACCATTTTTTGGGTGATCGGGATTCCGACGTCAAAAATGCCAAATTTGTTCGTGGACGTCCGTCAAGACGTTGTCTATGCATACGGTTGGCCATCACGGGTTTTCTGGGTCGTTTGGAAGGTCAAACGAGCCCCGGAGCGAGCATACGCCTCATTTTGACGATTTTCGTGTGCTATTGCACACCATTTTTTGGGTGATCGGGATTCCGACGTCAAAAATGCCAAATTTGTTCGTGGACGTCCGTCAAGACGTTGTCTATGCATACGGTTGGCCATCACGGGTTTTCTGGGTCGTTTGGAAGGTCAAACGAGCCCCGGAGCGAGCATACGCCTCATTTTGACGATTTTCGTGTGCTATTGCACACCATTTTTTGGGTGATCGGGATTCCGACGTCAAAAATGCCAAATTTGTTCGTGGACGTCCGTCAAGACGTTGTCTATGCATACGGTTGGCCATCACGGGTTTTCTGGGTCGTTTGGAAGGTCAAACGAGCCCCGGAGCGAGCATACGCCTCATTTTGACGATTTTCGTGTGCTATTGCACACCATTTTTTGGGTGATCGGGATTCCGACGTCAAAAATGCCAAATTTGTTCGTGGACGTCCGTCAAGACGTTGTCTATGCATACGGTTGGCCATCACGGGTTTTCTGGGTCGTTTGGAAGGTCAAACGAGCCCCGGAGCGAGCATACGCCTCATTTTGACGATTTTCGTGTGCTATTGCACACCATTTTTTGGGTGATCGGGATTCCGACGTCAAAAATGCCAAATTTGTTCGTGGACGTCCGTCAAGACGTTGTCTATGCATACGGTTGGCCATCACGGGTTTTCTGGGTCGTTTGGAAGGTCAAACGAGCCCCGGAGCGAGCATACGCCTCATTTTGACGATTTTCGTGTGCTATTGCACACCATTTTTTGGGTGATCGGATTCCGACGTCAAAAATGCCAAATTTGTTCGTGGACGTCCGTCAAGACGTTGTCTATGCATACGGTTGGCCATCACGGGTTTTCTGGGTCGTTTGGAAGGTCAAACGAGCCCCGGAGCGAGCATACGCCTCATTTTGACGATTTTCGTGTGCTATTGCACACCATTTTTTGGGTGATCGGGATTCCGACGTCAAAAATGCCAAATTTGTTCGTGGACGTCCGTCAAGACGTTGTCTATGCATACGGTTGGCCATCACGGGTTTTCTGGGTCGTTTGGAAGGTCAAACGAGCCCCGGAGCGAGCATACGCCTCATTTTGACGATTTTCGTGTGCTATTGCACACCATTTTTTGGGTGATCGGGATTCCGACGTCAAAAATGCCAAATTTGTTCGTGGACGTCCGTCAAGACGTTGTCTATGCATACGGTTGGCCATCACGGGTTTTCTGGGTCGTTTGGAAGGTCAAACGAGCCCCGGAGCGAGCATACGCCTCATTTTGACGATTTTCGTGTGCTATTGCACACCATTTTTTGGGTGATCGGGATTCCGACGTCAAAAATGCCAAATTTGTTCGTGGACGTCCGTCAAGACGTTGTCTATGCATACGGTTGGCCATCACGGGTTTTCTGGGTCGTTTGGAAGGTCAAACGAGCCCCGGAGCGAGCATACGCCTCATTTTGACGATTTTCGTGTGCTATTGCACACCATTTTTTGGGTGATCGGGATTCCGACGTCAAAAATGCCAAATTTGTTCGTGGACGTCCGTCAAGACGTTGTCTATGCATACGGTTGGCCATCACGGGTTTTCTGGGTCGTTTGGAAGGTCAAACGAGCCCCGGAGCGAGCATACGCCTCATTTTGACGATTTTCGTGTGCTATTGCACACCATTTTTTGGGTGATCGGGATTCCGACGTCAAAAATGCCAAATTTGTTCGTGGACGTCCGTCAAGACGTTGTCTATGCATACGGTTGGCCATCACGGGTTTTCTGGGTCGTTTGGAAGGTCAAACGAGCCCCGGAGCGAGCATACGCCTCATTTTGACGATTTTCGTGTGCTATTGCACACCATTTTTTGGGTGATCGGGATTCCGACGTCAAAAATGCCAAATTTGTTCGTGGACGTCCGTCAAGACGTTGTCTATGCATACGGTTGGCCATCACGGGTTTTCTGGGTCGTTTGGAAGGTCAAACGAGCCCCGGAGCGAGCATACGCCTCATTTTGACGATTTTCGTGTGCTATTGCACACCATTTTTTGGGTGATCGGGATTCCGACGTCAAAAATGCCAAATTTGTTCGTGGACGTCCGTCAAGACGTTGTCTATGCATACGGTTGGCCATCACGGGTTTTCTGGGTCGTTTGGAAGGTCAAACGAGCCCCGGAGCGAGCATACGCCTCATTTTGACGATTTTCGTGTGCTATTGCACACCATTTTTTGGGTGATCGGGATTCCGACGTCAAAAATGCCAAATTTGTTCGTGGACGTCCGTCAAGACGTTGTCTATGCATACGGTTGGCCATCACGGGTTTTCTGGGTCGTTTGGAAGGTCAAACGAGCCCCGGAGCGAGCATACGCCTCATTTTGACGATTTTCGTGTGCTATTGCACACCATTTTTTGGGTGATCGGATTCCGACGTCAAAAATGCCAAATTTGTTCGTGGACGTCCGTCAAGACGTTGTCTATGCATACGGTTGGCCATCACGGGTTTTCTGGGTCGTTTGGAAGGTCAAACGAGCCCCGGAGCGAGCATACGCCTCATTTTGACGATTTTCGTGTGCTATTGCACACCATTTTTTGGGTGATCGGGATTCCGACGTCAAAAATGCCAAATTTGTTCGTGGACGTCCGTCAAGACGTTGTCTATGCATACGGTTGGCCATCACGGGTTTTCTGGGTCGTTTGGAAGGTCAAACGAGCCCCGGAGCGAGCATACGCCTCATTTTGACGATTTTCGTGTGCTATTGCACACCATTTTTTGGGTGATCGGGATTCCGACGTCAAAAATGCCAAATTTGTTCGTGGACGTCCGTCAAGACGTTGTCTATGCATACGGTTGGCCATCACGGGTTTTCTGGGTCGTTTGGAAGGTCAAACGAGCCCCGGAGCGAGCATACGCCTCATTTTGACGATTTTCGTGTGCTATTGCACACCATTTTTTGGGTGATCGGGATTCCGACGTCAAAAATGCCAAATTTGTTCGTGGACGTCCGTCAAGACGTTGTCTATGCATACGGTTGGCCATCACGGGTTTTCTGGGTCGTTTGGAAGGTCAAACGAGCCCCGGAGCGAGCATACGCCTCATTTTGACGATTTTCGTGTGCTATTGCACACCATTTTTTGGGTGATCGGGATTCCGACGTCAAAAATGCCAAATTTGTTCGTGGACGTCCGTCAAGACGTTGTCTATGCATACGGTTGGCCATCACGGGTTTTCTGGGTCGTTTGGAAGGTCAAACGAGCCCCGGAGCGAGCATACGCCTCATTTTGACGATTTTCGTGTGCTATTGCACACCATTTTTTGGGTGATCGGGATTCCGACGTCAAAAATGCCAAATTTGTTCGTGGACGTCCGTCAAGACGTTGTCTATGCATACGGTTGGCCATCACGGGTTTTCTGGGTCGTTTGGAAGGTCAAACGAGCCCCGGAGCGAGCATACGCCTCATTTTGACGATTTTCGTGTGCTATTGCACACCATTTTTTGGGTGATCGGGATTCCGACGTCAAAAATGCCAAATTTGTTCGTGGACGTCCGTCAAGACGTTGTCTATGCATACGGTTGGCCATCACGGGTTTTCTGGGTCGTTTGGAAGGTCAAACGAGCCCCGGAGCGAGCATACGCCTCATTTTGACGATTTTCGTGTGCTATTGCACACCATTTTTTGGGTGATCGGGATTCCGACGTCAAAAATGCCAAATTTGTTCGTGGACGTCCGTCAAGACGTTGTCTATGCATACGGTTGGCCATCACGGGTTTTCTGGGTCGTTTGGAAGGTCAAACGAGCCCCGGAGCGAGCATACGCCTCATTTTGACGATTTTCGTGTGCTATTGCACACCATTTTTTGGGTGATCGGGATTCCGACGTCAAAAATGCCAAATTTGTTCGTGGACGTCCGTCAAGACGTTGTCTATGCATACGGTTGGCCATCACGGGTTTTCTGGGTCGTTTGGAAGGTCAAACGAGCCCCGGAGCGAGCATACGCCTCATTTTGACGATTTTCGTGTGCTATTGCACACCATTTTTTGGGTGATCGGGATTCCGACGTCAAAAATGCCAAATTTGTTCGTGGACGTCCGTCAAGACGTTGTCTATGCATACGGTTGGCCATCACGGGTTTTCTGGGTCGTTTGGAAGGTCAAACGAGCCCCGGAGCGAGCATACGCCTCATTTTGACGATTTTCGTGTGCTATTGCACACCATTTTTTGGGTGATCGGGATTCCGACGTCAAAAATGCCAAATTTGTTCGTGGACGTCCGTCAAGACGTTGTCTATGCATACGGTTGGCCATCACGGGTTTTCTGGGTCGTTTGGAAGGTCAAACGAGCCCCGGAGCGAGCATACGCCTCATTTTGACGATTTTCGTGTGCTATTGCACACCATTTTTTGGGTGATCGGGATTCCGACGTCAAAAATGCCAAATTTGTTCGTGGACGTCCGTCAAGACGTTGTCTATGCATACGGTTGGCCATCACGGGTTTTCTGGGTCGTTTGGAAGGTCAAACGAGCCCCGGAGCGAGCATACGCCTCATTTTGACGATTTTCGTGTGCTATTGCACACCATTTTTTGGGTGATCGGGATTCCGACGTCAAAAATGCCAAATTTGTTCGTGGACGTCCGTCAAGACGTTGTCTATGCATACGGTTGGCCATCACGGGTTTTCTGGGTCGTTTGGAAGGTCAAACGAGCCCCGGAGCGAGCATACGCCTCATTTTGACGATTTTCGTGTGCTATTGCACACCATTTTTTGGGTGATCGGGATTCCGACGTCAAAAATGCCAAATTTGTTCGTGGACGTCCGTCAAGACGTTGTCTATGCATACGGTTGGCCATCACGGGTTTTCTGGGTCGTTTGGAAGGTCAAACGAGCCCCGGAGCGAGCATACGCCTCATTTTGACGATTTTCGTGTGCTATTGCACACCATTTTTTGGGTGATCGGGATTCCGACGTCAAAAATGCCAAATTTGTTCGTGGACGTCCGTCAAGACGTTGTCTATGCATACGGTTGGCCATCACGGGTTTTCTGGGTCGTTTGGAAGGTCAAACGAGCCCCGGAGCGAGCATACGCCTCATTTTGACGATTTTCGTGTGCTATTGCACACCATTTTTTGGGTGATCGGGATTCCGACGTCAAAAATGCCAAATTTGTTCGTGGACGTCCGTCAAGACGTTGTCTATGCATACGGTTGGCCATCACGGGTTTTCTGGGTCGTTTGGAAGGTCAAACGAGCCCCGGAGCGAGCATACGCCTCATTTTGACGATTTTCGTGTGCTATTGCACACCATTTTTTGGGTGATCGGGATTCCGACGTCAAAAATGCCAAATTTGTTCGTGGACGTCCGTCAAGACGTTGTCTATGCATACGGTTGGCCATCACGGGTTTTCTGGGTCGTTTGGAAGGTCAAACGAGCCCCGGAGCGAGCATACGCCTCATTTTGACGATTTTCGTGTGCTATTGCACACCATTTTTTGGGTGATCGGATTCCGACGTCAAAAATGCCAAATTTGTTCGTGGACGTCCGTCAAGACGTTGTCTATGCATACGGTTGGCCATCACGGGTTTTCTGGGTCGTTTGGAAGGTCAAACGAGCCCCGGAGCGAGCATACGCCTCATTTTGACGATTTTCGTGTGCTATTGCACACCATTTTTTGGGTGATCGGGATTCCGACGTCAAAAATGCCAAATTTGTTCGTGGACGTCCGTCAAGACGTTGTCTATGCATACGGTTGGCCATCACGGGTTTTCTGGGTCGTTTGGAAGGTCAAACGAGCCCCGGAGCGAGCATACGCCTCATTTTGACGATTTTCGTGTGCTATTGCACACCATTTTTTGGGTGATCGGGATTCCGACGTCAAAAATGCCAAATTTGTTCGTGGACGTCCGTCAAGACGTTGTCTATGCATACGGTTGGCCATCACGGGTTTTCTGGGTCGTTTGGAAGGTCAAACGAGCCCCGGAGCGAGCATACGCCTCATTTTGACGATTTTCGTGTGCTATTGCACACCATTTTTTGGGTGATCGGGATTCCGACGTCAAAAATGCCAAATTTGTTCGTGGACGTCCGTCAAGACGTTGTCTATGCATACGGTTGGCCATCACGGGTTTTCTGGGTCGTTTGGAAGGTCAAACGAGCCCCGGAGCGAGCATACGCCTCATTTTGACGATTTTCGTGTGCTATTGCACACCATTTTTTGGGTGATCGGGATTCCGACGTCAAAAATGCCAAATTTGTTCGTGGACGTCCGTCAAGACGTTGTCTATGCATACGGTTGGCCATCACGGGTTTTCTGGGTCGTTTGGAAGGTCAAACGAGCCCCGGAGCGAGCATACGCCTCATTTTGACGATTTTCGTGTGCTATTGCACACCATTTTTTGGGTGATCGGGATTCCGACGTCAAAAATGCCAAATTTGTTCGTGGACGTCCGTCAAGACGTTGTCTATGCATACGGTTGGCCATCACGGGTTTTCTGGGTCGTTTGGAAGGTCAAACGAGCCCCGGAGCGAGCATACGCCTCATTTTGACGATTTTCGTGTGCTATTGCACACCATTTTTTGGGTGATCGGGATTCCGACGTCAAAAATGCCAAATTTGTTCGTGGACGTCCGTCAAGACGTTGTCTATGCATACGGTTGGCCATCACGGGTTTTCTGGGTCGTTTGGAAGGTCAAACGAGCCCCGGAGCGAGCATACGCCTCATTTTGACGATTTTCGTGTGCTATTGCACACCATTTTTTGGGTGATCGGGATTCCGACGTCAAAAATGCCAAATTTGTTCGTGGACGTCCGTCAAGACGTTGTCTATGCATACGGTTGGCCATCACGGGTTTTCTGGGTCGTTTGGAAGGTCAAACGAGCCCCGGAGCGAGCATACGCCTCATTTTGACGATTTTCGTGTGCTATTGCACACCATTTTTTGGGTGATCGGGATTCCGACGTCAAAAATGCCAAATTTGTTCGTGGACGTCCGTCAAGACGTTGTCTATGCATACGGTTGGCCATCACGGGTTTTCTGGGTCGTTTGGAAGGTCAAACGAGCCCCGGAGCGAGCATACGCCTCATTTTGACGATTTTCGTGTGCTATTGCACACCATTTTTTGGGTGATCGGGATTCCGACGTCAAAAATGCCAAATTTGTTCGTGGACGTCCGTCAAGACGTTGTCTATGCATACGGTTGGCCATCACGGGTTTTCTGGGTCGTTTGGAAGGTCAAACGAGCCCCGGAGCGAGCATACGCCTCATTTTGACGATTTTCGTGTGCTATTGCACACCATTTTTTGGGTGATCGGATTCCGACGTCAAAAATGCCAAATTTGTTCGTGGACGTCCGTCAAGACGTTGTCTATGCATACGGTTGGCCATCACGGGTTTTCTGGGTCGTTTGGAAGGTCAAACGAGCCCCGGAGCGAGCATACGCCTCATTTTGACGATTTTCGTGTGCTATTGCACACCATTTTTTGGGTGATCGGGATTCCGACGTCAAAAATGCCAAATTTGTTCGTGGACGTCCGTCAAGACGTTGTCTATGCATACGGTTGGCCATCACGGGTTTTCTGGGTCGTTTGGAAGGTCAAACGAGCCCCGGAGCGAGCATACGCCTCATTTTGACGATTTTCGTGTGCTATTGCACACCATTTTTTGGGTGATCGGGATTCCGACGTCAAAAATGCCAAATTTGTTCGTGGACGTCCGTCAAGACGTTGTCTATGCATACGGTTGGCCATCACGGGTTTTCTGGGTCGTTTGGAAGGTCAAACGAGCCCCGGAGCGAGCATACGCCTCATTTTGACGATTTTCGTGTGCTATTGCACACCATTTTTTGGGTGATCGGGATTCCGACGTCAAAAATGCCAAATTTGTTCGTGGACGTCCGTCAAGACGTTGTCTATGCATACGGTTGGCCATCACGGGTTTTCTGGGTCGTTTGGAAGGTCAAACGAGCCCCGGAGCGAGCATACGCCTCATTTTGACGATTTTCGTGTGCTATTGCACACCATTTTTTGGGTGATCGGGATTCCGACGTCAAAAATGCCAAATTTGTTCGTGGACGTCCGTCAAGACGTTGTCTATGCATACGGTTGGCCATCACGGGTTTTCTGGGTCGTTTGGAAGGTCAAACGAGCCCCGGAGCGAGCATACGCCTCATTTTGACGATTTTCGTGTGCTATTGCACACCATTTTTTGGGTGATCGGGATTCCGACGTCAAAAATGCCAAATTTGTTCGTGGACGTCCGTCAAGACGTTGTCTATGCATACGGTTGGCCATCACGGGTTTTCTGGGTCGTTTGGAAGGTCAAACGAGCCCCGGAGCGAGCATACGCCTCATTTTGACGATTTTCGTGTGCTATTGCACACCATTTTTTGGGTGATCGGGATTCCGACGTCAAAAATGCCAAATTTGTTCGTGGACGTCCGTCAAGACGTTGTCTATGCATACGGTTGGCCATCACGGGTTTTCTGGGTCGTTTGGAAGGTCAAACGAGCCCCGGAGCGAGCATACGCCTCATTTTGACGATTTTCGTGTGCTATTGCACACCATTTTTTGGGTGATCGGGATTCCGACGTCAAAAATGCCAAATTTGTTCGTGGACGTCCGTCAAGACGTTGTCTATGCATACGGTTGGCCATCACGGGTTTTCTGGGTCGTTTGGAAGGTCAAACGAGCCCCGGAGCGAGCATACGCCTCATTTTGACGATTTTCGTGTGCTATTGCACACCATTTTTTGGGTGATCGGGATTCCGACGTCAAAAATGCCAAATTTGTTCGTGGACGTCCGTCAAGACGTTGTCTATGCATACGGTTGGCCATCACGGGTTTTCTGGGTCGTTTGGAAGGTCAAACGAGCCCCGGAGCGAGCATACGCCTCATTTTGACGATTTTCGTGTGCTATTGCACACCATTTTTTGGGTGATCGGGATTCCGACGTCAAAAATGCCAAATTTGTTCGTGGACGTCCGTCAAGACGTTGTCTATGCATACGGTTGGCCATCACGGGTTTTCTGGGTCGTTTGGAAGGTCAAACGAGCCCCGGAGCGAGCATACGCCTCATTTTGACGATTTTCGTGTGCTATTGCACACCATTTTTTGGGTGATCGGGATTCCGACGTCAAAAATGCCAAATTTGTTCGTGGACGTCCGTCAAGACGTTGTCTATGCATACGGTTGGCCATCACGGGTTTTCTGGGTCGTTTGGAAGGTCAAACGAGCCCCGGAGCGAGCATACGCCTCATTTTGACGATTTTCGTGTGCTATTGCACACCATTTTTTGGGTGATCGGGATTCCGACGTCAAAAATGCCAAATTTGTTCGTGGACGTCCGTCAAGACGTTGTCTATGCATACGGTTGGCCATCACGGGTTTTCTGGGTCGTTTGGAAGGTCAAACGAGCCCCGGAGCGAGCATACGCCTCATTTTGACGATTTTCGTGTGCTATTGCACACCATTTTTTGGGTGATCGGGATTCCGACGTCAAAAATGCCAAATTTGTTCGTGGACGTCCGTCAAGACGTTGTCTATGCATACGGTTGGCCATCACGGGTTTTCTGGGTCGTTTGGAAGGTCAAACGAGCCCCGGAGCGAGCATACGCCTCATTTTGACGATTTTCGTGTGCTATTGCACACCATTTTTTGGGTGATCGGGATTCCGACGTCAAAAATGCCAAATTTGTTCGTGGACGTCCGTCAAGACGTTGTCTATGCATACGGTTGGCCATCACGGGTTTTCTGGGTCGTTTGGAAGGTCAAACGAGCCCCGGAGCGAGCATACGCCTCATTTTGACGATTTTCGTGTGCTATTGCACACCATTTTTTGGGTGATCGGGATTCCGACGTCAAAAATGCCAAATTTGTTCGTGGACGTCCGTCAAGACGTTGTCTATGCATACGGTTGGCCATCACGGGTTTTCTGGGTCGTTTGGAAGGTCAAACGAGCCCCGGAGCGAGCATACGCCTCATTTTGACGATTTTCGTGTGCTATTGCACACCATTTTTTGGGTGATCGGGATTCCGACGTCAAAAATGCCAAATTTGTTCGTGGACGTCCGTCAAGACGTTGTCTATGCATACGGTTGGCCATCACGGGTTTTCTGGGTCGTTTGGAAGGTCAAACGAGCCCCGGAGCGAGCATACGCCTCATTTTGACGATTTTCGTGTGCTATTGCACACCATTTTTTGGGTGATCGGGATTCCGACGTCAAAAATGCCAAATTTGTTCGTGGACGTCCGTCAAGACGTTGTCTATGCATACGGTTGGCCATCACGGGTTTTCTGGGTCGTTTGGAAGGTCAAACGAGCCCCGGAGCGAGCATACGCCTCATTTTGACGATTTTCGTGTGCTATTGCACACCATTTTTTGGGTGATCGGGATTCCGACGTCAAAAATGCCAAATTTGTTCGTGGACGTCCGTCAAGACGTTGTCTATGCATACGGTTGGCCATCACGGGTTTTCTGGGTCGTTTGGAAGGTCAAACGAGCCCCGGAGCGAGCATACGCCTCATTTTGACGATTTTCGTGTGCTATTGCACACCATTTTTTGGGTGATCGGGATTCCGACGTCAAAAATGCCAAATTTGTTCGTGGACGTCCGTCAAGACGTTGTCTATGCATACGGTTGGCCATCACGGGTTTTCTGGGTCGTTTGGAAGGTCAAACGAGCCCCGGAGCGAGCATACGCCTCATTTTGACGATTTTCGTGTGCTATTGCACACCATTTTTTGGGTGATCGGGATTCCGACGTCAAAAATGCCAAATTTGTTCGTGGACGTCCGTCAAGACGTTGTCTATGCATACGGTTGGCCATCACGGGTTTTCTGGGTCGTTTGGAAGGTCAAACGAGCCCCGGAGCGAGCATACGCCTCATTTTGACGATTTTCGTGTGCTATTGCACACCATTTTTTGGGTGATCGGGATTCCGACGTCAAAAATGCCAAATTTGTTCGTGGACGTCCGTCAAGACGTTGTCTATGCATACGGTTGGCCATCACGGGTTTTCTGGGTCGTTTGGAAGGTCAAACGAGCCCCGGAGCGAGCATACGCCTCATTTTGACGATTTTCGTGTGCTATTGCACACCATTTTTTGGGTGATCGGGATTCCGACGTCAAAAATGCCAAATTTGTTCGTGGACGTCCGTCAAGACGTTGTCTATGCATACGGTTGGCCATCACGGGTTTTCTGGGTCGTTTGGAAGGTCAAACGAGCCCCGGAGCGAGCATACGCCTCATTTTGACGATTTTCGTGTGCTATTGCACACCATTTTTTGGGTGATCGGGATTCCGACGTCAAAAATGCCAAATTTGTTCGTGGACGTCCGTCAAGACGTTGTCTATGCATACGGTTGGCCATCACGGGTTTTCTGGGTCGTTTGGAAGGTCAAACGAGCCCCGGAGCGAGCATACGCCTCATTTTGACGATTTTCGTGTGCTATTGCACACCATTTTTTGGGTGATCGGGATTCCGACGTCAAAAATGCCAAATTTGTTCGTGGACGTCCGTCAAGACGTTGTCTATGCATACGGTTGGCCATCACGGGTTTTCTGGGTCGTTTGGAAGGTCAAACGAGCCCCGGAGCGAGCATACGCCTCATTTTGACGATTTTCGTGTGCTATTGCACACCATTTTTTGGGTGATCGGGATTCCGACGTCAAAAATGCCAAATTTGTTCGTGGACGTCCGTCAAGACGTTGTCTATGCATACGGTTGGCCATCACGGGTTTTCTGGGTCGTTTGGAAGGTCAAACGAGCCCCGGAGCGAGCATACGCCTCATTTTGACGATTTTCGTGTGCTATTGCACACCATTTTTTGGGTGATCGGGATTCCGACGTCAAAAATGCCAAATTTGTTCGTGGACGTCCGTCAAGACGTTGTCTATGCATACGGTTGGCCATCACGGGTTTTCTGGGTCGTTTGGAAGGTCAAACGAGCCCCGGAGCGAGCATACGCCTCATTTTGACGATTTTCGTGTGCTATTGCACACCATTTTTTGGGTGATCGGGATTCCGACGTCAAAAATGCCAAATTTGTTCGTGGACGTCCGTCAAGACGTTGTCTATGCATACGGTTGGCCATCACGGGTTTTCTGGGTCGTTTGGAAGGTCAAACGAGCCCCGGAGCGAGCATACGCCTCATTTTGACGATTTTCGTGTGCTATTGCACACCATTTTTTGGGTGATCGGGATTCCGACGTCAAAAATGCCAAATTTGTTCGTGGACGTCCGTCAAGACGTTGTCTATGCATACGGTTGGCCATCACGGGTTTTCTGGGTCGTTTGGAAGGTCAAACGAGCCCCGGAGCGAGCATACGCCTCATTTTGACGATTTTCGTGTGCTATTGCACACCATTTTTTGGGTGATCGGGATTCCGACGTCAAAAATGCCAAATTTGTTCGTGGACGTCCGTCAAGACGTTGTCTATGCATACGGTTGGCCATCACGGGTTTTCTGGGTCGTTTGGAAGGTCAAACGAGCCCCGGAGCGAGCATACGCCTCATTTTGACGATTTTCGTGTGCTATTGCACACCATTTTTTGGGTGATCGGGATTCCGACGTCAAAAATGCCAAATTTGTTCGTGGACGTCCGTCAAGACGTTGTCTATGCATACGGTTGGCCATCACGGGTTTTCTGGGTCGTTTGGAAGGTCAAACGAGCCCCGGAGCGAGCATACGCCTCATTTTGACGATTTTCGTGTGCTATTGCACACCATTTTTTGGGTGATCGGGATTCCGACGTCAAAAATGCCAAATTTGTTCGTGGACGTCCGTCAAGACGTTGTCTATGCATACGGTTGGCCATCACGGGTTTTCTGGGTCGTTTGGAAGGTCAAACGAGCCCCGGAGCGAGCATACGCCTCATTTTGACGATTTTCGTGTGCTATTGCACACCATTTTTTGGGTGATCGGGATTCCGACGTCAAAAATGCCAAATTTGTTCGTGGACGTCCGTCAAGACGTTGTCTATGCATACGGTTGGCCATCACGGGTTTTCTGGGTCGTTTGGAAGGTCAAACGAGCCCCGGAGCGAGCATACGCCTCATTTTGACGATTTTCGTGTGCTATTGCACACCATTTTTTGGGTGATCGGGATTCCGACGTCAAAAATGCCAAATTTGTTCGTGGACGTCCGTCAAGACGTTGTCTATGCATACGGTTGGCCATCACGGGTTTTCTGGGTCGTTTGGAAGGTCAAACGAGCCCCGGAGCGAGCATACGCCTCATTTTGACGATTTTCGTGTGCTATTGCACACCATTTTTTGGGTGATCGGGATTCCGACGTCAAAAATGCCAAATTTGTTCGTGGACGTCCGTCAAGACGTTGTCTATGCATACGGTTGGCCATCACGGGTTTTCTGGGTCGTTTGGAAGGTCAAACGAGCCCCGGAGCGAGCATACGCCTCATTTTGACGATTTTCGTGTGCTATTGCACACCATTTTTTGGGTGATCGGGATTCCGACGTCAAAAATGCCAAATTTGTTCGTGGACGTCCGTCAAGACGTTGTCTATGCATACGGTTGGCCATCACGGGTTTTCTGGGTCGTTTGGAAGGTCAAACGAGCCCCGGAGCGAGCATACGCCTCATTTTGACGATTTTCGTGTGCTATTGCACACCATTTTTTGGGTGATCGGGATTCCGACGTCAAAAATGCCAAATTTGTTCGTGGACGTCCGTCAAGACGTTGTCTATGCATACGGTTGGCCATCACGGGTTTTCTGGGTCGTTTGGAAGGTCAAACGAGCCCCGGAGCGAGCATACGCCTCATTTTGACGATTTTCGTGTGCTATTGCACACCATTTTTTGGGTGATCGGGATTCCGACGTCAAAAATGCCAAATTTGTTCGTGGACGTCCGTCAAGACGTTGTCTATGCATACGGTTGGCCATCACGGGTTTTCTGGGTCGTTTGGAAGGTCAAACGAGCCCCGGAGCGAGCATACGCCTCATTTTGACGATTTTCGTGTGCTATTGCACACCATTTTTTGGGTGATCGGGATTCCGACGTCAAAAATGCCAAATTTGTTCGTGGACGTCCGTCAAGACGTTGTCTATGCATACGGTTGGCCATCACGGGTTTTCTGGGTCGTTTGGAAGGTCAAACGAGCCCCGGAGCGAGCATACGCCTCATTTTGACGATTTTCGTGTGCTATTGCACACCATTTTTTGGGTGATCGGGATTCCGACGTCAAAAATGCCAAATTTGTTCGTGGACGTCCGTCAAGACGTTGTCTATGCATACGGTTGGCCATCACGGGTTTTCTGGGTCGTTTGGAAGGTCAAACGAGCCCCGGAGCGAGCATACGCCTCATTTTGACGATTTTCGTGTGCTATTGCACACCATTTTTTGGGTGATCGGGATTCCGACGTCAAAAATGCCAAATTTGTTCGTGGACGTCCGTCAAGACGTTGTCTATGCATACGGTTGGCCATCACGGGTTTTCTGGGTCGTTTGGAAGGTCAAACGAGCCCCGGAGCGAGCATACGCCTCATTTTGACGATTTTCGTGTGCTATTGCACACCATTTTTTGGGTGATCGGGATTCCGACGTCAAAAATGCCAAATTTGTTCGTGGACGTCCGTCAAGACGTTGTCTATGCATACGGTTGGCCATCACGGGTTTTCTGGGTCGTTTGGAAGGTCAAACGAGCCCCGGAGCGAGCATACGCCTCATTTTGACGATTTTCGTGTGCTATTGCACACCATTTTTTGGGTGATCGGGATTCCGACGTCAAAAATGCCAAATTTGTTCGTGGACGTCCGTCAAGACGTTGTCTATGCATACGGTTGGCCATCACGGGTTTTCTGGGTCGTTTGGAAGGTCAAACGAGCCCCGGAGCGAGCATACGCCTCATTTTGACGATTTTCGTGTGCTATTGCACACCATTTTTTGGGTGATCGGGATTCCGACGTCAAAAATGCCAAATTTGTTCGTGGACGTCCGTCAAGACGTTGTCTATGCATACGGTTGGCCATCACGGGTTTTCTGGGTCGTTTGGAAGGTCAAACGAGCCCCGGAGCGAGCATACGCCTCATTTTGACGATTTTCGTGTGCTATTGCACACCATTTTTTGGGTGATCGGGATTCCGACGTCAAAAATGCCAAATTTGTTCGTGGACGTCCGTCAAGACGTTGTCTATGCATACGGTTGGCCATCACGGGTTTTCTGGGTCGTTTGGAAGGTCAAACGAGCCCCGGAGCGAGCATACGCCTCATTTTGACGATTTTCGTGTGCTATTGCACACCATTTTTTGGGTGATCGGGATTCCGACGTCAAAAATGCCAAATTTGTTCGTGGACGTCCGTCAAGACGTTGTCTATGCATACGGTTGGCCATCACGGGTTTTCTGGGTCGTTTGGAAGGTCAAACGAGCCCCGGAGCGAGCATACGCCTCATTTTGACGATTTTCGTGTGCTATTGCACACCATTTTTTGGGTGATCGGGATTCCGACGTCAAAAATGCCAAATTTGTTCGTGGACGTCCGTCAAGACGTTGTCTATGCATACGGTTGGCCATCACGGGTTTTCTGGGTCGTTTGGAAGGTCAAACGAGCCCCGGAGCGAGCATACGCCTCATTTTGACGATTTTCGTGTGCTATTGCACACCATTTTTTGGGTGATCGGGATTCCGACGTCAAAAATGCCAAATTTGTTCGTGGACGTCCGTCAAGACGTTGTCTATGCATACGGTTGGCCATCACGGGTTTTCTGGGTCGTTTGGAAGGTCAAACGAGCCCCGGAGCGAGCATACGCCTCATTTTGACGATTTTCGTGTGCTATTGCACACCATTTTTTGGGTGATCGGGATTCCGACGTCAAAAATGCCAAATTTGTTCGTGGACGTCCGTCAAGACGTTGTCTATGCATACGGTTGGCCATCACGGGTTTTCTGGGTCGTTTGGAAGGTCAAACGAGCCCCGGAGCGAGCATACGCCTCATTTTGACGATTTTCGTGTGCTATTGCACACCATTTTTTGGGTGATCGGGATTCCGACGTCAAAAATGCCAAATTTGTTCGTGGACGTCCGTCAAGACGTTGTCTATGCATACGGTTGGCCATCACGGGTTTTCTGGGTCGTTTGGAAGGTCAAACGAGCCCCGGAGCGAGCATACGCCTCATTTTGACGATTTTCGTGTGCTATTGCACACCATTTTTTGGGTGATCGGGATTCCGACGTCAAAAATGCCAAATTTGTTCGTGGACGTCCGTCAAGACGTTGTCTATGCATACGGTTGGCCATCACGGGTTTTCTGGGTCGTTTGGAAGGTCAAACGAGCCCCGGAGCGAGCATACGCCTCATTTTGACGATTTTCGTGTGCTATTGCACACCATTTTTTGGGTGATCGGGATTCCGACGTCAAAAATGCCAAATTTGTTCGTGGACGTCCGTCAAGACGTTGTCTATGCATACGGTTGGCCATCACGGGTTTTCTGGGTCGTTTGGAAGGTCAAACGAGCCCCGGAGCGAGCATACGCCTCATTTTGACGATTTTCGTGTGCTATTGCACACCATTTTTTGGGTGATCGGGATTCCGACGTCAAAAATGCCAAATTTGTTCGTGGACGTCCGTCAAGACGTTGTCTATGCATACGGTTGGCCATCACGGGTTTTCTGGGTCGTTTGGAAGGTCAAACGAGCCCCGGAGCGAGCATACGCCTCATTTTGACGATTTTCGTGTGCTATTGCACACCATTTTTTGGGTGATCGGGATTCCGACGTCAAAAATGCCAAATTTGTTCGTGGACGTCCGTCAAGACGTTGTCTATGCATACGGTTGGCCATCACGGGTTTTCTGGGTCGTTTGGAAGGTCAAACGAGCCCCGGAGCGAGCATACGCCTCATTTTGACGATTTTCGTGTGCTATTGCACACCATTTTTTGGGTGATCGGGATTCCGACGTCAAAAATGCCAAATTTGTTCGTGGACGTCCGTCAAGACGTTGTCTATGCATACGGTTGGCCATCACGGGTTTTCTGGGTCGTTTGGAAGGTCAAACGAGCCCCGGAGCGAGCATACGCCTCATTTTGACGATTTTCGTGTGCTATTGCACACCATTTTTTGGGTGATCGGGATTCCGACGTCAAAAATGCCAAATTTGTTCGTGGACGTCCGTCAAGACGTTGTCTATGCATACGGTTGGCCATCACGGGTTTTCTGGGTCGTTTGGAAGGTCAAACGAGCCCCGGAGCGAGCATACGCCTCATTTTGACGATTTTCGTGTGCTATTGCACACCATTTTTTGGGTGATCGGGATTCCGACGTCAAAAATGCCAAATTTGTTCGTGGACGTCCGTCAAGACGTTGTCTATGCATACGGTTGGCCATCACGGGTTTTCTGGGTCGTTTGGAAGGTCAAACGAGCCCCGGAGCGAGCATACGCCTCATTTTGACGATTTTCGTGTGCTATTGCACACCATTTTTTGGGTGATCGGGATTCCGACGTCAAAAATGCCAAATTTGTTCGTGGACGTCCGTCAAGACGTTGTCTATGCATACGGTTGGCCATCACGGGTTTTCTGGGTCGTTTGGAAGGTCAAACGAGCCCCGGAGCGAGCATACGCCTCATTTTGACGATTTTCGTGTGCTATTGCACACCATTTTTTGGGTGATCGGGATTCCGACGTCAAAAATGCCAAATTTGTTCGTGGACGTCCGTCAAGACGTTGTCTATGCATACGGTTGGCCATCACGGGTTTTCTGGGTCGTTTGGAAGGTCAAACGAGCCCCGGAGCGAGCATACGCCTCATTTTGACGATTTTCGTGTGCTATTGCACACCATTTTTTGGGTGATCGGGATTCCGACGTCAAAAATGCCAAATTTGTTCGTGGACGTCCGTCAAGACGTTGTCTATGCATACGGTTGGCCATCACGGGTTTTCTGGGTCGTTTGGAAGGTCAAACGAGCCCCGGAGCGAGCATACGCCTCATTTTGACGATTTTCGTGTGCTATTGCACACCATTTTTTGGGTGATCGGGATTCCGACGTCAAAAATGCCAAATTTGTTCGTGGACGTCCGTCAAGACGTTGTCTATGCATACGGTTGGCCATCACGGGTTTTCTGGGTCGTTTGGAAGGTCAAACGAGCCCCGGAGCGAGCATACGCCTCATTTTGACGATTTTCGTGTGCTATTGCACACCATTTTTTGGGTGATCGGGATTCCGACGTCAAAAATGCCAAATTTGTTCGTGGACGTCCGTCAAGACGTTGTCTATGCATACGGTTGGCCATCACGGGTTTTCTGGGTCGTTTGGAAGGTCAAACGAGCCCCGGAGCGAGCATACGCCTCATTTTGACGATTTTCGTGTGCTATTGCACACCATTTTTTGGGTGATCGGGATTCCGACGTCAAAAATGCCAAATTTGTTCGTGGACGTCCGTCAAGACGTTGTCTATGCATACGGTTGGCCATCACGGGTTTTCTGGGTCGTTTGGAAGGTCAAACGAGCCCCGGAGCGAGCATACGCCTCATTTTGACGATTTTCGTGTGCTATTGCACACCATTTTTTGGGTGATCGGGATTCCGACGTCAAAAATGCCAAATTTGTTCGTGGACGTCCGTCAAGACGTTGTCTATGCATACGGTTGGCCATCACGGGTTTTCTGGGTCGTTTGGAAGGTCAAACGAGCCCCGGAGCGAGCATACGCCTCATTTTGACGATTTTCGTGTGCTATTGCACACCATTTTTTGGGTGATCGGGATTCCGACGTCAAAAATGCCAAATTTGTTCGTGGACGTCCGTCAAGACGTTGTCTATGCATACGGTTGGCCATCACGGGTTTTCTGGGTCGTTTGGAAGGTCAAACGAGCCCCGGAGCGAGCATACGCCTCATTTTGACGATTTTCGTGTGCTATTGCACACCATTTTTTGGGTGATCGGGATTCCGACGTCAAAAATGCCAAATTTGTTCGTGGACGTCCGTCAAGACGTTGTCTATGCATACGGTTGGCCATCACGGGTTTTCTGGGTCGTTTGGAAGGTCAAACGAGCCCCGGAGCGAGCATACGCCTCATTTTGACGATTTTCGTGTGCTATTGCACACCATTTTTTGGGTGATCGGGATTCCGACGTCAAAAATGCCAAATTTGTTCGTGGACGTCCGTCAAGACGTTGTCTATGCATACGGTTGGCCATCACGGGTTTTCTGGGTCGTTTGGAAGGTCAAACGAGCCCCGGAGCGAGCATACGCCTCATTTTGACGATTTTCGTGTGCTATTGCACACCATTTTTTGGGTGATCGGGATTCCGACGTCAAAAATGCCAAATTTGTTCGTGGACGTCCGTCAAGACGTTGTCTATGCATACGGTTGGCCATCACGGGTTTTCTGGGTCGTTTGGAAGGTCAAACGAGCCCCGGAGCGAGCATACGCCTCATTTTGACGATTTTCGTGTGCTATTGCACACCATTTTTTGGGTGATCGGGATTCCGACGTCAAAAATGCCAAATTTGTTCGTGGACGTCCGTCAAGACGTTGTCTATGCATACGGTTGGCCATCACGGGTTTTCTGGGTCGTTTGGAAGGTCAAACGAGCCCCGGAGCGAGCATACGCCTCATTTTGACGATTTTCGTGTGCTATTGCACACCATTTTTTGGGTGATCGGGATTCCGACGTCAAAAATGCCAAATTTGTTCGTGGACGTCCGTCAAGACGTTGTCTATGCATACGGTTGGCCATCACGGGTTTTCTGGGTCGTTTGGAAGGTCAAACGAGCCCCGGAGCGAGCATACGCCTCATTTTGACGATTTTCGTGTGCTATTGCACACCATTTTTTGGGTGATCGGGATTCCGACGTCAAAAATGCCAAATTTGTTCGTGGACGTCCGTCAAGACGTTGTCTATGCATACGGTTGGCCATCACGGGTTTTCTGGGTCGTTTGGAAGGTCAAACGAGCCCCGGAGCGAGCATACGCCTCATTTTGACGATTTTCGTGTGCTATTGCACACCATTTTTTGGGTGATCGGGATTCCGACGTCAAAAATGCCAAATTTGTTCGTGGACGTCCGTCAAGACGTTGTCTATGCATACGGTTGGCCATCACGGGTTTTCTGGGTCGTTTGGAAGGTCAAACGAGCCCCGGAGCGAGCATACGCCTCATTTTGACGATTTTCGTGTGCTATTGCACACCATTTTTTGGGTGATCGGGATTCCGACGTCAAAAATGCCAAATTTGTTCGTGGACGTCCGTCAAGACGTTGTCTATGCATACGGTTGGCCATCACGGGTTTTCTGGGTCGTTTGGAAGGTCAAACGAGCCCCGGAGCGAGCATACGCCTCATTTTGACGATTTTCGTGTGCTATTGCACACCATTTTTTGGGTGATCGGGATTCCGACGTCAAAAATGCCAAATTTGTTCGTGGACGTCCGTCAAGACGTTGTCTATGCATACGGTTGGCCATCACGGGTTTTCTGGGTCGTTTGGAAGGTCAAACGAGCCCCGGAGCGAGCATACGCCTCATTTTGACGATTTTCGTGTGCTATTGCACACCATTTTTTGGGTGATCGGGATTCCGACGTCAAAAATGCCAAATTTGTTCGTGGACGTCCGTCAAGACGTTGTCTATGCATACGGTTGGCCATCACGGGTTTTCTGGGTCGTTTGGAAGGTCAAACGAGCCCCGGAGCGAGCATACGCCTCATTTTGACGATTTTCGTGTGCTATTGCACACCATTTTTTGGGTGATCGGGATTCCGACGTCAAAAATGCCAAATTTGTTCGTGGACGTCCGTCAAGACGTTGTCTATGCATACGGTTGGCCATCACGGGTTTTCTGGGTCGTTTGGAAGGTCAAACGAGCCCCGGAGCGAGCATACGCCTCATTTTGACGATTTTCGTGTGCTATTGCACACCATTTTTTGGGTGATCGGGATTCCGACGTCAAAAATGCCAAATTTGTTCGTGGACGTCCGTCAAGACGTTGTCTATGCATACGGTTGGCCATCACGGGTTTTCTGGGTCGTTTGGAAGGTCAAACGAGCCCCGGAGCGAGCATACGCCTCATTTTGACGATTTTCGTGTGCTATTGCACACCATTTTTTGGGTGATCGGGATTCCGACGTCAAAAATGCCAAATTTGTTCGTGGACGTCCGTCAAGACGTTGTCTATGCATACGGTTGGCCATCACGGGTTTTCTGGGTCGTTTGGAAGGTCAAACGAGCCCCGGAGCGAGCATACGCCTCATTTTGACGATTTTCGTGTGCTATTGCACACCATTTTTTGGGTGATCGGGATTCCGACGTCAAAAATGCCAAATTTGTTCGTGGACGTCCGTCAAGACGTTGTCTATGCATACGGTTGGCCATCACGGGTTTTCTGGGTCGTTTGGAAGGTCAAACGAGCCCCGGAGCGAGCATACGCCTCATTTTGACGATTTTCGTGTGCTATTGCACACCATTTTTTGGGTGATCGGGATTCCGACGTCAAAAATGCCAAATTTGTTCGTGGACGTCCGTCAAGACGTTGTCTATGCATACGGTTGGCCATCACGGGTTTTCTGGGTCGTTTGGAAGGTCAAACGAGCCCCGGAGCGAGCATACGCCTCATTTTGACGATTTTCGTGTGCTATTGCACACCATTTTTTGGGTGATCGGGATTCCGACGTCAAAAATGCCAAATTTGTTCGTGGACGTCCGTCAAGACGTTGTCTATGCATACGGTTGGCCATCACGGGTTTTCTGGGTCGTTTGGAAGGTCAAACGAGCCCCGGAGCGAGCATACGCCTCATTTTGACGATTTTCGTGTGCTATTGCACACCATTTTTTGGGTGATCGGGATTCCGACGTCAAAAATGCCAAATTTGTTCGTGGACGTCCGTCAAGACGTTGTCTATGCATACGGTTGGCCATCACGGGTTTTCTGGGTCGTTTGGAAGGTCAAACGAGCCCCGGAGCGAGCATACGCCTCATTTTGACGATTTTCGTGTGCTATTGCACACCATTTTTTGGGTGATCGGGATTCCGACGTCAAAAATGCCAAATTTGTTCGTGGACGTCCGTCAAGACGTTGTCTATGCATACGGTTGGCCATCACGGGTTTTCTGGGTCGTTTGGAAGGTCAAACGAGCCCCGGAGCGAGCATACGCCTCATTTTGACGATTTTCGTGTGCTATTGCACACCATTTTTTGGGTGATCGGGATTCCGACGTCAAAAATGCCAAATTTGTTCGTGGACGTCCGTCAAGACGTTGTCTATGCATACGGTTGGCCATCACGGGTTTTCTGGGTCGTTTGGAAGGTCAAACGAGCCCCGGAGCGAGCATACGCCTCATTTTGACGATTTTCGTGTGCTATTGCACACCATTTTTTGGGTGATCGGGATTCCGACGTCAAAAATGCCAAATTTGTTCGTGGACGTCCGTCAAGACGTTGTCTATGCATACGGTTGGCCATCACGGGTTTTCTGGGTCGTTTGGAAGGTCAAACGAGCCCCGGAGCGAGCATACGCCTCATTTTGACGATTTTCGTGTGCTATTGCACACCATTTTTTGGGTGATCGGGATTCCGACGTCAAAAATGCCAAATTTGTTCGTGGACGTCCGTCAAGACGTTGTCTATGCATACGGTTGGCCATCACGGGTTTTCTGGGTCGTTTGGAAGGTCAAACGAGCCCCGGAGCGAGCATACGCCTCATTTTGACGATTTTCGTGTGCTATTGCACACCATTTTTTGGGTGATCGGGATTCCGACGTCAAAAATGCCAAATTTGTTCGTGGACGTCCGTCAAGACGTTGTCTATGCATACGGTTGGCCATCACGGGTTTTCTGGGTCGTTTGGAAGGTCAAACGAGCCCCGGAGCGAGCATACGCCTCATTTTGACGATTTTCGTGTGCTATTGCACACCATTTTTTGGGTGATCGGGATTCCGACGTCAAAAATGCCAAATTTGTTCGTGGACGTCCGTCAAGACGTTGTCTATGCATACGGTTGGCCATCACGGGTTTTCTGGGTCGTTTGGAAGGTCAAACGAGCCCCGGAGCGAGCATACGCCTCATTTTGACGATTTTCGTGTGCTATTGCACACCATTTTTTGGGTGATCGGGATTCCGACGTCAAAAATGCCAAATTTGTTCGTGGACGTCCGTCAAGACGTTGTCTATGCATACGGTTGGCCATCACGGGTTTTCTGGGTCGTTTGGAAGGTCAAACGAGCCCCGGAGCGAGCATACGCCTCATTTTGACGATTTTCGTGTGCTATTGCACACCATTTTTTGGGTGATCGGGATTCCGACGTCAAAAATGCCAAATTTGTTCGTGGACGTCCGTCAAGACGTTGTCTATGCATACGGTTGGCCATCACGGGTTTTCTGGGTCGTTTGGAAGGTCAAACGAGCCCCGGAGCGAGCATACGCCTCATTTTGACGATTTTCGTGTGCTATTGCACACCATTTTTTGGGTGATCGGGATTCCGACGTCAAAAATGCCAAATTTGTTCGTGGACGTCCGTCAAGACGTTGTCTATGCATACGGTTGGCCATCACGGGTTTTCTGGGTCGTTTGGAAGGTCAAACGAGCCCCGGAGCGAGCATACGCCTCATTTTGACGATTTTCGTGTGCTATTGCACACCATTTTTTGGGTGATCGGGATTCCGACGTCAAAAATGCCAAATTTGTTCGTGGACGTCCGTCAAGACGTTGTCTATGCATACGGTTGGCCATCACGGGTTTTCTGGGTCGTTTGGAAGGTCAAACGAGCCCCGGAGCGAGCATACGCCTCATTTTGACGATTTTCGTGTGCTATTGCACACCATTTTTTGGGTGATCGGGATTCCGACGTCAAAAATGCCAAATTTGTTCGTGGACGTCCGTCAAGACGTTGTCTATGCATACGGTTGGCCATCACGGGTTTTCTGGGTCGTTTGGAAGGTCAAACGAGCCCCGGAGCGAGCATACGCCTCATTTTGACGATTTTCGTGTGCTATTGCACACCATTTTTTGGGTGATCGGGATTCCGACGTCAAAAATGCCAAATTTGTTCGTGGACGTCCGTCAAGACGTTGTCTATGCATACGGTTGGCCATCACGGGTTTTCTGGGTCGTTTGGAAGGTCAAACGAGCCCCGGAGCGAGCATACGCCTCATTTTGACGATTTTCGTGTGCTATTGCACACCATTTTTTGGGTGATCGGGATTCCGACGTCAAAAATGCCAAATTTGTTCGTGGACGTCCGTCAAGACGTTGTCTATGCATACGGTTGGCCATCACGGGTTTTCTGGGTCGTTTGGAAGGTCAAACGAGCCCCGGAGCGAGCATACGCCTCATTTTGACGATTTTCGTGTGCTATTGCACACCATTTTTTGGGTGATCGGGATTCCGACGTCAAAAATGCCAAATTTGTTCGTGGACGTCCGTCAAGACGTTGTCTATGCATACGGTTGGCCATCACGGGTTTTCTGGGTCGTTTGGAAGGTCAAACGAGCCCCGGAGCGAGCATACGCCTCATTTTGACGATTTTCGTGTGCTATTGCACACCATTTTTTGGGTGATCGGGATTCCGACGTCAAAAATGCCAAATTTGTTCGTGGACGTCCGTCAAGACGTTGTCTATGCATACGGTTGGCCATCACGGGTTTTCTGGGTCGTTTGGAAGGTCAAACGAGCCCCGGAGCGAGCATACGCCTCATTTTGACGATTTTCGTGTGCTATTGCACACCATTTTTTGGGTGATCGGGATTCCGACGTCAAAAATGCCAAATTTGTTCGTGGACGTCCGTCAAGACGTTGTCTATGCATACGGTTGGCCATCACGGGTTTTCTGGGTCGTTTGGAAGGTCAAACGAGCCCCGGAGCGAGCATACGCCTCATTTTGACGATTTTCGTGTGCTATTGCACACCATTTTTTGGGTGATCGGGATTCCGACGTCAAAAATGCCAAATTTGTTCGTGGACGTCCGTCAAGACGTTGTCTATGCATACGGTTGGCCATCACGGGTTTTCTGGGTCGTTTGGAAGGTCAAACGAGCCCCGGAGCGAGCATACGCCTCATTTTGACGATTTTCGTGTGCTATTGCACACCATTTTTTGGGTGATCGGGATTCCGACGTCAAAAATGCCAAATTTGTTCGTGGACGTCCGTCAAGACGTTGTCTATGCATACGGTTGGCCATCACGGGTTTTCTGGGTCGTTTGGAAGGTCAAACGAGCCCCGGAGCGAGCATACGCCTCATTTTGACGATTTTCGTGTGCTATTGCACACCATTTTTTGGGTGATCGGGATTCCGACGTCAAAAATGCCAAATTTGTTCGTGGACGTCCGTCAAGACGTTGTCTATGCATACGGTTGGCCATCACGGGTTTTCTGGGTCGTTTGGAAGGTCAAACGAGCCCCGGAGCGAGCATACGCCTCATTTTGACGATTTTCGTGTGCTATTGCACACCATTTTTTGGGTGATCGGGATTCCGACGTCAAAAATGCCAAATTTGTTCGTGGACGTCCGTCAAGACGTTGTCTATGCATACGGTTGGCCATCACGGGTTTTCTGGGTCGTTTGGAAGGTCAAACGAGCCCCGGAGCGAGCATACGCCTCATTTTGACGATTTTCGTGTGCTATTGCACACCATTTTTTGGGTGATCGGGATTCCGACGTCAAAAATGCCAAATTTGTTCGTGGACGTCCGTCAAGACGTTGTCTATGCATACGGTTGGCCATCACGGGTTTTCTGGGTCGTTTGGAAGGTCAAACGAGCCCCGGAGCGAGCATACGCCTCATTTTGACGATTTTCGTGTGCTATTGCACACCATTTTTTGGGTGATCGGGATTCCGACGTCAAAAATGCCAAATTTGTTCGTGGACGTCCGTCAAGACGTTGTCTATGCATACGGTTGGCCATCACGGGTTTTCTGGGTCGTTTGGAAGGTCAAACGAGCCCCGGAGCGAGCATACGCCTCATTTTGACGATTTTCGTGTGCTATTGCACACCATTTTTTGGGTGATCGGGATTCCGACGTCAAAAATGCCAAATTTGTTCGTGGACGTCCGTCAAGACGTTGTCTATGCATACGGTTGGCCATCACGGGTTTTCTGGGTCGTTTGGAAGGTCAAACGAGCCCCGGAGCGAGCATACGCCTCATTTTGACGATTTTCGTGTGCTATTGCACACCATTTTTTGGGTGATCGGGATTCCGACGTCAAAAATGCCAAATTTGTTCGTGGACGTCCGTCAAGACGTTGTCTATGCATACGGTTGGCCATCACGGGTTTTCTGGGTCGTTTGGAAGGTCAAACGAGCCCCGGAGCGAGCATACGCCTCATTTTGACGATTTTCGTGTGCTATTGCACACCATTTTTTGGGTGATCGGGATTCCGACGTCAAAAATGCCAAATTTGTTCGTGGACGTCCGTCAAGACGTTGTCTATGCATACGGTTGGCCATCACGGGTTTTCTGGGTCGTTTGGAAGGTCAAACGAGCCCCGGAGCGAGCATACGCCTCATTTTGACGATTTTCGTGTGCTATTGCACACCATTTTTTGGGTGATCGGGATTCCGACGTCAAAAATGCCAAATTTGTTCGTGGACGTCCGTCAAGACGTTGTCTATGCATACGGTTGGCCATCACGGGTTTTCTGGGTCGTTTGGAAGGTCAAACGAGCCCCGGAGCGAGCATACGCCTCATTTTGACGATTTTCGTGTGCTATTGCACACCATTTTTTGGGTGATCGGGATTCCGACGTCAAAAATGCCAAATTTGTTCGTGGACGTCCGTCAAGACGTTGTCTATGCATACGGTTGGCCATCACGGGTTTTCTGGGTCGTTTGGAAGGTCAAACGAGCCCCGGAGCGAGCATACGCCTCATTTTGACGATTTTCGTGTGCTATTGCACACCATTTTTTGGGTGATCGGGATTCCGACGTCAAAAATGCCAAATTTGTTCGTGGACGTCCGTCAAGACGTTGTCTATGCATACGGTTGGCCATCACGGGTTTTCTGGGTCGTTTGGAAGGTCAAACGAGCCCCGGAGCGAGCATACGCCTCATTTTGACGATTTTCGTGTGCTATTGCACACCATTTTTTGGGTGATCGGGATTCCGACGTCAAAAATGCCAAATTTGTTCGTGGACGTCCGTCAAGACGTTGTCTATGCATACGGTTGGCCATCACGGGTTTTCTGGGTCGTTTGGAAGGTCAAACGAGCCCCGGAGCGAGCATACGCCTCATTTTGACGATTTTCGTGTGCTATTGCACACCATTTTTTGGGTGATCGGGATTCCGACGTCAAAAATGCCAAATTTGTTCGTGGACGTCCGTCAAGACGTTGTCTATGCATACGGTTGGCCATCACGGGTTTTCTGGGTCGTTTGGAAGGTCAAACGAGCCCCGGAGCGAGCATACGCCTCATTTTGACGATTTTCGTGTGCTATTGCACACCATTTTTTGGGTGATCGGGATTCCGACGTCAAAAATGCCAAATTTGTTCGTGGACGTCCGTCAAGACGTTGTCTATGCATACGGTTGGCCATCACGGGTTTTCTGGGTCGTTTGGAAGGTCAAACGAGCCCCGGAGCGAGCATACGCCTCATTTTGACGATTTTCGTGTGCTATTGCACACCATTTTTTGGGTGATCGGGATTCCGACGTCAAAAATGCCAAATTTGTTCGTGGACGTCCGTCAAGACGTTGTCTATGCATACGGTTGGCCATCACGGGTTTTCTGGGTCGTTTGGAAGGTCAAACGAGCCCCGGAGCGAGCATACGCCTCATTTTGACGATTTTCGTGTGCTATTGCACACCATTTTTTGGGTGATCGGGATTCCGACGTCAAAAATGCCAAATTTGTTCGTGGACGTCCGTCAAGACGTTGTCTATGCATACGGTTGGCCATCACGGGTTTTCTGGGTCGTTTGGAAGGTCAAACGAGCCCCGGAGCGAGCATACGCCTCATTTTGACGATTTTCGTGTGCTATTGCACACCATTTTTTGGGTGATCGGGATTCCGACGTCAAAAATGCCAAATTTGTTCGTGGACGTCCGTCAAGACGTTGTCTATGCATACGGTTGGCCATCACGGGTTTTCTGGGTCGTTTGGAAGGTCAAACGAGCCCCGGAGCGAGCATACGCCTCATTTTGACGATTTTCGTGTGCTATTGCACACCATTTTTTGGGTGATCGGGATTCCGACGTCAAAAATGCCAAATTTGTTCGTGGACGTCCGTCAAGACGTTGTCTATGCATACGGTTGGCCATCACGGGTTTTCTGGGTCGTTTGGAAGGTCAAACGAGCCCCGGAGCGAGCATACGCCTCATTTTGACGATTTTCGTGTGCTATTGCACACCATTTTTTGGGTGATCGGGATTCCGACGTCAAAAATGCCAAATTTGTTCGTGGACGTCCGTCAAGACGTTGTCTATGCATACGGTTGGCCATCACGGGTTTTCTGGGTCGTTTGGAAGGTCAAACGAGCCCCGGAGCGAGCATACGCCTCATTTTGACGATTTTCGTGTGCTATTGCACACCATTTTTTGGGTGATCGGGATTCCGACGTCAAAAATGCCAAATTTGTTCGTGGACGTCCGTCAAGACGTTGTCTATGCATACGGTTGGCCATCACGGGTTTTCTGGGTCGTTTGGAAGGTCAAACGAGCCCCGGAGCGAGCATACGCCTCATTTTGACGATTTTCGTGTGCTATTGCACACCATTTTTTGGGTGATCGGGATTCCGACGTCAAAAATGCCAAATTTGTTCGTGGACGTCCGTCAAGACGTTGTCTATGCATACGGTTGGCCATCACGGGTTTTCTGGGTCGTTTGGAAGGTCAAACGAGCCCCGGAGCGAGCATACGCCTCATTTTGACGATTTTCGTGTGCTATTGCACACCATTTTTTGGGTGATCGGGATTCCGACGTCAAAAATGCCAAATTTGTTCGTGGACGTCCGTCAAGACGTTGTCTATGCATACGGTTGGCCATCACGGGTTTTCTGGGTCGTTTGGAAGGTCAAACGAGCCCCGGAGCGAGCATACGCCTCATTTTGACGATTTTCGTGTGCTATTGCACACCATTTTTTGGGTGATCGGGATTCCGACGTCAAAAATGCCAAATTTGTTCGTGGACGTCCGTCAAGACGTTGTCTATGCATACGGTTGGCCATCACGGGTTTTCTGGGTCGTTTGGAAGGTCAAACGAGCCCCGGAGCGAGCATACGCCTCATTTTGACGATTTTCGTGTGCTATTGCACACCATTTTTTGGGTGATCGGGATTCCGACGTCAAAAATGCCAAATTTGTTCGTGGACGTCCGTCAAGACGTTGTCTATGCATACGGTTGGCCATCACGGGTTTTCTGGGTCGTTTGGAAGGTCAAACGAGCCCCGGAGCGAGCATACGCCTCATTTTGACGATTTTCGTGTGCTATTGCACACCATTTTTTGGGTGATCGGGATTCCGACGTCAAAAATGCCAAATTTGTTCGTGGACGTCCGTCAAGACGTTGTCTATGCATACGGTTGGCCATCACGGGTTTTCTGGGTCGTTTGGAAGGTCAAACGAGCCCCGGAGCGAGCATACGCCTCATTTTGACGATTTTCGTGTGCTATTGCACACCATTTTTTGGGTGATCGGGATTCCGACGTCAAAAATGCCAAATTTGTTCGTGGACGTCCGTCAAGACGTTGTCTATGCATACGGTTGGCCATCACGGGTTTTCTGGGTCGTTTGGAAGGTCAAACGAGCCCCGGAGCGAGCATACGCCTCATTTTGACGATTTTCGTGTGCTATTGCACACCATTTTTTGGGTGATCGGGATTCCGACGTCAAAAATGCCAAATTTGTTCGTGGACGTCCGTCAAGACGTTGTCTATGCATACGGTTGGCCATCACGGGTTTTCTGGGTCGTTTGGAAGGTCAAACGAGCCCCGGAGCGAGCATACGCCTCATTTTGACGATTTTCGTGTGCTATTGCACACCATTTTTTGGGTGATCGGGATTCCGACGTCAAAAATGCCAAATTTGTTCGTGGACGTCCGTCAAGACGTTGTCTATGCATACGGTTGGCCATCACGGGTTTTCTGGGTCGTTTGGAAGGTCAAACGAGCCCCGGAGCGAGCATACGCCTCATTTTGACGATTTTCGTGTGCTATTGCACACCATTTTTTGGGTGATCGGGATTCCGACGTCAAAAATGCCAAATTTGTTCGTGGACGTCCGTCAAGACGTTGTCTATGCATACGGTTGGCCATCACGGGTTTTCTGGGTCGTTTGGAAGGTCAAACGAGCCCCGGAGCGAGCATACGCCTCATTTTGACGATTTTCGTGTGCTATTGCACACCATTTTTTGGGTGATCGGGATTCCGACGTCAAAAATGCCAAATTTGTTCGTGGACGTCCGTCAAGACGTTGTCTATGCATACGGTTGGCCATCACGGGTTTTCTGGGTCGTTTGGAAGGTCAAACGAGCCCCGGAGCGAGCATACGCCTCATTTTGACGATTTTCGTGTGCTATTGCACACCATTTTTTGGGTGATCGGGATTCCGACGTCAAAAATGCCAAATTTGTTCGTGGACGTCCGTCAAGACGTTGTCTATGCATACGGTTGGCCATCACGGGTTTTCTGGGTCGTTTGGAAGGTCAAACGAGCCCCGGAGCGAGCATACGCCTCATTTTGACGATTTTCGTGTGCTATTGCACACCATTTTTTGGGTGATCGGGATTCCGACGTCAAAAATGCCAAATTTGTTCGTGGACGTCCGTCAAGACGTTGTCTATGCATACGGTTGGCCATCACGGGTTTTCTGGGTCGTTTGGAAGGTCAAACGAGCCCCGGAGCGAGCATACGCCTCATTTTGACGATTTTCGTGTGCTATTGCACACCATTTTTTGGGTGATCGGGATTCCGACGTCAAAAATGCCAAATTTGTTCGTGGACGTCCGTCAAGACGTTGTCTATGCATACGGTTGGCCATCACGGGTTTTCTGGGTCGTTTGGAAGGTCAAACGAGCCCCGGAGCGAGCATACGCCTCATTTTGACGATTTTCGTGTGCTATTGCACACCATTTTTTGGGTGATCGGGATTCCGACGTCAAAAATGCCAAATTTGTTCGTGGACGTCCGTCAAGACGTTGTCTATGCATACGGTTGGCCATCACGGGTTTTCTGGGTCGTTTGGAAGGTCAAACGAGCCCCGGAGCGAGCATACGCCTCATTTTGACGATTTTCGTGTGCTATTGCACACCATTTTTTGGGTGATCGGGATTCCGACGTCAAAAATGCCAAATTTGTTCGTGGACGTCCGTCAAGACGTTGTCTATGCATACGGTTGGCCATCACGGGTTTTCTGGGTCGTTTGGAAGGTCAAACGAGCCCCGGAGCGAGCATACGCCTCATTTTGACGATTTTCGTGTGCTATTGCACACCATTTTTTGGGTGATCGGGATTCCGACGTCAAAAATGCCAAATTTGTTCGTGGACGTCCGTCAAGACGTTGTCTATGCATACGGTTGGCCATCACGGGTTTTCTGGGTCGTTTGGAAGGTCAAACGAGCCCCGGAGCGAGCATACGCCTCATTTTGACGATTTTCGTGTGCTATTGCACACCATTTTTTGGGTGATCGGGATTCCGACGTCAAAAATGCCAAATTTGTTCGTGGACGTCCGTCAAGACGTTGTCTATGCATACGGTTGGCCATCACGGGTTTTCTGGGTCGTTTGGAAGGTCAAACGAGCCCCGGAGCGAGCATACGCCTCATTTTGACGATTTTCGTGTGCTATTGCACACCATTTTTTGGGTGATCGGGATTCCGACGTCAAAAATGCCAAATTTGTTCGTGGACGTCCGTCAAGACGTTGTCTATGCATACGGTTGGCCATCACGGGTTTTCTGGGTCGTTTGGAAGGTCAAACGAGCCCCGGAGCGAGCATACGCCTCATTTTGACGATTTTCGTGTGCTATTGCACACCATTTTTTGGGTGATCGGGATTCCGACGTCAAAAATGCCAAATTTGTTCGTGGACGTCCGTCAAGACGTTGTCTATGCATACGGTTGGCCATCACGGGTTTTCTGGGTCGTTTGGAAGGTCAAACGAGCCCCGGAGCGAGCATACGCCTCATTTTGACGATTTTCGTGTGCTATTGCACACCATTTTTTGGGTGATCGGGATTCCGACGTCAAAAATGCCAAATTTGTTCGTGGACGTCCGTCAAGACGTTGTCTATGCATACGGTTGGCCATCACGGGTTTTCTGGGTCGTTTGGAAGGTCAAACGAGCCCCGGAGCGAGCATACGCCTCATTTTGACGATTTTCGTGTGCTATTGCACACCATTTTTTGGGTGATCGGGATTCCGACGTCAAAAATGCCAAATTTGTTCGTGGACGTCCGTCAAGACGTTGTCTATGCATACGGTTGGCCATCACGGGTTTTCTGGGTCGTTTGGAAGGTCAAACGAGCCCCGGAGCGAGCATACGCCTCATTTTGACGATTTTCGTGTGCTATTGCACACCATTTTTTGGGTGATCGGGATTCCGACGTCAAAAATGCCAAATTTGTTCGTGGACGTCCGTCAAGACGTTGTCTATGCATACGGTTGGCCATCACGGGTTTTCTGGGTCGTTTGGAAGGTCAAACGAGCCCCGGAGCGAGCATACGCCTCATTTTGACGATTTTCGTGTGCTATTGCACACCATTTTTTGGGTGATCGGGATTCCGACGTCAAAAATGCCAAATTTGTTCGTGGACGTCCGTCAAGACGTTGTCTATGCATACGGTTGGCCATCACGGGTTTTCTGGGTCGTTTGGAAGGTCAAACGAGCCCCGGAGCGAGCATACGCCTCATTTTGACGATTTTCGTGTGCTATTGCACACCATTTTTTGGGTGATCGGGATTCCGACGTCAAAAATGCCAAATTTGTTCGTGGACGTCCGTCAAGACGTTGTCTATGCATACGGTTGGCCATCACGGGTTTTCTGGGTCGTTTGGAAGGTCAAACGAGCCCCGGAGCGAGCATACGCCTCATTTTGACGATTTTCGTGTGCTATTGCACACCATTTTTTGGGTGATCGGGATTCCGACGTCAAAAATGCCAAATTTGTTCGTGGACGTCCGTCAAGACGTTGTCTATGCATACGGTTGGCCATCACGGGTTTTCTGGGTCGTTTGGAAGGTCAAACGAGCCCCGGAGCGAGCATACGCCTCATTTTGACGATTTTCGTGTGCTATTGCACACCATTTTTTGGGTGATCGGGATTCCGACGTCAAAAATGCCAAATTTGTTCGTGGACGTCCGTCAAGACGTTGTCTATGCATACGGTTGGCCATCACGGGTTTTCTGGGTCGTTTGGAAGGTCAAACGAGCCCCGGAGCGAGCATACGCCTCATTTTGACGATTTTCGTGTGCTATTGCACACCATTTTTTGGGTGATCGGGATTCCGACGTCAAAAATGCCAAATTTGTTCGTGGACGTCCGTCAAGACGTTGTCTATGCATACGGTTGGCCATCACGGGTTTTCTGGGTCGTTTGGAAGGTCAAACGAGCCCCGGAGCGAGCATACGCCTCATTTTGACGATTTTCGTGTGCTATTGCACACCATTTTTTGGGTGATCGGGATTCCGACGTCAAAAATGCCAAATTTGTTCGTGGACGTCCGTCAAGACGTTGTCTATGCATACGGTTGGCCATCACGGGTTTTCTGGGTCGTTTGGAAGGTCAAACGAGCCCCGGAGCGAGCATACGCCTCATTTTGACGATTTTCGTGTGCTATTGCACACCATTTTTTGGGTGATCGGGATTCCGACGTCAAAAATGCCAAATTTGTTCGTGGACGTCCGTCAAGACGTTGTCTATGCATACGGTTGGCCATCACGGGTTTTCTGGGTCGTTTGGAAGGTCAAACGAGCCCCGGAGCGAGCATACGCCTCATTTTGACGATTTTCGTGTGCTATTGCACACCATTTTTTGGGTGATCGGGATTCCGACGTCAAAAATGCCAAATTTGTTCGTGGACGTCCGTCAAGACGTTGTCTATGCATACGGTTGGCCATCACGGGTTTTCTGGGTCGTTTGGAAGGTCAAACGAGCCCCGGAGCGAGCATACGCCTCATTTTGACGATTTTCGTGTGCTATTGCACACCATTTTTTGGGTGATCGGGATTCCGACGTCAAAAATGCCAAATTTGTTCGTGGACGTCCGTCAAGACGTTGTCTATGCATACGGTTGGCCATCACGGGTTTTCTGGGTCGTTTGGAAGGTCAAACGAGCCCCGGAGCGAGCATACGCCTCATTTTGACGATTTTCGTGTGCTATTGCACACCATTTTTTGGGTGATCGGGATTCCGACGTCAAAAATGCCAAATTTGTTCGTGGACGTCCGTCAAGACGTTGTCTATGCATACGGTTGGCCATCACGGGTTTTCTGGGTCGTTTGGAAGGTCAAACGAGCCCCGGAGCGAGCATACGCCTCATTTTGACGATTTTCGTGTGCTATTGCACACCATTTTTTGGGTGATCGGGATTCCGACGTCAAAAATGCCAAATTTGTTCGTGGACGTCCGTCAAGACGTTGTCTATGCATACGGTTGGCCATCACGGGTTTTCTGGGTCGTTTGGAAGGTCAAACGAGCCCCGGAGCGAGCATACGCCTCATTTTGACGATTTTCGTGTGCTATTGCACACCATTTTTTGGGTGATCGGGATTCCGACGTCAAAAATGCCAAATTTGTTCGTGGACGTCCGTCAAGACGTTGTCTATGCATACGGTTGGCCATCACGGGTTTTCTGGGTCGTTTGGAAGGTCAAACGAGCCCCGGAGCGAGCATACGCCTCATTTTGACGATTTTCGTGTGCTATTGCACACCATTTTTTGGGTGATCGGGATTCCGACGTCAAAAATGCCAAATTTGTTCGTGGACGTCCGTCAAGACGTTGTCTATGCATACGGTTGGCCATCACGGGTTTTCTGGGTCGTTTGGAAGGTCAAACGAGCCCCGGAGCGAGCATACGCCTCATTTTGACGATTTTCGTGTGCTATTGCACACCATTTTTTGGGTGATCGGGATTCCGACGTCAAAAATGCCAAATTTGTTCGTGGACGTCCGTCAAGACGTTGTCTATGCATACGGTTGGCCATCACGGGTTTTCTGGGTCGTTTGGAAGGTCAAACGAGCCCCGGAGCGAGCATACGCCTCATTTTGACGATTTTCGTGTGCTATTGCACACCATTTTTTGGGTGATCGGGATTCCGACGTCAAAAATGCCAAATTTGTTCGTGGACGTCCGTCAAGACGTTGTCTATGCATACGGTTGGCCATCACGGGTTTTCTGGGTCGTTTGGAAGGTCAAACGAGCCCCGGAGCGAGCATACGCCTCATTTTGACGATTTTCGTGTGCTATTGCACACCATTTTTTGGGTGATCGGGATTCCGACGTCAAAAATGCCAAATTTGTTCGTGGACGTCCGTCAAGACGTTGTCTATGCATACGGTTGGCCATCACGGGTTTTCTGGGTCGTTTGGAAGGTCAAACGAGCCCCGGAGCGAGCATACGCCTCATTTTGACGATTTTCGTGTGCTATTGCACACCATTTTTTGGGTGATCGGGATTCCGACGTCAAAAATGCCAAATTTGTTCGTGGACGTCCGTCAAGACGTTGTCTATGCATACGGTTGGCCATCACGGGTTTTCTGGGTCGTTTGGAAGGTCAAACGAGCCCCGGAGCGAGCATACGCCTCATTTTGACGATTTTCGTGTGCTATTGCACACCATTTTTTGGGTGATCGGGATTCCGACGTCAAAAATGCCAAATTTGTTCGTGGACGTCCGTCAAGACGTTGTCTATGCATACGGTTGGCCATCACGGGTTTTCTGGGTCGTTTGGAAGGTCAAACGAGCCCCGGAGCGAGCATACGCCTCATTTTGACGATTTTCGTGTGCTATTGCACACCATTTTTTGGGTGATCGGGATTCCGACGTCAAAAATGCCAAATTTGTTCGTGGACGTCCGTCAAGACGTTGTCTATGCATACGGTTGGCCATCACGGGTTTTCTGGGTCGTTTGGAAGGTCAAACGAGCCCCGGAGCGAGCATACGCCTCATTTTGACGATTTTCGTGTGCTATTGCACACCATTTTTTGGGTGATCGGGATTCCGACGTCAAAAATGCCAAATTTGTTCGTGGACGTCCGTCAAGACGTTGTCTATGCATACGGTTGGCCATCACGGGTTTTCTGGGTCGTTTGGAAGGTCAAACGAGCCCCGGAGCGAGCATACGCCTCATTTTGACGATTTTCGTGTGCTATTGCACACCATTTTTTGGGTGATCGGGATTCCGACGTCAAAAATGCCAAATTTGTTCGTGGACGTCCGTCAAGACGTTGTCTATGCATACGGTTGGCCATCACGGGTTTTCTGGGTCGTTTGGAAGGTCAAACGAGCCCCGGAGCGAGCATACGCCTCATTTTGACGATTTTCGTGTGCTATTGCACACCATTTTTTGGGTGATCGGGATTCCGACGTCAAAAATGCCAAATTTGTTCGTGGACGTCCGTCAAGACGTTGTCTATGCATACGGTTGGCCATCACGGGTTTTCTGGGTCGTTTGGAAGGTCAAACGAGCCCCGGAGCGAGCATACGCCTCATTTTGACGATTTTCGTGTGCTATTGCACACCATTTTTTGGGTGATCGGGATTCCGACGTCAAAAATGCCAAATTTGTTCGTGGACGTCCGTCAAGACGTTGTCTATGCATACGGTTGGCCATCACGGGTTTTCTGGGTCGTTTGGAAGGTCAAACGAGCCCCGGAGCGAGCATACGCCTCATTTTGACGATTTTCGTGTGCTATTGCACACCATTTTTTGGGTGATCGGGATTCCGACGTCAAAAATGCCAAATTTGTTCGTGGACGTCCGTCAAGACGTTGTCTATGCATACGGTTGGCCATCACGGGTTTTCTGGGTCGTTTGGAAGGTCAAACGAGCCCCGGAGCGAGCATACGCCTCATTTTGACGATTTTCGTGTGCTATTGCACACCATTTTTTGGGTGATCGGGATTCCGACGTCAAAAATGCCAAATTTGTTCGTGGACGTCCGTCAAGACGTTGTCTATGCATACGGTTGGCCATCACGGGTTTTCTGGGTCGTTTGGAAGGTCAAACGAGCCCCGGAGCGAGCATACGCCTCATTTTGACGATTTTCGTGTGCTATTGCACACCATTTTTTGGGTGATCGGGATTCCGACGTCAAAAATGCCAAATTTGTTCGTGGACGTCCGTCAAGACGTTGTCTATGCATACGGTTGGCCATCACGGGTTTTCTGGGTCGTTTGGAAGGTCAAACGAGCCCCGGAGCGAGCATACGCCTCATTTTGACGATTTTCGTGTGCTATTGCACACCATTTTTTGGGTGATCGGGATTCCGACGTCAAAAATGCCAAATTTGTTCGTGGACGTCCGTCAAGACGTTGTCTATGCATACGGTTGGCCATCACGGGTTTTCTGGGTCGTTTGGAAGGTCAAACGAGCCCCGGAGCGAGCATACGCCTCATTTTGACGATTTTCGTGTGCTATTGCACACCATTTTTTGGGTGATCGGGATTCCGACGTCAAAAATGCCAAATTTGTTCGTGGACGTCCGTCAAGACGTTGTCTATGCATACGGTTGGCCATCACGGGTTTTCTGGGTCGTTTGGAAGGTCAAACGAGCCCCGGAGCGAGCATACGCCTCATTTTGACGATTTTCGTGTGCTATTGCACACCATTTTTTGGGTGATCGGGATTCCGACGTCAAAAATGCCAAATTTGTTCGTGGACGTCCGTCAAGACGTTGTCTATGCATACGGTTGGCCATCACGGGTTTTCTGGGTCGTTTGGAAGGTCAAACGAGCCCCGGAGCGAGCATACGCCTCATTTTGACGATTTTCGTGTGCTATTGCACACCATTTTTTGGGTGATCGGGATTCCGACGTCAAAAATGCCAAATTTGTTCGTGGACGTCCGTCAAGACGTTGTCTATGCATACGGTTGGCCATCACGGGTTTTCTGGGTCGTTTGGAAGGTCAAACGAGCCCCGGAGCGAGCATACGCCTCATTTTGACGATTTTCGTGTGCTATTGCACACCATTTTTTGGGTGATCGGGATTCCGACGTCAAAAATGCCAAATTTGTTCGTGGACGTCCGTCAAGACGTTGTCTATGCATACGGTTGGCCATCACGGGTTTTCTGGGTCGTTTGGAAGGTCAAACGAGCCCCGGAGCGAGCATACGCCTCATTTTGACGATTTTCGTGTGCTATTGCACACCATTTTTTGGGTGATCGGGATTCCGACGTCAAAAATGCCAAATTTGTTCGTGGACGTCCGTCAAGACGTTGTCTATGCATACGGTTGGCCATCACGGGTTTTCTGGGTCGTTTGGAAGGTCAAACGAGCCCCGGAGCGAGCATACGCCTCATTTTGACGATTTTCGTGTGCTATTGCACACCATTTTTTGGGTGATCGGGATTCCGACGTCAAAAATGCCAAATTTGTTCGTGGACGTCCGTCAAGACGTTGTCTATGCATACGGTTGGCCATCACGGGTTTTCTGGGTCGTTTGGAAGGTCAAACGAGCCCCGGAGCGAGCATACGCCTCATTTTGACGATTTTCGTGTGCTATTGCACACCATTTTTTGGGTGATCGGGATTCCGACGTCAAAAATGCCAAATTTGTTCGTGGACGTCCGTCAAGACGTTGTCTATGCATACGGTTGGCCATCACGGGTTTTCTGGGTCGTTTGGAAGGTCAAACGAGCCCCGGAGCGAGCATACGCCTCATTTTGACGATTTTCGTGTGCTATTGCACACCATTTTTTGGGTGATCGGGATTCCGACGTCAAAAATGCCAAATTTGTTCGTGGACGTCCGTCAAGACGTTGTCTATGCATACGGTTGGCCATCACGGGTTTTCTGGGTCGTTTGGAAGGTCAAACGAGCCCCGGAGCGAGCATACGCCTCATTTTGACGATTTTCGTGTGCTATTGCACACCATTTTTTGGGTGATCGGGATTCCGACGTCAAAAATGCCAAATTTGTTCGTGGACGTCCGTCAAGACGTTGTCTATGCATACGGTTGGCCATCACGGGTTTTCTGGGTCGTTTGGAAGGTCAAACGAGCCCCGGAGCGAGCATACGCCTCATTTTGACGATTTTCGTGTGCTATTGCACACCATTTTTTGGGTGATCGGGATTCCGACGTCAAAAATGCCAAATTTGTTCGTGGACGTCCGTCAAGACGTTGTCTATGCATACGGTTGGCCATCACGGGTTTTCTGGGTCGTTTGGAAGGTCAAACGAGCCCCGGAGCGAGCATACGCCTCATTTTGACGATTTTCGTGTGCTATTGCACACCATTTTTTGGGTGATCGGGATTCCGACGTCAAAAATGCCAAATTTGTTCGTGGACGTCCGTCAAGACGTTGTCTATGCATACGGTTGGCCATCACGGGTTTTCTGGGTCGTTTGGAAGGTCAAACGAGCCCCGGAGCGAGCATACGCCTCATTTTGACGATTTTCGTGTGCTATTGCACACCATTTTTTGGGTGATCGGGATTCCGACGTCAAAAATGCCAAATTTGTTCGTGGACGTCCGTCAAGACGTTGTCTATGCATACGGTTGGCCATCACGGGTTTTCTGGGTCGTTTGGAAGGTCAAACGAGCCCCGGAGCGAGCATACGCCTCATTTTGACGATTTTCGTGTGCTATTGCACACCATTTTTTGGGTGATCGGGATTCCGACGTCAAAAATGCCAAATTTGTTCGTGGACGTCCGTCAAGACGTTGTCTATGCATACGGTTGGCCATCACGGGTTTTCTGGGTCGTTTGGAAGGTCAAACGAGCCCCGGAGCGAGCATACGCCTCATTTTGACGATTTTCGTGTGCTATTGCACACCATTTTTTGGGTGATCGGGATTCCGACGTCAAAAATGCCAAATTTGTTCGTGGACGTCCGTCAAGACGTTGTCTATGCATACGGTTGGCCATCACGGGTTTTCTGGGTCGTTTGGAAGGTCAAACGAGCCCCGGAGCGAGCATACGCCTCATTTTGACGATTTTCGTGTGCTATTGCACACCATTTTTTGGGTGATCGGGATTCCGACGTCAAAAATGCCAAATTTGTTCGTGGACGTCCGTCAAGACGTTGTCTATGCATACGGTTGGCCATCACGGGTTTTCTGGGTCGTTTGGAAGGTCAAACGAGCCCCGGAGCGAGCATACGCCTCATTTTGACGATTTTCGTGTGCTATTGCACACCATTTTTTGGGTGATCGGGATTCCGACGTCAAAAATGCCAAATTTGTTCGTGGACGTCCGTCAAGACGTTGTCTATGCATACGGTTGGCCATCACGGGTTTTCTGGGTCGTTTGGAAGGTCAAACGAGCCCCGGAGCGAGCATACGCCTCATTTTGACGATTTTCGTGTGCTATTGCACACCATTTTTTGGGTGATCGGGATTCCGACGTCAAAAATGCCAAATTTGTTCGTGGACGTCCGTCAAGACGTTGTCTATGCATACGGTTGGCCATCACGGGTTTTCTGGGTCGTTTGGAAGGTCAAACGAGCCCCGGAGCGAGCATACGCCTCATTTTGACGATTTTCGTGTGCTATTGCACACCATTTTTTGGGTGATCGGGATTCCGACGTCAAAAATGCCAAATTTGTTCGTGGACGTCCGTCAAGACGTTGTCTATGCATACGGTTGGCCATCACGGGTTTTCTGGGTCGTTTGGAAGGTCAAACGAGCCCCGGAGCGAGCATACGCCTCATTTTGACGATTTTCGTGTGCTATTGCACACCATTTTTTGGGTGATCGGGATTCCGACGTCAAAAATGCCAAATTTGTTCGTGGACGTCCGTCAAGACGTTGTCTATGCATACGGTTGGCCATCACGGGTTTTCTGGGTCGTTTGGAAGGTCAAACGAGCCCCGGAGCGAGCATACGCCTCATTTTGACGATTTTCGTGTGCTATTGCACACCATTTTTTGGGTGATCGGGATTCCGACGTCAAAAATGCCAAATTTGTTCGTGGACGTCCGTCAAGACGTTGTCTATGCATACGGTTGGCCATCACGGGTTTTCTGGGTCGTTTGGAAGGTCAAACGAGCCCCGGAGCGAGCATACGCCTCATTTTGACGATTTTCGTGTGCTATTGCACACCATTTTTTGGGTGATCGGGATTCCGACGTCAAAAATGCCAAATTTGTTCGTGGACGTCCGTCAAGACGTTGTCTATGCATACGGTTGGCCATCACGGGTTTTCTGGGTCGTTTGGAAGGTCAAACGAGCCCCGGAGCGAGCATACGCCTCATTTTGACGATTTTCGTGTGCTATTGCACACCATTTTTTGGGTGATCGGGATTCCGACGTCAAAAATGCCAAATTTGTTCGTGGACGTCCGTCAAGACGTTGTCTATGCATACGGTTGGCCATCACGGGTTTTCTGGGTCGTTTGGAAGGTCAAACGAGCCCCGGAGCGAGCATACGCCTCATTTTGACGATTTTCGTGTGCTATTGCACACCATTTTTTGGGTGATCGGGATTCCGACGTCAAAAATGCCAAATTTGTTCGTGGACGTCCGTCAAGACGTTGTCTATGCATACGGTTGGCCATCACGGGTTTTCTGGGTCGTTTGGAAGGTCAAACGAGCCCCGGAGCGAGCATACGCCTCATTTTGACGATTTTCGTGTGCTATTGCACACCATTTTTTGGGTGATCGGGATTCCGACGTCAAAAATGCCAAATTTGTTCGTGGACGTCCGTCAAGACGTTGTCTATGCATACGGTTGGCCATCACGGGTTTTCTGGGTCGTTTGGAAGGTCAAACGAGCCCCGGAGCGAGCATACGCCTCATTTTGACGATTTTCGTGTGCTATTGCACACCATTTTTTGGGTGATCGGGATTCCGACGTCAAAAATGCCAAATTTGTTCGTGGACGTCCGTCAAGACGTTGTCTATGCATACGGTTGGCCATCACGGGTTTTCTGGGTCGTTTGGAAGGTCAAACGAGCCCCGGAGCGAGCATACGCCTCATTTTGACGATTTTCGTGTGCTATTGCACACCATTTTTTGGGTGATCGGGATTCCGACGTCAAAAATGCCAAATTTGTTCGTGGACGTCCGTCAAGACGTTGTCTATGCATACGGTTGGCCATCACGGGTTTTCTGGGTCGTTTGGAAGGTCAAACGAGCCCCGGAGCGAGCATACGCCTCATTTTGACGATTTTCGTGTGCTATTGCACACCATTTTTTGGGTGATCGGGATTCCGACGTCAAAAATGCCAAATTTGTTCGTGGACGTCCGTCAAGACGTTGTCTATGCATACGGTTGGCCATCACGGGTTTTCTGGGTCGTTTGGAAGGTCAAACGAGCCCCGGAGCGAGCATACGCCTCATTTTGACGATTTTCGTGTGCTATTGCACACCATTTTTTGGGTGATCGGGATTCCGACGTCAAAAATGCCAAATTTGTTCGTGGACGTCCGTCAAGACGTTGTCTATGCATACGGTTGGCCATCACGGGTTTTCTGGGTCGTTTGGAAGGTCAAACGAGCCCCGGAGCGAGCATACGCCTCATTTTGACGATTTTCGTGTGCTATTGCACACCATTTTTTGGGTGATCGGGATTCCGACGTCAAAAATGCCAAATTTGTTCGTGGACGTCCGTCAAGACGTTGTCTATGCATACGGTTGGCCATC
The DNA here is from genome assembly GCA_034621305.1 of Solanum pimpinellifolium. Classification (NCBI taxonomy): domain Eukaryota; kingdom Viridiplantae; phylum Streptophyta; class Magnoliopsida; order Solanales; family Solanaceae; genus Solanum; species Solanum pimpinellifolium. The sequence goes on along the minus strand of JAWZUQ010000013.1, from coordinate 84,602 downwards.
ACGGGTTTTCTGGGTCGTTTGGAAGGTCAAACGAGCCCCGGAGCGAGCATACGCCTCATTTTGACGATTTTCGTGTGCTATTGCACACCATTTTTTGGGTGATCGGGATTCCGACGTCAAAAATGCCAAATTTGTTCGTGGACGTCCGTCAAGACGTTGTCTATGCATACGGTTGGCCATCACGGGTTTTCTGGGTCGTTTGGAAGGTCAAACGAGCCCCGGAGCGAGCATACGCCTCATTTTGACGATTTTCGTGTGCTATTGCACACCATTTTTTGGGTGATCGGGATTCCGACGTCAAAAATGCCAAATTTGTTCGTGGACGTCCGTCAAGACGTTGTCTATGCATACGGTTGGCCATCACGGGTTTTCTGGGTCGTTTGGAAGGTCAAACGAGCCCCGGAGCGAGCATACGCCTCATTTTGACGATTTTCGTGTGCTATTGCACACCATTTTTTGGGTGATCGGGATTCCGACGTCAAAAATGCCAAATTTGTTCGTGGACGTCCGTCAAGACGTTGTCTATGCATACGGTTGGCCATCACGGGTTTTCTGGGTCGTTTGGAAGGTCAAACGAGCCCCGGAGCGAGCATACGCCTCATTTTGACGATTTTCGTGTGCTATTGCACACCATTTTTTGGGTGATCGGGATTCCGACGTCAAAAATGCCAAATTTGTTCGTGGACGTCCGTCAAGACGTTGTCTATGCATACGGTTGGCCATCACGGGTTTTCTGGGTCGTTTGGAAGGTCAAACGAGCCCCGGAGCGAGCATACGCCTCATTTTGACGATTTTCGTGTGCTATTGCACACCATTTTTTGGGTGATCGGGATTCCGACGTCAAAAATGCCAAATTTGTTCGTGGACGTCCGTCAAGACGTTGTCTATGCATACGGTTGGCCATCACGGGTTTTCTGGGTCGTTTGGAAGGTCAAACGAGCCCCGGAGCGAGCATACGCCTCATTTTGACGATTTTCGTGTGCTATTGCACACCATTTTTTGGGTGATCGGGATTCCGACGTCAAAAATGCCAAATTTGTTCGTGGACGTCCGTCAAGACGTTGTCTATGCATACGGTTGGCCATCACGGGTTTTCTGGGTCGTTTGGAAGGTCAAACGAGCCCCGGAGCGAGCATACGCCTCATTTTGACGATTTTCGTGTGCTATTGCACACCATTTTTTGGGTGATCGGGATTCCGACGTCAAAAATGCCAAATTTGTTCGTGGACGTCCGTCAAGACGTTGTCTATGCATACGGTTGGCCATCACGGGTTTTCTGGGTCGTTTGGAAGGTCAAACGAGCCCCGGAGCGAGCATACGCCTCATTTTGACGATTTTCGTGTGCTATTGCACACCATTTTTTGGGTGATCGGGATTCCGACGTCAAAAATGCCAAATTTGTTCGTGGACGTCCGTCAAGACGTTGTCTATGCATACGGTTGGCCATCACGGGTTTTCTGGGTCGTTTGGAAGGTCAAACGAGCCCCGGAGCGAGCATACGCCTCATTTTGACGATTTTCGTGTGCTATTGCACACCATTTTTTGGGTGATCGGGATTCCGACGTCAAAAATGCCAAATTTGTTCGTGGACGTCCGTCAAGACGTTGTCTATGCATACGGTTGGCCATCACGGGTTTTCTGGGTCGTTTGGAAGGTCAAACGAGCCCCGGAGCGAGCATACGCCTCATTTTGACGATTTTCGTGTGCTATTGCACACCATTTTTTGGGTGATCGGGATTCCGACGTCAAAAATGCCAAATTTGTTCGTGGACGTCCGTCAAGACGTTGTCTATGCATACGGTTGGCCATCACGGGTTTTCTGGGTCGTTTGGAAGGTCAAACGAGCCCCGGAGCGAGCATACGCCTCATTTTGACGATTTTCGTGTGCTATTGCACACCATTTTTTGGGTGATCGGGATTCCGACGTCAAAAATGCCAAATTTGTTCGTGGACGTCCGTCAAGACGTTGTCTATGCATACGGTTGGCCATCACGGGTTTTCTGGGTCGTTTGGAAGGTCAAACGAGCCCCGGAGCGAGCATACGCCTCATTTTGACGATTTTCGTGTGCTATTGCACACCATTTTTTGGGTGATCGGGATTCCGACGTCAAAAATGCCAAATTTGTTCGTGGACGTCCGTCAAGACGTTGTCTATGCATACGGTTGGCCATCACGGGTTTTCTGGGTCGTTTGGAAGGTCAAACGAGCCCCGGAGCGAGCATACGCCTCATTTTGACGATTTTCGTGTGCTATTGCACACCATTTTTTGGGTGATCGGGATTCCGACGTCAAAAATGCCAAATTTGTTCGTGGACGTCCGTCAAGACGTTGTCTATGCATACGGTTGGCCATCACGGGTTTTCTGGGTCGTTTGGAAGGTCAAACGAGCCCCGGAGCGAGCATACGCCTCATTTTGACGATTTTCGTGTGCTATTGCACACCATTTTTTGGGTGATCGGGATTCCGACGTCAAAAATGCCAAATTTGTTCGTGGACGTCCGTCAAGACGTTGTCTATGCATACGGTTGGCCATCACGGGTTTTCTGGGTCGTTTGGAAGGTCAAACGAGCCCCGGAGCGAGCATACGCCTCATTTTGACGATTTTCGTGTGCTATTGCACACCATTTTTTGGGTGATCGGGATTCCGACGTCAAAAATGCCAAATTTGTTCGTGGACGTCCGTCAAGACGTTGTCTATGCATACGGTTGGCCATCACGGGTTTTCTGGGTCGTTTGGAAGGTCAAACGAGCCCCGGAGCGAGCATACGCCTCATTTTGACGATTTTCGTGTGCTATTGCACACCATTTTTTGGGTGATCGGGATTCCGACGTCAAAAATGCCAAATTTGTTCGTGGACGTCCGTCAAGACGTTGTCTATGCATACGGTTGGCCATCACGGGTTTTCTGGGTCGTTTGGAAGGTCAAACGAGCCCCGGAGCGAGCATACGCCTCATTTTGACGATTTTCGTGTGCTATTGCACACCATTTTTTGGGTGATCGGGATTCCGACGTCAAAAATGCCAAATTTGTTCGTGGACGTCCGTCAAGACGTTGTCTATGCATACGGTTGGCCATCACGGGTTTTCTGGGTCGTTTGGAAGGTCAAACGAGCCCCGGAGCGAGCATACGCCTCATTTTGACGATTTTCGTGTGCTATTGCACACCATTTTTTGGGTGATCGGGATTCCGACGTCAAAAATGCCAAATTTGTTCGTGGACGTCCGTCAAGACGTTGTCTATGCATACGGTTGGCCATCACGGGTTTTCTGGGTCGTTTGGAAGGTCAAACGAGCCCCGGAGCGAGCATACGCCTCATTTTGACGATTTTCGTGTGCTATTGCACACCATTTTTTGGGTGATCGGGATTCCGACGTCAAAAATGCCAAATTTGTTCGTGGACGTCCGTCAAGACGTTGTCTATGCATACGGTTGGCCATCACGGGTTTTCTGGGCCGTTTGGAAGGTCAAACGAGCCCCGGAGCGAGCATACGCCTCATTTTGACGATTTTCGTGTGCTATTGCACACCATTTTTTGGGTGATCGGGATTCCGACGTCAAAAATGCCAAATTTGTTCGTGGACGTCCGTCAAGACGTTGTCTATGCATACGGTTGGCCATCACGGGTTTTCTGGGTCGTTTGGAAGGTCAAACGAGCCCCGGAGCGAGCATACGCCTCATTTTGACGATTTTCGTGTGCTATTGCACACCATTTTTTGGGTGATCGGGATTCCGACGTCAAAAATGCCAAATTTGTTCGTGGACGTCCGTCAAGACGTTGTCTATGCATACGGTTGGCCATCACGGGTTTTCTGGGCCGTTTGGAAGGTCAAACGAGCCCCGGAGCGAGCATACGCCTCATTTTGACGATTTTCGTGTGCTATTGCACACCATTTTTTGGGTGATCGGGATTCCGACGTCAAAAATGCCAAATTTGTTCGTGGACGTCCGTCAAGACGTTGTCTATGCATACGGTTGGCCATCACGGGTTTTCTGGGCCGTTTGGAAGGTCAAACGAGCCCCGGAGCGAGCATACGCCTCATTTTGACGATTTTCGTGTGCTATTGCACACCATTTTTTGGGTGATCGGGATTCCGACGTCAAAAATGCCAAATTTGTTCGTGGACGTCCGTCAAGACGTTGTCTATGCATACGGTTGGCCATCACGGGTTTTCTGGGTCGTTTGGAAGGTCAAACGAGCCCCGGAGCGAGCATACGCCTCATTTTGACGATTTTCGTGTGCTATTGCACACCATTTTTTGGGTGATCGGGATTCCGACGTCAAAAATGCCAAATTTGTTCGTGGACGTCCGTCAAGACGTTGTCTATGCATACGGTTGGCCATCACGGGTTTTCTGGGCCGTTTGGAAGGTCAAACGAGCCCCGGAGCGAGCATACGCCTCATTTTGACGATTTTCGTGTGCTATTGCACACCATTTTTTGGGTGATCGGGATTCCGACGTCAAAAATGCCAAATTTGTTCGTGGACGTCCGTCAAGACGTTGTCTATGCATACGGTTGGCCATCACGGGTTTTCTGGGTCGTTTGGAAGGTCAAACGAGCCCCGGAGCGAGCATACGCCTCATTTTGACGATTTTCGTGTGCTATTGCACACCATTTTTTGGGTGATCGGGATTCCGACGTCAAAAATGCCAAATTTGTTCGTGGACGTCCGTCAAGACGTTGTCTATGCATACGGTTGGCCATCACGGGTTTTCTGGGCCGTTTGGAAGGTCAAACGAGCCCCGGAGCGAGCATACGCCTCATTTTGACGATTTTCGTGTGCTATTGCACACCATTTTTTGGGTGATCGGGATTCCGACGTCAAAAATGCCAAATTTGTTCGTGGACGTCCGTCAAGACGTTGTCTATGCATACGGTTGGCCATCACGGGTTTTCTGGGCCGTTTGGAAGGTCAAACGAGCCCCGGAGCGAGCATACGCCTCATTTTGACGATTTTCGTGTGCTATTGCACACCATTTTTTGGGTGATCGGGATTCCGACGTCAAAAATGCCAAATTTGTTCGTGGACGTCCGTCAAGACGTTGTCTATGCATACGGTTGGCCATCACGGGTTTTCTGGGCCGTTTGGAAGGTCAAACGAGCCCCGGAGCGAGCATACGCCTCATTTTGACGATTTTCGTGTGCTATTGCACACCATTTTTTGGGTGATCGGGATTCCGACGTCAAAAATGCCAAATTTGTTCGTGGACGTCCGTCAAGACGTTGTCTATGCATACGGTTGGCCATCACGGGTTTTCTGGGTCGTTTGGAAGGTCAAACGAGCCCCGGAGCGAGCATACGCCTCATTTTGACGATTTTCGTGTGCTATTGCACACCATTTTTTGGGTGATCGGGATTCCGACGTCAAAAATGCCAAATTTGTTCGTGGACGTCCGTCAAGACGTTGTCTATGCATACGGTTGGCCATCACGGGTTTTCTGGGCGTTTGGAAGGTCAAACGAGCCCCGGAGCGAGCATACGCCTCATTTTGACGATTTTCGTGTGCTATTGCACACCATTTTTTGGGTGATCGGGATTCCGACGTCAAAAATGCCAAATTTGTTCGTGGACGTCCGTCAAGACGTTGTCTATGCATACGGTTGGCCATCACGGGTTTTCTGGGCCGTTTGGAAGGTCAAACGAGCCCCGGAGCGAGCATACGCCTCATTTTGACGATTTTCGTGTGCTATTGCACACCATTTTTTGGGTGATCGGGATTCCGACGTCAAAAATGCCAAATTTGTTCGTGGACGTCCGTCAAGACGTTGTCTATGCATACGGTTGGCCATCACGGGTTTTCTGGGCCGTTTGGAAGGTCAAACGAGCCCCGGAGCGAGCATACGCCTCATTTTGACGATTTTCGTGTGCTATTGCACACCATTTTTTGGGTGATCGGGATTCCGACGTCAAAAATGCCAAATTTGTTCGTGGACGTCCGTCAAGACGTTGTCTATGCATACGGTTGGCCATCACGGGTTTTCTGGGCCGTTTGGAAGGTCAAACGAGCCCCGGAGCGAGCATACGCCTCATTTTGACGATTTTCGTGTGCTATTGCACACCATTTTTTGGGTGATCGGGATTCCGACGTCAAAAATGCCAAATTTGTTCGTGGACGTCCGTCAAGACGTTGTCTATGCATACGGTTGGCCATCACGGGTTTTCTGGGCCGTTTGGAAGGTCAAACGAGCCCCGGAGCGAGCATACGCCTCATTTTGACGATTTTCGTGTGCTATTGCACACCATTTTTTGGGTGATCGGGATTCCGACGTCAAAAATGCCAAATTTGTTCGTGGACGTCCGTCAAGACGTTGTCTATGCATACGGTTGGCCATCACGGGTTTTCTGGGCCGTTTGGAAGGTCAAACGAGCCCCGGAGCGAGCATACGCCTCATTTTGACGATTTTCGTGTGCTATTGCACACCATTTTTTGGGTGATCGGGATTCCGACGTCAAAAATGCCAAATTTGTTCGTGGACGTCCGTCAAGACGTTGTCTATGCATACGGTTGGCCATCACGGGTTTTCTGGGCCGTTTGGAAGGTCAAACGAGCCCCGGAGCGAGCATACGCCTCATTTTGACGATTTTCGTGTGCTATTGCACACCATTTTTTGGGTGATCGGGATTCCGACGTCAAAAATGCCAAATTTGTTCGTGGACGTCCGTCAAGACGTTGTCTATGCATACGGTTGGCCATCACGGGTTTTCTGGGCCGTTTGGAAGGTCAAACGAGCCCCGGAGCGAGCATACGCCTCATTTTGACGATTTTCGTGTGCTATTGCACACCATTTTTTGGGTGATCGGGATTCCGACGTCAAAAATGCCAAATTTGTTCGTGGACGTCCGTCAAGACGTTGTCTATGCATACGGTTGGCCATCACGGGTTTTCTGGGCCGTTTGGAAGGTCAAACGAGCCCCGGAGCGAGCATACGCCTCATTTTGACGATTTTCGTGTGCTATTGCACACCATTTTTTGGGTGATCGGGATTCCGACGTCAAAAATGCCAAATTTGTTCGTGGACGTCCGTCAAGACGTTGTCTATGCATACGGTTGGCCATCACGGGTTTTCTGGGCCGTTTGGAAGGTCAAACGAGCCCCGGAGCGAGCATACGCCTCATTTTGACGATTTTCGTGTGCTATTGCACACCATTTTTTGGGTGATCGGGATTCCGACGTCAAAAATGCCAAATTTGTTCGTGGACGTCCGTCAAGACGTTGTCTATGCATACGGTTGGCCATCACGGGTTTTCTGGGCCGTTTGGAAGGTCAAACGAGCCCCGGAGCGAGCATACGCCTCATTTTGACGATTTTCGTGTGCTATTGCACACCATTTTTTGGGTGATCGGGATTCCGACGTCAAAAATGCCAAATTTGTTCGTGGACGTCCGTCAAGACGTTGTCTATGCATACGGTTGGCCATCACGGGTTTTCTGGGCGTTTGGAAGGTCAAACGAGCCCCGGAGCGAGCATACGCCTCATTTTGACGATTTTCGTGTGCTATTGCACACCATTTTTTGGGTGATCGGGATTCCGACGTCAAAAATGCCAAATTTGTTCGTGGACGTCCGTCAAGACGTTGTCTATGCATACGGTTGGCCATCACGGGTTTTCTGGGCCGTTTGGAAGGTCAAACGAGCCCCGGAGCGAGCATACGCCTCATTTTGACGATTTTCGTGTGCTATTGCACACCATTTTTTGGGTGATCGGGATTCCGACGTCAAAAATGCCAAATTTGTTCGTGGACGTCCGTCAAGACGTTGTCTATGCATACGGTTGGCCATCACGGGTTTTCTGGGCCGTTTGGAAGGTCAAACGAGCCCCGGAGCGAGCATACGCCTCATTTTGACGATTTTCGTGTGCTATTGCACACCATTTTTTGGGTGATCGGGATTCCGACGTCAAAAATGCCAAATTTGTTCGTGGACGTCCGTCAAGACGTTGTCTATGCATACGGTTGGCCATCACGGGTTTTCTGGGCGTTTGGAAGGTCAAACGAGCCCCGGAGCGAGCATACGCCTCATTTTGACGATTTTCGTGTGCTATTGCACACCATTTTTTGGGTGATCGGGATTCCGACGTCAAAAATGCCAAATTTGTTCGTGGACGTCCGTCAAGACGTTGTCTATGCATACGGTTGGCCATCACGGGTTTTCTGGGCCGTTTGGAAGGTCAAACGAGCCCCGGAGCGAGCATACGCCTCATTTTGACGATTTTCGTGTGCTATTGCACACCATTTTTTGGGTGATCGGGATTCCGACGTCAAAAATGCCAAATTTGTTCGTGGACGTCCGTCAAGACGTTGTCTATGCATACGGTTGGCCATCACGGGTTTTCTGGGCCGTTTGGAAGGTCAAACGAGCCCCGGAGCGAGCATACGCCTCATTTTGACGATTTTCGTGTGCTATTGCACACCATTTTTTGGGTGATCGGGATTCCGACGTCAAAAATGCCAAATTTGTTCGTGGACGTCCGTCAAGACGTTGTCTATGCATACGGTTGGCCATCACGGGTTTTCTGGGCCGTTTGGAAGGTCAAACGAGCCCCGGAGCGAGCATACGCCTCATTTTGACGATTTTCGTGTGCTATTGCACACCATTTTTTGGGTGATCGGGATTCCGACGTCAAAAATGCCAAATTTGTTCGTGGACGTCCGTCAAGACGTTGTCTATGCATACGGTTGGCCATCACGGGTTTTCTGGGCCGTTTGGAAGGTCAAACGAGCCCCGGAGCGAGCATACGCCTCATTTTGACGATTTTCGTGTGCTATTGCACACCATTTTTTGGGTGATCGGGATTCCGACGTCAAAAATGCCAAATTTGTTCGTGGACGTCCGTCAAGACGTTGTCTATGCATACGGTTGGCCATCACGGGTTTTCTGGGCCGTTTGGAAGGTCAAACGAGCCCCGGAGCGAGCATACGCCTCATTTTGACGATTTTCGTGTGCTATTGCACACCATTTTTTGGGTGATCGGGATTCCGACGTCAAAAATGCCAAATTTGTTCGTGGACGTCCGTCAAGACGTTGTCTATGCATACGGTTGGCCATCACGGGTTTTCTGGGCCGTTTGGAAGGTCAAACGAGCCCCGGAGCGAGCATACGCCTCATTTTGACGATTTTCGTGTGCTATTGCACACCATTTTTTGGGTGATCGGGATTCCGACGTCAAAAATGCCAAATTTGTTCGTGGACGTCCGTCAAGACGTTGTCTATGCATACGGTTGGCCATCACGGGTTTTCTGGGCCGTTTGGAAGGTCAAACGAGCCCCGGAGCGAGCATACGCCTCATTTTGACGATTTTCGTGTGCTATTGCACACCATTTTTTGGGTGATCGGGATTCCGACGTCAAAAATGCCAAATTTGTTCGTGGACGTCCGTCAAGACGTTGTCTATGCATACGGTTGGCCATCACGGGTTTTCTGGGCCGTTTGGAAGGTCAAACGAGCCCCGGAGCGAGCATACGCCTCATTTTGACGATTTTCGTGTGCTATTGCACACCATTTTTTGGGTGATCGGGATTCCGACGTCAAAAATGCCAAATTTGTTCGTGGACGTCCGTCAAGACGTTGTCTATGCATACGGTTGGCCATCACGGGTTTTCTGGGCCGTTTGGAAGGTCAAACGAGCCCCGGAGCGAGCATACGCCTCATTTTGACGATTTTCGTGTGCTATTGCACACCATTTTTTGGGTGATCGGGATTCCGACGTCAAAAATGCCAAATTTGTTCGTGGACGTCCGTCAAGACGTTGTCTATGCATACGGTTGGCCATCACGGGTTTTCTGGGCCGTTTGGAAGGTCAAACGAGCCCCGGAGCGAGCATACGCCTCATTTTGACGATTTTCGTGTGCTATTGCACACCATTTTTTGGGTGATCGGGATTCCGACGTCAAAAATGCCAAATTTGTTCGTGGACGTCCGTCAAGACGTTGTCTATGCATACGGTTGGCCATCACGGGTTTTCTGGGCCGTTTGGAAGGTCAAACGAGCCCCGGAGCGAGCATACGCCTCATTTTGACGATTTTCGTGTGCTATTGCACACCATTTTTTGGGTGATCGGGATTCCGACGTCAAAAATGCCAAATTTGTTCGTGGACGTCCGTCAAGACGTTGTCTATGCATACGGTTGGCCATCACGGGTTTTCTGGGCCGTTTGGAAGGTCAAACGAGCCCCGGAGCGAGCATACGCCTCATTTTGACGATTTTCGTGTGCTATTGCACACCATTTTTTGGGTGATCGGGATTCCGACGTCAAAAATGCCAAATTTGTTCGTGGACGTCCGTCAAGACGTTGTCTATGCATACGGTTGGCCATCACGGGTTTTCTGGGCCGTTTGGAAGGTCAAACGAGCCCCGGAGCGAGCATACGCCTCATTTTGACGATTTTCGTGTGCTATTGCACACCATTTTTTGGGTGATCGGGATTCCGACGTCAAAAATGCCAAATTTGTTCGTGGACGTCCGTCAAGACGTTGTCTATGCATACGGTTGGCCATCACGGGTTTTCTGGGCCGTTTGGAAGGTCAAACGAGCCCCGGAGCGAGCATACGCCTCATTTTGACGATTTTCGTGTGCTATTGCACACCATTTTTTGGGTGATCGGGATTCCGACGTCAAAAATGCCAAATTTGTTCGTGGACGTCCGTCAAGACGTTGTCTATGCATACGGTTGGCCATCACGGGTTTTCTGGGCCGTTTGGAAGGTCAAACGAGCCCCGGAGCGAGCATACGCCTCATTTTGACGATTTTCGTGTGCTATTGCACACCATTTTTTGGGTGATCGGGATTCCGACGTCAAAAATGCCAAATTTGTTCGTGGACGTCCGTCAAGACGTTGTCTATGCATACGGTTGGCCATCACGGGTTTTCTGGGCCGTTTGGAAGGTCAAACGAGCCCCGGAGCGAGCATACGCCTCATTTTGACGATTTTCGTGTGCTATTGCACACCATTTTTTGGGTGATCGGGATTCCGACGTCAAAAATGCCAAATTTGTTCGTGGACGTCCGTCAAGACGTTGTCTATGCATACGGTTGGCCATCACGGGTTTTCTGGGCCGTTTGGAAGGTCAAACGAGCCCCGGAGCGAGCATACGCCTCATTTTGACGATTTTCGTGTGCTATTGCACACCATTTTTTGGGTGATCGGGATTCCGACGTCAAAAATGCCAAATTTGTTCGTGGACGTCCGTCAAGACGTTGTCTATGCATACGGTTGGCCATCACGGGTTTTCTGGGCCGTTTGGAAGGTCAAACGAGCCCCGGAGCGAGCATACGCCTCATTTTGACGATTTTCGTGTGCTATTGCACACCATTTTTTGGGTGATCGGGATTCCGACGTCAAAAATGCCAAATTTGTTCGTGGACGTCCGTCAAGACGTTGTCTATGCATACGGTTGGCCATCACGGGTTTTCTGGGCCGTTTGGAAGGTCAAACGAGCCCCGGAGCGAGCATACGCCTCATTTTGACGATTTTCGTGTGCTATTGCACACCATTTTTTGGGTGATCGGGATTCCGACGTCAAAAATGCCAAATTTGTTCGTGGACGTCCGTCAAGACGTTGTCTATGCATACGGTTGGCCATCACGGGTTTTCTGGGCCGTTTGGAAGGTCAAACGAGCCCCGGAGCGAGCATACGCCTCATTTTGACGATTTTCGTGTGCTATTGCACACCATTTTTTGGGTGATCGGGATTCCGACGTCAAAAATGCCAAATTTGTTCGTGGACGTCCGTCAAGACGTTGTCTATGCATACGGTTGGCCATCACGGGTTTTCTGGGCCGTTTGGAAGGTCAAACGAGCCCCGGAGCGAGCATACGCCTCATTTTGACGATTTTCGTGTGCTATTGCACACCATTTTTTGGGTGATCGGGATTCCGACGTCAAAAATGCCAAATTTGTTCGTGGACGTCCGTCAAGACGTTGTCTATGCATACGGTTGGCCATCACGGGTTTTCTGGGCCGTTTGGAAGGTCAAACGAGCCCCGGAGCGAGCATACGCCTCATTTTGACGATTTTCGTGTGCTATTGCACACCATTTTTTGGGTGATCGGGATTCCGACGTCAAAAATGCCAAATTTGTTCGTGGACGTCCGTCAAGACGTTGTCTATGCATACGGTTGGCCATCACGGGTTTTCTGGGCCGTTTGGAAGGTCAAACGAGCCCCGGAGCGAGCATACGCCTCATTTTGACGATTTTCGTGTGCTATTGCACACCATTTTTTGGGTGATCGGGATTCCGACGTCAAAAATGCCAAATTTGTTCGTGGACGTCCGTCAAGACGTTGTCTATGCATACGGTTGGCCATCACGGGTTTTCTGGGCCGTTTGGAAGGTCAAACGAGCCCCGGAGCGAGCATACGCCTCATTTTGACGATTTTCGTGTGCTATTGCACACCATTTTTTGGGTGATCGGGATTCCGACGTCAAAAATGCCAAATTTGTTCGTGGACGTCCGTCAAGACGTTGTCTATGCATACGGTTGGCCATCACGGGTTTTCTGGGCCGTTTGGAAGGTCAAACGAGCCCCGGAGCGAGCATACGCCTCATTTTGACGATTTTCGTGTGCTATTGCACACCATTTTTTGGGTGATCGGGATTCCGACGTCAAAAATGCCAAATTTGTTCGTGGACGTCCGTCAAGACGTTGTCTATGCATACGGTTGGCCATCACGGGTTTTCTGGGCCGTTTGGAAGGTCAAACGAGCCCCGGAGCGAGCATACGCCTCATTTTGACGATTTTCGTGTGCTATTGCACACCATTTTTTGGGTGATCGGGATTCCGACGTCAAAAATGCCAAATTTGTTCGTGGACGTCCGTCAAGACGTTGTCTATGCATACGGTTGGCCATCACGGGTTTTCTGGGCCGTTTGGAAGGTCAAACGAGCCCCGGAGCGAGCATACGCCTCATTTTGACGATTTTCGTGTGCTATTGCACACCATTTTTTGGGTGATCGGGATTCCGACGTCAAAAATGCCAAATTTGTTCGTGGACGTCCGTCAAGACGTTGTCTATGCATACGGTTGGCCATCACGGGTTTTCTGGGCCGTTTGGAAGGTCAAACGAGCCCCGGAGCGAGCATACGCCTCATTTTGACGATTTTCGTGTGCTATTGCACACCATTTTTTGGGTGATCGGGATTCCGACGTCAAAAATGCCAAATTTGTTCGTGGACGTCCGTCAAGACGTTGTCTATGCATACGGTTGGCCATCACGGGTTTTCTGGGCCGTTTGGAAGGTCAAACGAGCCCCGGAGCGAGCATACGCCTCATTTTGACGATTTTCGTGTGCTATTGCACACCATTTTTTGGGTGATCGGGATTCCGACGTCAAAAATGCCAAATTTGTTCGTGGACGTCCGTCAAGACGTTGTCTATGCATACGGTTGGCCATCACGGGTTTTCTGGGCCGTTTGGAAGGTCAAACGAGCCCCGGAGCGAGCATACGCCTCATTTTGACGATTTTCGTGTGCTATTGCACACCATTTTTTGGGTGATCGGGATTCCGACGTCAAAAATGCCAAATTTGTTCGTGGACGTCCGTCAAGACGTTGTCTATGCATACGGTTGGCCATCACGGGTTTTCTGGGCCGTTTGGAAGGTCAAACGAGCCCCGGAGCGAGCATACGCCTCATTTTGACGATTTTCGTGTGCTATTGCACACCATTTTTTGGGTGATCGGGATTCCGACGTCAAAAATGCCAAATTTGTTCGTGGACGTCCGTCAAGACGTTGTCTATGCATACGGTTGGCCATCACGGGTTTTCTGGGCCGTTTGGAAGGTCAAACGAGCCCCGGAGCGAGCATACGCCTCATTTTGACGATTTTCGTGTGCTATTGCACACCATTTTTTGGGTGATCGGGATTCCGACGTCAAAAATGCCAAATTTGTTCGTGGACGTCCGTCAAGACGTTGTCTATGCATACGGTTGGCCATCACGGGTTTTCTGGGCCGTTTGGAAGGTCAAACGAGCCCCGGAGCGAGCATACGCCTCATTTTGACGATTTTCGTGTGCTATTGCACACCATTTTTTGGGTGATCGGGATTCCGACGTCAAAAATGCCAAATTTGTTCGTGGACGTCCGTCAAGACGTTGTCTATGCATACGGTTGGCCATCACGGGTTTTCTGGGCCGTTTGGAAGGTCAAACGAGCCCCGGAGCGAGCATACGCCTCATTTTGACGATTTTCGTGTGCTATTGCACACCATTTTTTGGGTGATCGGGATTCCGACGTCAAAAATGCCAAATTTGTTCGTGGACGTCCGTCAAGACGTTGTCTATGCATACGGTTGGCCATCACGGGTTTTCTGGGCCGTTTGGAAGGTCAAACGAGCCCCGGAGCGAGCATACGCCTCATTTTGACGATTTTCGTGTGCTATTGCACACCATTTTTTGGGTGATCGGGATTCCGACGTCAAAAATGCCAAATTTGTTCGTGGACGTCCGTCAAGACGTTGTCTATGCATACGGTTGGCCATCACGGGTTTTCTGGGCCGTTTGGAAGGTCAAACGAGCCCCGGAGCGAGCATACGCCTCATTTTGACGATTTTCGTGTGCTATTGCACACCATTTTTTGGGTGATCGGGATTCCGACGTCAAAAATGCCAAATTTGTTCGTGGACGTCCGTCAAGACGTTGTCTATGCATACGGTTGGCCATCACGGGTTTTCTGGGCCGTTTGGAAGGTCAAACGAGCCCCGGAGCGAGCATACGCCTCATTTTGACGATTTTCGTGTGCTATTGCACACCATTTTTTGGGTGATCGGGATTCCGACGTCAAAAATGCCAAATTTGTTCGTGGACGTCCGTCAAGACGTTGTCTATGCATACGGTTGGCCATCACGGGTTTTCTGGGCCGTTTGGAAGGTCAAACGAGCCCCGGAGCGAGCATACGCCTCATTTTGACGATTTTCGTGTGCTATTGCACACCATTTTTTGGGTGATCGGGATTCCGACGTCAAAAATGCCAAATTTGTTCGTGGACGTCCGTCAAGACGTTGTCTATGCATACGGTTGGCCATCACGGGTTTTCTGGGCCGTTTGGAAGGTCAAACGAGCCCCGGAGCGAGCATACGCCTCATTTTGACGATTTTCGTGTGCTATTGCACACCATTTTTTGGGTGATCGGGATTCCGACGTCAAAAATGCCAAATTTGTTCGTGGACGTCCGTCAAGACGTTGTCTATGCATACGGTTGGCCATCACGGGTTTTCTGGGCCGTTTGGAAGGTCAAACGAGCCCCGGAGCGAGCATACGCCTCATTTTGACGATTTTCGTGTGCTATTGCACACCATTTTTTGGGTGATCGGGATTCCGACGTCAAAAATGCCAAATTTGTTCGTGGACGTCCGTCAAGACGTTGTCTATGCATACGGTTGGCCATCACGGGTTTTCTGGGCCGTTTGGAAGGTCAAACGAGCCCCGGAGCGAGCATACGCCTCATTTTGACGATTTTCGTGTGCTATTGCACACCATTTTTTGGGTGATCGGGATTCCGACGTCAAAAATGCCAAATTTGTTCGTGGACGTCCGTCAAGACGTTGTCTATGCATACGGTTGGCCATCACGGGTTTTCTGGGCCGTTTGGAAGGTCAAACGAGCCCCGGAGCGAGCATACGCCTCATTTTGACGATTTTCGTGTGCTATTGCACACCATTTTTTGGGTGATCGGGATTCCGACGTCAAAAATGCCAAATTTGTTCGTGGACGTCCGTCAAGACGTTGTCTATGCATACGGTTGGCCATCACGGGTTTTCTGGGCCGTTTGGAAGGTCAAACGAGCCCCGGAGCGAGCATACGCCTCATTTTGACGATTTTCGTGTGCTATTGCACACCATTTTTTGGGTGATCGGGATTCCGACGTCAAAAATGCCAAATTTGTTCGTGGACGTCCGTCAAGACGTTGTCTATGCATACGGTTGGCCATCACGGGTTTTCTGGGCCGTTTGGAAGGTCAAACGAGCCCCGGAGCGAGCATACGCCTCATTTTGACGATTTTCGTGTGCTATTGCACACCATTTTTTGGGTGATCGGGATTCCGACGTCAAAAATGCCAAATTTGTTCGTGGACGTCCGTCAAGACGTTGTCTATGCATACGGTTGGCCATCACGGGTTTTCTGGGCCGTTTGGAAGGTCAAACGAGCCCCGGAGCGAGCATACGCCTCATTTTGACGATTTTCGTGTGCTATTGCACACCATTTTTTGGGTGATCGGGATTCCGACGTCAAAAATGCCAAATTTGTTCGTGGACGTCCGTCAAGACGTTGTCTATGCATACGGTTGGCCATCACGGGTTTTCTGGGCGTTTGGAAGGTCAAACGAGCCCCGGAGCGAGCATACGCCTCATTTTGACGATTTTCGTGTGCTATTGCACACCATTTTTTGGGTGATCGGGATTCCGACGTCAAAAATGCCAAATTTGTTCGTGGACGTCCGTCAAGACGTTGTCTATGCATACGGTTGGCCATCACGGGTTTTCTGGGCCGTTTGGAAGGTCAAACGAGCCCCGGAGCGAGCATACGCCTCATTTTGACGATTTTCGTGTGCTATTGCACACCATTTTTTGGGTGATCGGGATTCCGACGTCAAAAATGCCAAATTTGTTCGTGGACGTCCGTCAAGACGTTGTCTATGCATACGGTTGGCCATCACGGGTTTTTCTGGGCCGTTTGGAAGGTCAAACGAGCCCCGGAGCGAGCATACGCCTCATTTTGACGATTTTCGTGTGCTATTGCACACCATTTTTTGGGTGATCGGGATTCCGACGTCAAAAATGCCAAATTTGTTCGTGGACGTCCGTCAAGACGTTGTCTATGCATACGGTTGGCCATCACGGGTTTTCTGGGCCGTTTGGAAGGTCAAACGAGCCCCGGAGCGAGCATACGCCTCATTTTGACGATTTTCGTGTGCTATTGCACACCATTTTTTGGGTGATCGGGATTCCGACGTCAAAAATGCCAAATTTGTTCGTGGACGTCCGTCAAGACGTTGTCTATGCATACGGTTGGCCATCACGGGTTTTCTGGGCCGTTTGGAAGGTCAAACGAGCCCCGGAGCGAGCATACGCCTCATTTTGACGATTTTCGTGTGCTATTGCACACCATTTTTTGGGTGATCGGGATTCCGACGTCAAAAATGCCAAATTTGTTCGTGGACGTCCGTCAAGACGTTGTCTATGCATACGGTTGGCCATCACGGGTTTTCTGGGCCGTTTGGAAGGTCAAACGAGCCCCGGAGCGAGCATACGCCTCATTTTGACGATTTTCGTGTGCTATTGCACACCATTTTTTGGGTGATCGGGATTCCGACGTCAAAAATGCCAAATTTGTTCGTGGACGTCCGTCAAGACGTTGTCTATGCATACGGTTGGCCATCACGGGTTTTCTGGGCCGTTTGGAAGGTCAAACGAGCCCCGGAGCGAGCATACGCCTCATTTTGACGATTTTCGTGTGCTATTGCACACCATTTTTTGGGTGATCGGGATTCCGACGTCAAAAATGCCAAATTTGTTCGTGGACGTCCGTCAAGACGTTGTCTATGCATACGGTTGGCCATCACGGGTTTTTCTGGGCCGTTTGGAAGGTCAAACGAGCCCCGGAGCGAGCATACGCCTCATTTTGACGATTTTCGTGTGCTATTGCACACCATTTTTTGGGTGATCGGGATTCCGACGTCAAAAATGCCAAATTTGTTCGTGGACGTCCGTCAAGACGTTGTCTATGCATACGGTTGGCCATCACGGGTTTTCTGGGCCGTTTGGAAGGTCAAACGAGCCCCGGAGCGAGCATACGCCTCATTTTGACGATTTTCGTGTGCTATTGCACACCATTTTTTGGGTGATCGGGATTCCGACGTCAAAAATGCCAAATTTGTTCGTGGACGTCCGTCAAGACGTTGTCTATGCATACGGTTGGCCATCACGGGTTTTCTGGGCCGTTTGGAAGGTCAAACGAGCCCCGGAGCGAGCATACGCCTCATTTTGACGATTTTCGTGTGCTATTGCACACCATTTTTTGGGTGATCGGGATTCCGACGTCAAAAATGCCAAATTTGTTCGTGGACGTCCGTCAAGACGTTGTCTATGCATACGGTTGGCCATCACGGGTTTTCTGGGCCGTTTGGAAGGTCAAACGAGCCCCGGAGCGAGCATACGCCTCATTTTGACGATTTTCGTGTGCTATTGCACACCATTTTTTGGGTGATCGGGATTCCGACGTCAAAAATGCCAAATTTGTTCGTGGACGTCCGTCAAGACGTTGTCTATGCATACGGTTGGCCATCACGGGTTTCTGGGCCGTTTGGAAGGTCAAACGAGCCCCGGAGCGAGCATACGCCTCATTTTGACGATTTTCGTGTGCTATTGCACACCATTTTTTGGGTGATCGGGATTCCGACGTCAAAAATGCCAAATTTGTTCGTGGACGTCCGTCAAGACGTTGTCTATGCATACGGTTGGCCATCACGGGTTTTCTGGGCCGTTTGGAAGGTCAAACGAGCCCCGGAGCGAGCATACGCCTCATTTTGACGATTTTCGTGTGCTATTGCACACCATTTTTTGGGTGATCGGGATTCCGACGTCAAAAATGCCAAATTTGTTCGTGGACGTCCGTCAAGACGTTGTCTATGCATACGGTTGGCCATCACGGGTTTTCTGGGCCGTTTGGAAGGTCAAACGAGCCCCGGAGCGAGCATACGCCTCATTTTGACGATTTTCGTGTGCTATTGCACACCATTTTTTGGGTGATCGGATTCCGACGTCAAAAATGCCAAATTTGTTCGTGGACGTCCGTCAAGACGTTGTCTATGCATACGGTTGGCCATCACGGGTTTTCTGGGCCGTTTGGAAGGTCAAACGAGCCCCGGAGCGAGCATACGCCTCATTTTGACGATTTTCGTGTGCTATTGCACACCATTTTTTGGGTGATCGGGATTCCGACGTCAAAAATGCCAAATTTGTTCGTGGACGTCCGTCAAGACGTTGTCTATGCATACGGTTGGCCATCACGGGTTTTCTGGGCCGTTTGGAAGGTCAAACGAGCCCCGGAGCGAGCATACGCCTCATTTTGACGATTTTCGTGTGCTATTGCACACCATTTTTTGGGTGATCGGGATTCCGACGTCAAAAATGCCAAATTTGTTTCGTGGACGTCCGTCAAGACGTTGTCTATGCATACGGTTGGCCATCACGGGTTTTTCTGGGCCGTTTGGAAGGTCAAACGAGCCCGGGAGCGAGCATACGCCTCATTTTGACGATTTTCGTGTGCTATTGCACACCATTTTTTGGGTGATCGGATTCCGACGTCAAAAATGCCAAATTTGTTCGTGGACGTCCGTCAAGACGTTGTCTATGCATACGGTTGGCCATCACTTTTTTCTGGGCCGTTTGGAAGGTCAAACGAGCCCCGGAGCGAGCATACGCCTCATTTTGACGATTTTCGTGTGCTATTGCACACCATTTTTTGGTGATCGGATTCCGACGTCAAAAATGCCAAATTTGTTCGTGGACGTCCGTCAAGACGTTGTCTATGCATACGGTTGGCCATCACGGGTTTTTCTGGGTCGTTTGGAAGGTCAAACGAGCCCCGGAGCGAGCATACGCCTCATTTTGACGATTTTCCGTGTGCTATTGCACACCATTTTTTGGGTGATCGGGATTCCGACGTCAAAATGCCAATTTGTTCGTGGACGTCCGTCAAGACGTTGTCTATGCATACGGTTGGCCATCACGGGTTTTTCTGGGCCGTTTGGAAGGTCAAACGAGCCCCGGAGCGAGCATACGCCTCATTTTGACGATTTTCGTGTGCTATTGCACACCATTTTTTGGGTGATCGGGATTCCGACGTCAAAAATGCCAAATTTGTTCGTGGACGTCCGTCAAGACGTTGTCTATGCATACGGTTGGCCATCACGGTTTTTCTGGGTCGTTTGGAAGGTCAAACGAGCCCCGGAGCGAGCATACGCCTCATTTTGACGATTTTCGTGTGCTATTGCACACCATTTTTTGGGTGATCGGATTCCGACGTCAAAATGCCAAATTTGTTCGTGGACGTCCGTCAAGACGTTGTCTATGCATACGGTTGGCCATCACGGTTTTCTGGGTCGTTTGGAAGGTCAAACGAGCCCCGGAGCGAGCATACGCCTCATTTTGACGATTTTCGTGTGCTATTGCACACCATTTTTTGGGTGATCGGGATTCCGACGTCAAAAATGCCAATTTTGTTCGTGGACGTCCGTCAAGACGTTGTCTATGCATACGTTTGGCCATCACGGGTTTTCTGGGCGTTTGGAAGGTCAAACGAGCCCCGGAGCGAGCATACGCCTCATTTTGACGATTTTCGTGTGCTATTGCACACCATTTTTTGGGTGATCGGGATTCCGACGTCAAAAATGCCAAATTTGTTCGTGGACGTCCGTCAAGACGTTGTCTATGCATACGGTTGGCCATCACGGGTTTCTGGGCCATTTGGAAGGTCAAACGAGCCCCGGAGCGAGCATACGCCTCATTTTGACGATTTTCGTGTGCTATTGCACACCATTTTTTGGGTGATCGGGATTCCGACGTCAAAAATGCCAAATTTGTTCGTGGACGTCCGTCAAGACGTTGTCTATGCATACGGTTGGCCATCACGGGTTTTCTGGGCCATTTGGAAGGTCAAACGAGCCCCGGAGCGAGCATACGCCTCATTTTGACGATTTTCGTGTGCTATTGCACACCATTTTTTGGGTGATCGGGATTCCGACGTCAAAAATGCCAAATTTGTTCGTGGACGTCCGTCAAGACGTTGTCTATGCATACGGTTGGCCATCACGGTTTTCTGGGCATTTGGAAGGTCAAACGAGCCCCGGAGCGAGCATACGCCTCATTTTGACGATTTTCGTGTGCTATTGCACACCATTTTTTGGGTGATCGGGATTCCGACGTCAAAAATGCCAAATTTGTTCGTGGACGTCCGTCAAGACGTTGTCTATGCATACGGTTGGCCATCACGGGTTTCTGGGCATTTGGAAGGTCAAACGAGCCCCGGAGCGAGCATACGCCTCATTTGACGATTTTCGTGTGCTATTGCACACCATTTTTTGGGTGATCGGGATTCCGACGTCAAAAATGCCAAATTTGTTCGTGGACGTCCGTCAAGACGTTGTCTATGCATACGGTTGGCCATCACGGGTTTTCTGGGCCATTTGGAAGGTCAAACGAGCCCCGGAGCGAGCATACGCCTCATTTTGACGATTTTCGTGTGCTATTGCACACCATTTTTGGGGTGATCGGGATTCCGACGTCAAAAATGCCAAATTTGTTCGTGGACGTCCGTCAAGACGTTGTCTATGCATACGGTTGGCCATCACGGGTTTTCTGGGCCATTGGAAGGTCAAACGAGCCCCGGAGCGAGCATACGCCTCATTTTGACGATTTTCGTGTGCTATTGCACACCATTTTTTGGGTGATCGGGATTCCGACGTCAAAAATGCCAAATTTGTTCGTGGACGTCCGTCAAGACGTTGTCTATGCATACGGTTGGCCATCACGGTTTTCTGGGCCATTTGGAAGGTCAAACGAGCCCCGGAGCGAGCATACGCCTCATTTTGACGATTTTCGTGTGCTATTGCACACCATTTTTTGGGTGATCGGGATTCCGACGTCAAAATGCCAAATTTGTTCGTGGACGTCCGTCAAGACGTTGTCTATGCATACGGTTGGCCATCACGGGTTTCTGGGCCGTTTGGAAGGTCAAACGAGCCCCGGAGCGAGCATACGCCTCATTTTGACGATTTTCGTGTGCTATTGCACACCATTTTTTGGGTGATCGGGATTCCGACGTCAAAAATGCCAAATTTGTTCGTGGACGTCCGTCAAGACGTTGTCTATGCATACGGTTGGCCATCACGGGTTTTCTGGGCCATTTGGAAGGTCAAACGAGCCCCGGAGCGAGCATACGCCTCATTTTGACGATTTTCGTGTGCTATTGCACACATTTTTTGGGTGATCGGGATTCCGACGTCAAAAATGCCAATTTGTTCGTGGACGTCCGTCAAGACGTTGTCTATGCATACGGTTGGCCATCACGGGTTTTCTGGGCCGTTTGGAAGGTCAAACGAGCCCCGGAGCGAGCATACGCCTCATTTTGACGATTTCGTGTGCTATTGCACACCATTTTTTGGGTGATCGGGATTCCGACGTCAAAAATGCCAAATTTGTTCGTGGACGTCCGTCAAGACGTTGTCTATGCATACGGTTGGCCATCACGGTTTTCTGGGCCATTGGAAGGTCAAACGAGCCCCGGAGCGAGCATACGCCTCATTTTGACGATTTTCGTGTGCTATTGCACACCATTTTTTGGTGATGATCGGATTCCGACGTCAAAAATGCCAAATTTGTTCGTGGACGTCCGTCAAGACGTTGTCTATGCATACGGTTGGCCATCACGGGTTTTCTGGGCCATTTGGAAGGTCAAACGAGCCCCGGAGCGAGCATACGCCTCATTTTGACGATTTTCGTGTGCTATTGCACACCATTTTTGGGGTGATCGGGATTCCGACGTCAAAAATGCCAAATTTGTTCGTGGACGTCCGTCAAGACGTTGTCTATGCATACGGTTGGCCATCACGGGTTTTCTGGGCCGTTTGGAAGGTCAAACGAGCCCCGGAGCGAGCATACGCCTCATTTTGACGATTTTCGTGTGCTATTGCACACCATTTTTGGGTGATCGGGATTCCGACGTCAAAAATGCCAAATTTGTTCGTGGACGTCCGTCAAGACGTTGTCTATGCATACGGTTGGCCATCACGGGTTTTCTGGGCCATTTGGAAGGTCAAACGAGCCCCGGAGCGAGCATACGCCTCATTTTGACGATTTTCGTGTGCTATTGCACACCATTTTTGGGTGATCGGGATTCCGACGTCAAAAATGCCAAATTTGTTTGTGGACGTCCGTCAAGACGTTGTCTATGCATACGGTTGGCCATCACGGGTTTTCTGGGCCATTTGGAAGGTCAAACGAGCCCCGGAGCGAGCATACGCCTCATTTTGACGATTTTCGTGTGCTATTGCACACCATTTTTTGGGTGATCGGGATTCCGACGTCAAAAATGCCAAATTTGTTCGTGGACGTCCGTCAAGACGTTGTCTATGCATACGGTTGGCCATCACGGGTTTTCTGGGCCGTTTGGAAGGTCAAACGAGCCCCGGAGCGAGCATACGCCTCATTTTGACGATTTTCGTGTGCTATTGCACACCATTTTTTGGGTGATCGGGATTCCGACGTCAAAAATGCCAAATTTGTTCGTGGACGTCCGTCAAGACGTTGTCTATGCATACGGTTGGCCATCACGGTTTTCTGGGCCATTTGGAAGGTCAAACGAGCCCCGGAGCGAGCATACGCCTCATTTTGACGATTTTCGTGTGCTATTGCACACCATTTTTTGGGTGATCGGGATTCCGACGTCAAAAATGCCAAATTTGTTCGTGGACGTCCGTCAAGACGTTGTCTATGCATACGGTTGGCCATCACGGGTTTCTGGGCCATTTGGAAGGTCAAACGAGCCCCGGAGCGAGCATACGCCTCATTTTGACGATTTTCGTGTGCTATTGCACACCATTTTTTGGGTGATCGGGATTCCGACGTCAAAAATGCCAAATTTGTTCGTGGACGTCCGTCAAGACGTTGTCTATGCATACGGTTGGCCATCACGGGTTTTCTGGGCCATTGGAAGGTCAAACGAGCCCCGGAGCGAGCATACGCCTCATTTTGACGATTTTCGTGTGCTATTGCACACCATTTTTTGGGTGATCGGGATTCCGACGTCAAAAATGCCAAATTTGTTCGTGGACGTCCGTCAAGACGTTGTCTATGCATACGGTTGGCCATCACGGTTTTCTGGGCCATTTGGAAGGTCAAACGAGCCCCGGAGCGAGCATACGCCTCATTTTGACGATTTTCGTGTGCTATTGCACACCATTTTTTGGGTGATCGGGATTCCGACGTCAAAAATGCCAAATTTGTTCGTGGACGTCCGTCAAGACGTTGTCTATGCATACGGTTGGCCATCACGGCTTTTCTGGGCCATTTGGAAGGTCAAACGAGCCCGGAGCGAGCATACGCCTCATTTTGACGATTTTCGTGTGCTATTGCACACCATTTTTTGGGTGATCGGGATTCCGACGTCAAAAATGCCAAATTTGTTCGTGGACGTCCGTCAAGACGTTGTCTATGCATACGGTTGGCCATCACGGTTTTCTGGGCCATTTGGAAGGTCAAACGAGCCCCGGAGCGAGCATACGCCTCATTTTGACGATTTTCGTGTGCTATTGCACACCATTTTTTGGGTGATCGGGATTCCGACGTCAAAAATGCCAAATTTGTTCGTGGACGTCCGTCAAGACGTTGTCTATGCATACGGTTGGCCATCACGGGTTTTCTGGGCATTTGAAGGTCAAACGAGCCCCGGAGCGAGCATACGCCTCATTTTGACGATTTTCGTGTGCTATTGCACACCATTTTTTGGGTGATCGGGATTCCGACGTCAAAAATGCCAATTTGTTCGTGGACGTCCGTCAAGACGTTGTCTATGCATACGGTTGGCCATCACGGGTTTTCTGGGCCATTTGGAAGGTCAAACGAGCCCCGGAGCGAGCATACGCCTCATTTTGACGATTTTCGTGTGCTATTGCACACCATTTTTGGGTGATCGGGATTCCGACGTCAAAAATGCCAAATTTGTTCGTGGACGTCCGTCAAGACGTTGTCTATGCATACGGTTGGCCATCACGGGTTTTCTGGGCCATTTGGAAGGTCAAACGAGCCCCGGAGCGAGCATACGCCTCATTTTGACGATTTTCGTGTGCTATTGCACACCATTTTTTGGGTGATCGGGATTCCGACGTCAAAAATGCCAATTTGTTCGTGGACGTCCGTCAAGACGTTGTCTATGCATACGGTTGGCCATCACGGGTTTTCTGGGCCATTTGGAAGGTCAAACGAGCCCCGGAGCGAGCATACGCCTCATTTTGACGATTTTCGTGTGCTATTGCACACCATTTTTTGGGTGATCGGGATTCCGACGTCAAAAATGCCAAATTTGTTCGTGGACGTCCGTCAAGACGTTGTCTATGCATACGGTGGCCATCACGGGTTTTCTGGGCCCGTTGGAAGGTCAAACGAGCCCCGGAGCGAGCATACGCCTCATTTTGACGATTTTCGTGTGCTATTGCACACCATTTTTTGGGTGATCGGGATTCCGACGTCAAAAATGCCAAATTTGTTCGTGGACGTCCGTCAAGACGTTGTCTATGCATACGGTTGGCCATCACGGTTTTTCTGGGCCATTTGGAAGGTCAAACGAGCCCCGGAGCGAGCATACGCCTCATTTTGACGATTTTCGTGTGCTATTGCACACCATTTTTTTGGGTGATCGGGATTCCGACGTCAAAAATGCCAAATTTGTTCGTGGACGTCCGTCAAGACGTTGTCTATGCATACGGTTGGCCATCACGGGTTTTCTGGGCCATTTGGAAGGTCAAACGAGCCCCGGAGCGAGCATACGCCTCATTTGACGATTTTCGTGTGCTATTGCACACCATTTTTTGGGTGATCGGGATTCCGACGTCAAAAATGCCAAATTTGTTCGTGGACGTCCGTCAAGACGTTGTCTATGCATACGGTTGGCCATCACGGGGTTTCTGGGCCATTTGGAAGGTCAAACGAGCCCCGGAGCGAGCATACGCCTCATTTTGACGATTTTCGTGTGCTATTGCACCATTTTTTGGGTGATCGGGATTCCGACGTCAAAAATGCCAAATTTGTTCGTGGACGTCCGTCAAGACGTTGTCTATGCATACGGTTGGCCATCACGGGTTTTCTGGGCCATTTGGAAGGTCAAACGAGCCCCGGAGCGAGCACGCCTCATTTTGACGATTTTCGTGTGCTATTGCACACCATTTTTTGGGTGATCGGGATTCCGACGTCAAAAATGCCAAATTTGTTCGTGGACGTCCGTCAAGACGTTGTCTATGCATACGGTTGGCCATCACGGTTTTCTGGGCGTTTGGAAGGTCAAACGAGCCCCGGAGCGAGCATACGCCTCATTTTGACGATTTTCGTGTGCTATTGCACACCATTTTTTGGGTGATCGGGATTCCGACGTCAAAAATGCCAAATTTGTTCGTGGACGTCCGTCAAGACGTTGTCTATGCATACGGTTGGCCATCACGGGTTTTCTGGGCCATTTGGAAGGTCAAACGAGCCCCGGAGCGAGCATACGCCTCATTTTGACGATTTTCGTGTGCTATTGCACACCATTTTTTGGGTGATCGGGATTCCGACGTCAAAAATGCCAAATTTGTTCGTGGACGTCCGTCAAGACGTTGTCTATGCATACGGTTGGCCATCACGGGTTTTCTGGGCCATTTGAAGGTCAAACGAGCCCCGGAGCGAGCATACGCCTCATTTTGACGATTTTCGTGTGCTATTGCACACCATTTTTTGGGTGATCGGGATTCCGACGTCAAAAATGCCAAATTTGTTCGTGGACGTCCGTCAAGACGTTGTCTATGCATACGGTTGGCCATCACGGGTTTTCTGGGCCATTTGGAAGGTCAAACGAGCCCCGGAGCGAGCATACGCCTCATTTTGACGATTTTCGTGTGCTATTGCACACCATTTTTTGGGTGATCGGGATTCCGACGTCAAAAATGCCAAATTTGTTCGTGGACGTCCGTCAAGACGTTGTCTATGCATACGGTTGGCCATCACGGGTTTTCTGGGCCATTTGGAAGGTCAAACGAGCCCGGAGCGAGCATACGCCTCATTTTGACGATTTTCGTGTGCTATTGCACACCATTTTTTGGGTGATCGGGATTCCGACGTCAAAAATGCCAAATTTGTTCGTGGACGTCCGTCAAGACGTTGTCTATGCATACGGTTGGCCATCACGGGTTTTCTGGGCATTTGGAAGGTCAAACGAGCCCCGGAGCGAGCATACGCCTCATTTTGACGATTTTCGTGTGCTATTGCACACCATTTTTTGGGTGATCGGGATTCCGACGTCAAAAATGCCAAATTTGTTCGTGGACGTCCGTCAAGACGTTGTCTATGCATACGGTTGGCCATCACGGGTTTTCTGGGCCATTTGGAAGGTCAAACGAGCCCCGGAGCGAGCATACGCCTCATTTTGACGATTTTCGTGTGCTATTGCACACCATTTTTTGGGTGATCGGGATTCCGACGTCAAAAATGCCAAATTTGTTCGTGGACGTCCGTCAAGACGTTGTCTATGCATACGGTTGGCCATCACGGGTTTTCTGGGCCATTTGGAAGGTCAAACGAGCCCCGGAGCGAGCATACGCCTCATTTTGACGATTTTCGTGTGCTATTGCACACCATTTTTTTGGGTGATCGGGATTCCGACGTCAAAAATGCCAAATTTGTTCGTGGACGTCCGTCAAGACGTTGTCTATGCATACGGTTGGCCATCACGGGTTTTCTGGGCATTTGGAAGGTCAAACGAGCCCCGGAGCGAGCATACGCCTCATTTTGACGATTTTCGTGTGCTATTGCACACCATTTTTTGGGTGATCGGGATTCCGACGTCAAAAATGCCAAATTTGTTCGTGGACGTCCGTCAAGACGTTGTCTATGCATACGGTGGCCATCACGGGTTTTCTGGGCCATTTGGAAGGTCAAACGAGCCCCGGAGCGAGCATACGCCTCATTTTGACGATTTTCGTGTGCTATTGCACACCATTTTTTGGGTGATCGGGATTCCGACGTCAAAAATGCCAAATTTGTTCGTGGACGTCCGTCAAGACGTTGTCTATGCATACGGTTGGCCATCACGGGTTTTTCTGGGCCGTTTGGAAGGTCAAACGAGCCCCGGAGCGAGCATACGCCTCATTTTGACGATTTTCGTGTGCTATTGCACACCATTTTTGGGTGATCGGGATTCCGACGTCAAAAATGCCAAATTTGTTCGTGGACGTCCGTCAAGACGTTGTCTATGCATACGGTTGGCCATCACGGGTTTTCTGGGCCATTGGAAGGTCAAACGAGCCCCGGAGCGAGCATACGCCTCATTTTGACGATTTTCGTGTGCTATTGCACACCATTTTTTGGTGATCGGGATTCCGACGTCAAAAAATGCCAAATTTGTTCGTGGACGTCCGTCAAGACGTTGTCTATGCATACGGTTGGCCATCACGGCTTTTCTGGGCCGTTTGGAAGGTCAAACGAGCCCCGGAGCGAGCATACGCCTCATTTTGACGATTTTCGTGTGCTATTGCACACCATTTTTGGGTGATCGGGATTCCGACGTCAAAAATGCCAAATTTGTTCGTGGACGTCCGTCAAGACGTTGTCTATGCATACGGTTTGGCCATCACGGGTTTTCTGGGCCATTGGAAGGTCAAACGAGCCCCGGAGCGAGCATACGCCTCATTTTGACGATTTTCGTGTGCTATTGCACACCATTTTTTGGGTGATCGGGATTCCGACGTCAAAATGCCAAAATTTGTTCGTGGACGTCCGTCAAGACGTTGTCTATGCATACGGTTGGCCATCACGGTTTTCTGGGCGTTTGAAGGTCAAACGAGCCCCGGAGCGAGCATACGCCTCATTTTGACGATTTTCGTGTGCTATTGCACACCATTTTTTGGGTGATCGGGATTCCGACGTCAAAAATGCCAAATTTGTTCGTGGACGTCCGTCAAGACGTTGTCTATGCATACGGTTGGCCATCACGGGTTTTCTGGGCCGTTTGGAAGGTCAAACGAGCCCCGGAGCGAGCATACGCCTCATTTTGACGATTTTCGTGTGCTATTGCACACCATTTTTGGGTGATCGGGATTCCGACGTCAAAAATGCCAAATTTTGTCGTGGACGTCCGTCAAGACGTTGTCTATGCATACGGTTGGCCATCACGGGTTTTTCTGGGCCGTTTGGAAGGTCAAACGAGCCCGGAGCGAGCATACGCCTCATTTTGACGATTTTCGTGTGCTATTGCACACCATTTTTTGGGTGATCGGGATTCCGACGTCAAAAATGCCAAATTTGTTCGTGGACGTCCGTCAAGACGTTGTCTATGCATACGGTTGGCCATCACGGGTTTTCTGGGCCGTTTGGAAGGTCAACGAGCCCCGGAGCGAGCATACGCCTCATTTTGACGATTTCGTGTGCTATTGCACACCATTTTTTGGGTGATCGGGATTCCGACGTCAAAAATGCCAAATTTGTTCGTGGACGTCCGTCAAGACGTTGTTCTATGCATACGGTTGGCCATCACGGGTTTTCTGGGCCGTTTGGAAGGTCAAACGAGCCCCGGAGCGAGCATACGCCTCATTTTGACGATTTTCGTGTGCTATTGCACACCATTTTTTTGGGTGATCTATTTTTTTTTTGTTTTTGTTTTTTTTTTTTTTTTTTTGGAGCGAGATTTTTTTCTTTTCGTGTGTTTTTTTTTTTGGGTGATCGGGATTCCGACGTCAAAAATGCCAAATTGTTCGTGGACGTCCGTCAAGACGTTGTCTATGCATACGGTTGGCCATCACGGGTTTTCTGGCCGTTTGGAAGGTCAAACGAGCCGGAGCCGGAGCGAGCATACGCCTCATTTGACGATTTTCGTGTGCTATTGCACACCATTTTTTGGGTGATCGGGATTCGACGTCAAAAATGCCAAATTTGTTCGTGGACGTCCGTCAAAGACGTTGTCTATGCATACGTTGGCCATCACGGGTTTTCTGGCCGTTTGGAAGGTCAAACGAGCCCCGGAGCGAGCATACGCCTCATTTTGACGATTTTCGTGTGCTATTGCACACCATTTTTTGGGTGATCGGGATTCCGACGTCAAAAATGCCAAATTTGTTCGTGGACGTCCGTCAAGACGTTGTCTATGCATACGGTTGGCCATCACGGGTTTTCTGGGCGTTTGGAAGGTCAAACGAGCCCCGGAGCGAGCATACGCCTCATTTTGACGATTTTCGTGTGCTATTGCACACATTTTTTGGGTGATCGGGATTCCGACGTCAAAAATGCCAATTTGTTCGTGGACGTCCGTCAAGACGTTGTCTATGCATACGGTTGGCCATCACGGGTTTTCTGGGCCGTTTGGAAGGTCAAACGAGCCCCGGAGCGAGCATACGCCTCATTTTGACGATTTTCGTGTGCTATTGCACACCATTTTTTTGGGTGATCGGGATTCCGACGTCAAAAATGCCAAATTTGTTCGTGGACGTCCGTCAAGACGTTGTCTATGCATACGGTTGGCCATCACGGGTTTTTCTGGGCCGTTTGGAAGGTCAAACGAGCCCCGGAGCGAGCATACGCCTCATTTTGACGATTTTCGTGTGCTATTGCACACCATTTTTTGGGTGATCGGGATTCCGACGTCAAAAATGCCAAATTTGTTCGTGGACGTCCGTCAAGACGTTGTCTATGCATACGGTTGGCCATCACGGGTTTTCTGGGCCATTTGGAAGGTCAAACGAGCCCCGGAGCGAGCATACGCCTCATTTTGACGATTTTCGTGTGCTATTGCACACCATTTTTTGGGTGATCGGGATTCCGACGTCAAAAATGCCAAATTTGTTCGTGGACGTCCGTCAAGACGTTGTCTATGCATACGGTTGGCCATCACGGGTTTTCTGGGCCGTTTGGAAGGTCAAACGAGCCCCGGAGCGAGCATACGCCTCATTTTGACGATTTTCGTGTGCTATTGCACAACATTTTTTGGGTGATCGGGATTCCGACGTCAAAAATGCCAAATTTGTTCGTGGACGTCCGTCAAGACGTTGTCTATGCATACGGTTGGCCATCACGGGTTTTCTGGGCCGTTTGGAAGGTCAAACGAGCCCCGGAGCGAGCATACGCCTCATTTTGACGATTTTCGTGTGCTATTGCACACCATTTTTTGGGTGATCGGGATTCCGACGTCAAAAATGCCAAATTTGTTCGTGGACGTCCGTCAAGACGTTGTCTATGCATACGTTGGCCATCACGGGTTTTCTGGGCCATTTGGAAGGTCAAACGAGCCCCGGAGCGAGCATACGCCTCATTTTGACGATTTTCGTGTGCTATTGCACACCATTTTTTGGGTGATCGGGATTCCGACGTCAAAAATGCCAAATTTGTTCGTGACGTCCGTCAAGACGTTGTCTATGCATACGGTTGGCCATCACGGTTTTCTGGGCCGTTTGGAAGGTCAAACGAGCCCGGAGCGAGCATACGCCTCATTTTGACGATTTTCGTGTGCTATTGCACACCATTTTTGGGTGATCGGGATTCCGACGTCAAAAATGCCAAATTTGTTCGTGGACGTCCGTCAAGACGTTGTCTATGCATACGGTTGGCCATCACGGGTTTTCTGGGCCATTTGGAAGGTCAAACGGCCCCGGAGCGGCATACGCCTCATTTTGACGATTTCGTGTGCTATTGCACACCATTTTTTGGGTGATCGGGATTCCGACGTCAAAAATGCCAAATTTGTTCGTGGACGTCCGTCAAGACGTTGTCTATGCATACGGTTGGCCATCACGGGTTCGGGCCTTTGGAAGGTCAAACGAG
>JAWZUQ010000013.1:0-52556 GCA_034621305.1 Solanum pimpinellifolium | reverse complement strand
ATTTTCGTGTGCTATTGCACACCATTTTTTGGGTGATCGGATTCCGACGTCAAAAAATGCCAAATTTGTTCGTGGACGTCCGTCAAGACGTTGTCTATGCATACGGTTGGCCATCACGGGTTTTCTGGCCGTTTGGAAGGTCAAACGAGCCCCGGAGCGAGCATACGCCTCATTTTGACGATTTTCGTGTGCTATTGCACACCATTTTTTGGGTGATCGGATTCCGACGTCAAAAATGCCAATTTGTTCGTGGACGTCCGTCAAGACGTTGTCTATGCATACGGTTGGCCATCACGGGTTTTCTGGGCCGTTTGGAAGGTCAAACGAGCCCCGGAGCGAGCATACGCCTCATTTTGACGATTTTCGTGTGCTATTGCACACCATTTTTTGGGTGATCGGGATTCCGACGTCAAAAATGCCAAATTTGTTCGTGGACGTCCGTCAAGACGTTGTCTATGCATACGGTTGGCCATCACGGGTTTTCTGGGCCGTTTGGAAGGTCAAACGAGCCCCGGAGCGAGCATACGCCTCATTTTGACGATTTTCGTGTGCTATTGCACACCATTTTTTGGGTGATCGGGATTCCGACGTCAAAAATGCCAAATTTGTTCGTGGACGTCCGTCAAGACGTTGTCTATGCATACGGTTGGCCATCACGGGTTTTCTGGGCCATTTGGAAGGTCAAACGAGCCCCGGAGCGAGCATACGCCTCATTTTGACGATTTTCGTGTGCTATTGCACACCATTTTTTGGGTGATCGGGATTCCGACGTCAAAAATGCCAAATTTGTTCGTGGACGTCCGTCAAGACGTTGTCTATGCATACGGTTGGCCATCACGGGTTTTCTGGGCCGTTTGGAAGGTCAAACGAGCCCCGGAGCGAGCATACGCCTCATTTTGACGATTTTCGTGTGCTATTGCACACCATTTTTTGGGGTGATCAGGATTCCGACGTCAAAAATGCCAAATTTGTTCGTGGACGTCCGTCAAGACGTTGTCTATGCATACGGTTGGCCATCACGGGTTTTCTGGGCCGTTTGGAAGGTCAAACGAGCCCCGGAGCGAGCATACGCCTCATTTTGACGATTTTCGTGTGCTATTGCACACCATTTTTTGGGTGATCGGGATTCCGACGTCAAAAATGCCAAATTTGTTCGTGGACGTCCGTCAAGACGTTGTCTATGCATACGGTTGGCCATCACGGGTTTTCTGGGCCGTTTGGAAGGTCAAACGAGCCCCGGAGCGAGCATACGCCTCATTTTGACGATTTTCGTGTGCTATTGCACACCATTTTTTGGGTGATCGGGATTCCGACGTCAAAAATGCCAAATTTGTTCGTGGACGTCCGTCAAGACGTTGTCTATGCATACGGTTGGCCATCACGGGTTTTCTGGGCCGTTTGGAAGGTCAAACGAGCCCCGGAGCGAGCATACGCCTCATTTTGACGATTTTCGTGTGCTATTGCACACCATTTTTTGGGTGATCAGGATTCCGACGTCAAAAATGCCAAATTTGTTCGTGGACGTCCGTCAAGACGTTGTCTATGCATACGGTTGGCCATCACGGGTTTTCTGGGCCGTTTGGAAGGTCAAACGAGCCCCGGCGAGCATACGCCTCATTTTGACGATTTTCGTGTGCTATTGCACACCATTTTTTGGGTGATCGGGATTCCGACGTCAAAAATGCCAAATTTGTTCGTGGACGTCCGTCAAGACGTTGTCTATGCATACGGTTGGCCATCACGGGTTTTCTGGGCCGTTTGGAAGGTCAAACGAGCCCCGGAGCGAGCATACGCCTCATTTTGACGATTTTCGTGTGCTATTGCACACCATTTTTTGGGTGATCGGGATTCCGACGTCAAAAATGCCAAATTTGTTCGTGGACGTCCGTCAAGACGTTGTCTATGCATACGGTTGGCCATCACGGGTTTTCTGGGCCGTTTGGAAGGTCAAACGAGCCCCGGAGCGAGCATACGCCTCATTTTGACGATTTTCGTGTGCTATTGCACACCATTTTTTGGGTGATCAGGATTCCGACGTCAAAAATGCCAAATTTGTTCGTGGACGTCCGTCAAGACGTTGTCTATGCATACGGTTGGCCATCACGGGTTTTCTGGGCCGTTTGGAAGGTCAAACGAGCCCCGGAGCGAGCATACGCCTCATTTTGACGATTTTCGTGTGCTATTGCACACCATTTTTTGGGTGATCGGGATTCCGACGTCAAAAATGCCAAATTTGTTCGTGGACGTCCGTCAAGACGTTGTCTATGCATACGGTTGGCCATCACGGGTTTTCTGGGCCGTTTGGAAGGTCAAACGAGCCCCGGAGCGAGCATACGCCTCATTTTGACGATTTTCGTGTGCTATTGCACACCATTTTTTGGGTGATCGGGATTCCGACGTCAAAAATGCCAAATTTGTTCGTGGACGTCCGTCAAGACGTTGTCTATGCATACGGTTGGCCATCACGGGTTTTCTGGGCCGTTTGGAAGGTCAAACGAGCCCCGGAGCGAGCATACGCCTCATTTTGACGATTTTCGTGTGCTATTGCACACCATTTTTTGGGTGATCGGGATTCCGACGTCAAAAATGCCAAATTTGTTCGTGGACGTCCGTCAAGACGTTGTCTATGCATACGGTTGGCCATCACGGGTTTTCTGGGCCGTTTGGAAGGTCAAACGAGCCCCGGAGCGAGCATACGCCTCATTTTGACGATTTTCGTGTGCTATTGCACACCATTTTTTGGTGATCGGGATTCCGACGTCAAAAATGCCAAATTTGTTCGTGGACGTCCGTCAAGACGTTGTCTATGCATACGGTTGGCCATCACGGGTTTTCTGGGCCGTTTGGAAGGTCAAACGAGCCCCGGAGCGAGCATACGCCTCATTTTGACGATTTTCGTGTGCTATTGCACACCATTTTTTGGGTGATCGGGATTCCGACGTCAAAAATGCCAAATTTGTTCGTGGACGTCCGTCAAGACGTTGTCTATGCATACGGTTGGCCATCACGGGTTTTCTGGGCCGTTTGGAAGGTCAAACGAGCCCCGGAGCGAGCATACGCCTCATTTTGACGATTTTCGTGTGCTATTGCACACCATTTTTTGGGTGATCGGGATTCCGACGTCAAAAATGCCAAATTTGTTCGTGGACGTCCGTCAAGACGTTGTCTATGCATACGGTTGGCCATCACGGGTTTTCTGGGCCGTTTGGAAGGTCAAACGAGCCCCGGAGCGAGCATACGCCTCATTTTGACGATTTTCGTGTGCTATTGCACACCATTTTTTGGGTGATCGGGATTCCGACGTCAAAAATGCCAAATTTGTTCGTGGACGTCCGTCAAGACGTTGTCTATGCATACGGTTGGCCATCACGGGTTTTCTGGGCCGTTTGGAAGGTCAAACGAGCCCCGGAGCGAGCATACGCCTCATTTTGACGATTTTCGTGTGCTATTGCACACCATTTTTTGGGTGATCAGGATTCCGACGTCAAAAATGCCAAATTTGTTCGTGGACGTCCGTCAAGACGTTGTCTATGCATACGGTTGGCCATCACGGGTTTTCTGGGCCGTTTGGAAGGTCAAACGAGCCCCGGAGCGAGCATACGCCTCATTTTGACGATTTTCGTGTGCTATTGCACACCATTTTTTGGGTGATCGGGATTCCGACGTCAAAAATGCCAAATTTGTTCGTGGACGTCCGTCAAGACGTTGTCTATGCATACGGTTGGCCATCACGGGTTTTCTGGGCCGTTTGGAAGGTCAAACGAGCCCCGGAGCGAGCATACGCCTCATTTTGACGATTTTCGTGTGCTATTGCACACCATTTTTTGGGTGATCGGGATTCCGACGTCAAAAATGCCAAATTTGTTCGTGGACGTCCGTCAAGACGTTGTCTATGCATACGGTTGGCCATCACGGGTTTTCTGGGCCGTTTGGAAGGTCAAACGAGCCCCGGAGCGAGCATACGCCTCATTTTGACGATTTTCGTGTGCTATTGCACACCATTTTTTGGGTGATCGGGATTCCGACGTCAAAAATGCCAAATTTGTTCGTGGACGTCCGTCAAGACGTTGTCTATGCATACGGTTGGCCATCACGGGTTTTCTGGGCCGTTTGGAAGGTCAAACGAGCCCCGGAGCGAGCATACGCCTCATTTTGACGATTTTCGTGTGCTATTGCACACCATTTTTTGGGTGATCGGATTCCGACGTCAAAAATGCCAAATTTGTTCGTGGACGTCCGTCAAGACGTTGTCTATGCATACGGTTGGCCATCACGGGTTTTCTGGGCCGTTTGGAAGGTCAAACGAGCCCCGGAGCGAGCATACGCCTCATTTTGACGATTTTCGTGTGCTATTGCACACCATTTTTTGGGTGATCGGGATTCCGACGTCAAAAATGCCAAATTTGTTCGTGGACGTCCGTCAAGACGTTGTCTATGCATACGGTTGGCCATCACGGGTTTTCTGGGCCGTTTGGAAGGTCAAACGAGCCCCGGAGCGAGCATACGCCTCATTTTGACGATTTTCGTGTGCTATTGCACACCATTTTTTGGTGATCAGGATTCCGACGTCAAAAATGCCAAATTTGTTCGTGGACGTCCGTCAAGACGTTGTCTATGCATACGGTTGGCCATCACGGGTTTTCTGGGCCGTTTGGAAGGTCAAACGAGCCCCGGAGCGAGCATACGCCTCATTTTGACGATTTTCGTGTGCTATTGCACACCATTTTTTGGGTGATCGGGATTCCGACGTCAAAAATGCCAAATTTGTTCGTGGACGTCCGTCAAGACGTTGTCTATGCATACGGTTGGCCATCACGGGTTTTCTGGGCCGTTTGGAAGGTCAAACGAGCCCCGGAGCGAGCATACGCCTCATTTTGACGATTTTCGTGTGCTATTGCACACCATTTTTTGGGTGATCGGGATTCCGACGTCAAAAATGCCAAATTTGTTCGTGGACGTCCGTCAAGACGTTGTCTATGCATACGGTTGGCCATCACGGGTTTTCTGGGCCGTTTGGAAGGTCAAACGAGCCCCGGAGCGAGCATACGCCTCATTTTGACGATTTTCGTGTGCTATTGCACACCATTTTTTGGGTGATCGGGATTCCGACGTCAAAAATGCCAAATTTGTTCGTGGACGTCCGTCAAGACGTTGTCTATGCATACGGTTGGCCATCACGGGTTTTCTG
The DNA here is from genome assembly GCA_034621305.1 of Solanum pimpinellifolium. Taxonomy (NCBI): domain Eukaryota; kingdom Viridiplantae; phylum Streptophyta; class Magnoliopsida; order Solanales; family Solanaceae; genus Solanum; species Solanum pimpinellifolium. The sequence continues at coordinate 47,368 of JAWZUQ010000013.1, read as the reverse complement.
GGCCGTTTGGAAGGTCAAACGAGCCCCGGAGCGAGCATACGCCTCATTTTGACGATTTTCGTGTGCTATTGCACACCATTTTTTGGGTGATCGGGATTCCGACGTCAAAAATGCCAAATTTGTTCGTGGACGTCCGTCAAGACGTTGTCTATGCATACGGTTGGCCATCACGGGTTTTCTGGGCCGTTTGGAAGGTCAAACGAGCCCCGGAGCGAGCATACGCCTCATTTTGACGATTTTCGTGTGCTATTGCACACCATTTTTTGGGTGATCGGGATTCCGACGTCAAAAATGCCAAATTTGTTCGTGGACGTCCGTCAAGACGTTGTCTATGCATACGGTTGGCCATCACGGGTTTTCTGGGCCGTTTGGAAGGTCAAACGAGCCCCGGAGCGAGCATACGCCTCATTTTGACGATTTTCGTGTGCTATTGCACACCATTTTTTGGGTGATCGGGATTCCGACGTCAAAAATGCCAAATTTGTTCGTGGACGTCCGTCAAGACGTTGTCTATGCATACGGTTGGCCATCACGGGTTTTCTGGGCCGTTTGGAAGGTCAAACGAGCCCCGGAGCGAGCATACGCCTCATTTTGACGATTTTCGTGTGCTATTGCACACCATTTTTTGGGTGATCGGGATTCCGACGTCAAAAATGCCAAATTTGTTCGTGGACGTCCGTCAAGACGTTGTCTATGCATACGGTTGGCCATCACGGGTTTTCTGGGCCGTTTGGAAGGTCAAACGAGCCCCGGAGCGAGCATACGCCTCATTTTGACGATTTTCGTGTGCTATTGCACACCATTTTTTGGGTGATCGGGATTCCGACGTCAAAAATGCCAAATTTGTTCGTGGACGTCCGTCAAGACGTTGTCTATGCATACGGTTGGCCATCACGGGTTTTCTGGGCCGTTTGGAAGGTCAAACGAGCCCCGGAGCGAGCATACGCCTCATTTTGACGATTTTCGTGTGCTATTGCACACCATTTTTTGGGTGATCGGGATTCCGACGTCAAAAATGCCAAATTTGTTCGTGGACGTCCGTCAAGACGTTGTCTATGCATACGGTTGGCCATCACGGGTTTTCTGGGCCGTTTGGAAGGTCAAACGAGCCCCGGAGCGAGCATACGCCTCATTTTGACGATTTTCGTGTGCTATTGCACACCATTTTTTGGGTGATCGGGATTCCGACGTCAAAAATGCCAAATTTGTTCGTGGACGTCCGTCAAGACGTTGTCTATGCATACGGTTGGCCATCACGGGTTTTCTGGGCCGTTTGGAAGGTCAAACGAGCCCCGGAGCGAGCATACGCCTCATTTTGACGATTTTCGTGTGCTATTGCACACCATTTTTTGGGTGATCGGGATTCCGACGTCAAAAATGCCAAATTTGTTCGTGGACGTCCGTCAAGACGTTGTCTATGCATACGGTTGGCCATCACGGGTTTTCTGGCCGTTTGGAAGGTCAAACGAGCCCCGGAGCGAGCATACGCCTCATTTTGACGATTTTCGTGTGCTATTGCACACCATTTTTTGGGTGATCGGGATTCCGACGTCAAAAATGCCAAATTTGTTCGTGGACGTCCGTCAAGACGTTGTCTATGCATACGGTTGGCCATCACGGGTTTTCTGGGCCGTTTGGAAGGTCAAACGAGCCCCGGAGCGAGCATACGCCTCATTTTGACGATTTTCGTGTGCTATTGCACACCATTTTTTGGGTGATCGGGATTCCGACGTCAAAAATGCCAAATTTGTTCGTGGACGTCCGTCAAGACGTTGTCTATGCATACGGTTGGCCATCACGGGTTTTCTGGGCCGTTTGGAAGGTCAAACGAGCCCCGGAGCGAGCATACGCCTCATTTTGACGATTTTCGTGTGCTATTGCACACCATTTTTTGGGTGATCGGGATTCCGACGTCAAAAATGCCAAATTTGTTCGTGGACGTCCGTCAAGACGTTGTCTATGCATACGGTTGGCCATCACGGGTTTTCTGGGCCGTTTGGAAGGTCAAACGAGCCCCGGAGCGAGCATACGCCTCATTTTGACGATTTTCGTGTGCTATTGCACACCATTTTTTGGGTGATCGGGATTCCGACGTCAAAAATGCCAAATTTGTTCGTGGACGTCCGTCAAGACGTTGTCTATGCATACGGTTGGCCATCACGGGTTTTCTGGGCCGTTTGGAAGGTCAAACGAGCCCCGGAGCGAGCATACGCCTCATTTTGACGATTTTCGTGTGCTATTGCACACCATTTTTTGGGTGATCGGGATTCCGACGTCAAAAATGCCAAATTTGTTCGTGGACGTCCGTCAAGACGTTGTCTATGCATACGGTTGGCCATCACGGGTTTTCTGGGCCGTTTGGAAGGTCAAACGAGCCCCGGAGCGAGCATACGCCTCATTTTGACGATTTTCGTGTGCTATTGCACACCATTTTTTGGGTGATCGGGATTCCGACGTCAAAAATGCCAAATTTGTTCGTGGACGTCCGTCAAGACGTTGTCTATGCATACGGTTGGCCATCACGGGTTTTCTGGGCCGTTTGGAAGGTCAAACGAGCCCCGGAGCGAGCATACGCCTCATTTTGACGATTTTCGTGTGCTATTGCACACCATTTTTTGGGTGATCGGGATTCCGACGTCAAAAATGCCAAATTTGTTCGTGGACGTCCGTCAAGACGTTGTCTATGCATACGGTTGGCCATCACGGGTTTTCTGGGCCGTTTGGAAGGTCAAACGAGCCCCGGAGCGAGCATACGCCTCATTTTGACGATTTTCGTGTGCTATTGCACACCATTTTTTGGGTGATCGGGATTCCGACGTCAAAAATGCCAAATTTGTTCGTGGACGTCCGTCAAGACGTTGTCTATGCATACGGTTGGCCATCACGGGTTTTCTGGGCCGTTTGGAAGGTCAAACGAGCCCCGGAGCGAGCATACGCCTCATTTTGACGATTTTCGTGTGCTATTGCACACCATTTTTTGGGTGATCGGGATTCCGACGTCAAAAATGCCAAATTTGTTCGTGGACGTCCGTCAAGACGTTGTCTATGCATACGGTTGGCCATCACGGGTTTTCTGGGCGTTTGGAAGGTCAAACGAGCCCCGGAGCGAGCATACGCCTCATTTTGACGATTTTCGTGTGCTATTGCACACCATTTTTTGGGTGATCGGGATTCCGACGTCAAAAATGCCAAATTTGTTCGTGGACGTCCGTCAAGACGTTGTCTATGCATACGGTTGGCCATCACGGGTTTTCTGGGCCGTTTGGAAGGTCAAACGAGCCCCGGAGCGAGCATACGCCTCATTTTGACGATTTTCGTGTGCTATTGCACACCATTTTTTGGGTGATCGGGATTCCGACGTCAAAAATGCCAAATTTGTTCGTGGACGTCCGTCAAGACGTTGTCTATGCATACGGTTGGCCATCACGGGTTTTCTGGGCCGTTTGGAAGGTCAAACGAGCCCCGGAGCGAGCATACGCCTCATTTTGACGATTTTCGTGTGCTATTGCACACCATTTTTTGGGTGATCGGGATTCCGACGTCAAAAATGCCAAATTTGTTCGTGGACGTCCGTCAAGACGTTGTCTATGCATACGGTTGGCCATCACGGGTTTTCTGGGCCGTTTGGAAGGTCAAACGAGCCCCGGAGCGAGCATACGCCTCATTTTGACGATTTTCGTGTGCTATTGCACACCATTTTTTGGGTGATCGGGATTCCGACGTCAAAAATGCCAAATTTGTTCGTGGACGTCCGTCAAGACGTTGTCTATGCATACGGTTGGCCATCACGGGTTTTCTGGGCCGTTTGGAAGGTCAAACGAGCCCCGGAGCGAGCATACGCCTCATTTTGACGATTTTCGTGTGCTATTGCACACCATTTTTTGGGTGATCGGGATTCCGACGTCAAAAATGCCAAATTTGTTCGTGGACGTCCGTCAAGACGTTGTCTATGCATACGGTTGGCCATCACGGGTTTTCTGGGCCGTTTGGAAGGTCAAACGAGCCCCGGAGCGAGCATACGCCTCATTTTGACGATTTTCGTGTGCTATTGCACACCATTTTTTGGGTGATCGGGATTCCGACGTCAAAAATGCCAAATTTGTTCGTGGACGTCCGTCAAGACGTTGTCTATGCATACGGTTGGCCATCACGGGTTTTCTGGGCCGTTTGGAAGGTCAAACGAGCCCCGGAGCGAGCATACGCCTCATTTTGACGATTTTCGTGTGCTATTGCACACCATTTTTTGGGTGATCGGGATTCCGACGTCAAAAATGCCAAATTTGTTCGTGGACGTCCGTCAAGACGTTGTCTATGCATACGGTTGGCCATCACGGGTTTTCTGGGCCGTTTGGAAGGTCAAACGAGCCCCGGAGCGAGCATACGCCTCATTTTGACGATTTTCGTGTGCTATTGCACACCATTTTTTGGGTGATCGGGATTCCGACGTCAAAAATGCCAAATTTGTTCGTGGACGTCCGTCAAGACGTTGTCTATGCATACGGTTGGCCATCACGGGTTTTCTGGGCCGTTTGGAAGGTCAAACGAGCCCCGGAGCGAGCATACGCCTCATTTTGACGATTTTCGTGTGCTATTGCACACCATTTTTTGGGTGATCGGGATTCCGACGTCAAAAATGCCAAATTTGTTCGTGGACGTCCGTCAAGACGTTGTCTATGCATACGGTTGGCCATCACGGGTTTTCTGGGCCGTTTGGAAGGTCAAACGAGCCCCGGAGCGAGCATACGCCTCATTTTGACGATTTTCGTGTGCTATTGCACACCATTTTTTGGGTGATCGGATTCCGACGTCAAAAATGCCAAATTTGTTCGTGGACGTCCGTCAAGACGTTGTCTATGCATACGGTTGGCCATCACGGGTTTTCTGGGCCGTTTGGAAGGTCAAACGAGCCCCGGAGCGAGCATACGCCTCATTTTGACGATTTTCGTGTGCTATTGCACACCATTTTTTGGGTGATCGGGATTCCGACGTCAAAAATGCCAAATTTGTTCGTGGACGTCCGTCAAGACGTTGTCTATGCATACGGTTGGCCATCACGGGTTTTCTGGGCCGTTTGGAAGGTCAAACGAGCCCCGGAGCGAGCATACGCCTCATTTTGACGATTTTCGTGTGCTATTGCACACCATTTTTTGGGTGATCGGGATTCCGACGTCAAAAATGCCAAATTTGTTCGTGGACGTCCGTCAAGACGTTGTCTATGCATACGGTTGGCCATCACGGGTTTTCTGGGCCGTTTGGAAGGTCAAACGAGCCCCGGAGCGAGCATACGCCTCATTTTGACGATTTTCGTGTGCTATTGCACACCATTTTTTGGGTGATCGGGATTCCGACGTCAAAAATGCCAAATTTGTTCGTGGACGTCCGTCAAGACGTTGTCTATGCATACGGTTGGCCATCACGGGTTTTCTGGGCCGTTTGGAAGGTCAAACGAGCCCCGGAGCGAGCATACGCCTCATTTTGACGATTTTCGTGTGCTATTGCACACCATTTTTTGGGTGATCGGGATTCCGACGTCAAAAATGCCAAATTTGTTCGTGGACGTCCGTCAAGACGTTGTCTATGCATACGGTTGGCCATCACGGGTTTTCTGGGCCGTTTGGAAGGTCAAACGAGCCCCGGAGCGAGCATACGCCTCATTTTGACGATTTTCGTGTGCTATTGCACACCATTTTTTGGGTGATCGGGATTCCGACGTCAAAAATGCCAAATTTGTTCGTGGACGTCCGTCAAGACGTTGTCTATGCATACGGTTGGCCATCACGGGTTTTCTGGGCCGTTTGGAAGGTCAAACGAGCCCCGGAGCGAGCATACGCCTCATTTTGACGATTTTCGTGTGCTATTGCACACCATTTTTTGGGTGATCGGGATTCCGACGTCAAAAATGCCAAATTTGTTCGTGGACGTCCGTCAAGACGTTGTCTATGCATACGGTTGGCCATCACGGGTTTTCTGGGCCGTTTGGAAGGTCAAACGAGCCCCGGAGCGAGCATACGCCTCATTTTGACGATTTTCGTGTGCTATTGCACACCATTTTTTGGGTGATCGGGATTCCGACGTCAAAAATGCCAAATTTGTTCGTGGACGTCCGTCAAGACGTTGTCTATGCATACGGTTGGCCATCACGGGTTTTCTGGGCCGTTTGGAAGGTCAAACGAGCCCCGGAGCGAGCATACGCCTCATTTTGACGATTTTCGTGTGCTATTGCACACCATTTTTTGGGTGATCGGGATTCCGACGTCAAAAATGCCAAATTTGTTCGTGGACGTCCGTCAAGACGTTGTCTATGCATACGGTTGGCCATCACGGGTTTTCTGGGCCGTTTGGAAGGTCAAACGAGCCCCGGAGCGAGCATACGCCTCATTTTGACGATTTTCGTGTGCTATTGCACACCATTTTTTGGGTGATCGGATTCCGACGTCAAAAATGCCAAATTTGTTCGTGGACGTCCGTCAAGACGTTGTCTATGCATACGGTTGGCCATCACGGGTTTTCTGGGCCGTTTGGAAGGTCAAACGAGCCCCGGAGCGAGCATACGCCTCATTTTGACGATTTTCGTGTGCTATTGCACACCATTTTTTGGGTGATCGGGATTCCGACGTCAAAAATGCCAAATTTGTTCGTGGACGTCCGTCAAGACGTTGTCTATGCATACGGTTGGCCATCACGGGTTTTCTGGGCCGTTTGGAAGGTCAAACGAGCCCCGGAGCGAGCATACGCCTCATTTTGACGATTTTCGTGTGCTATTGCACACCATTTTTTGGGTGATCGGGATTCCGACGTCAAAAATGCCAAATTTGTTCGTGGACGTCCGTCAAGACGTTGTCTATGCATACGGTTGGCCATCACGGGTTTTCTGGGCCGTTTGGAAGGTCAAACGAGCCCCGGAGCGAGCATACGCCTCATTTTGACGATTTTCGTGTGCTATTGCACACCATTTTTTGGGTGATCGGGATTCCGACGTCAAAAATGCCAAATTTGTTCGTGGACGTCCGTCAAGACGTTGTCTATGCATACGGTTGGCCATCACGGGTTTTCTGGGCCGTTTGGAAGGTCAAACGAGCCCCGGAGCGAGCATACGCCTCATTTTGACGATTTTCGTGTGCTATTGCACACCATTTTTTGGGTGATCGGGATTCCGACGTCAAAAATGCCAAATTTGTTCGTGGACGTCCGTCAAGACGTTGTCTATGCATACGGTTGGCCATCACGGGTTTTCTGGGCCGTTTGGAAGGTCAAACGAGCCCCGGAGCGAGCATACGCCTCATTTTGACGATTTTCGTGTGCTATTGCACACCATTTTTTGGGTGATCGGGATTCCGACGTCAAAAATGCCAAATTTGTTCGTGGACGTCCGTCAAGACGTTGTCTATGCATACGGTTGGCCATCACGGGTTTTCTGGGCCGTTTGGAAGGTCAAACGAGCCCCGGAGCGAGCATACGCCTCATTTTGACGATTTTCGTGTGCTATTGCACACCATTTTTTGGGTGATCGGGATTCCGACGTCAAAAATGCCAAATTTGTTCGTGGACGTCCGTCAAGACGTTGTCTATGCATACGGTTGGCCATCACGGGTTTTCTGGGCCGTTTGGAAGGTCAAACGAGCCCCGGAGCGAGCATACGCCTCATTTTGACGATTTTCGTGTGCTATTGCACACCATTTTTTGGGTGATCGGGATTCCGACGTCAAAAATGCCAAATTTGTTCGTGGACGTCCGTCAAGACGTTGTCTATGCATACGGTTGGCCATCACGGGTTTTCTGGGCCGTTTGGAAGGTCAAACGAGCCCCGGAGCGAGCATACGCCTCATTTTGACGATTTTCGTGTGCTATTGCACACCATTTTTTGGGTGATCGGGATTCCGACGTCAAAAATGCCAAATTTGTTCGTGGACGTCCGTCAAGACGTTGTCTATGCATACGGTTGGCCATCACGGGTTTTCTGGGCCGTTTGGAAGGTCAAACGAGCCCCGGAGCGAGCATACGCCTCATTTTGACGATTTTCGTGTGCTATTGCACACCATTTTTTGGGTGATCGGGATTCCGACGTCAAAAATGCCAAATTTGTTCGTGGACGTCCGTCAAGACGTTGTCTATGCATACGGTTGGCCATCACGGGTTTTCTGGGCCGTTTGGAAGGTCAAACGAGCCCCGGAGCGAGCATACGCCTCATTTTGACGATTTTCGTGTGCTATTGCACACCATTTTTTGGGTGATCGGGATTCCGACGTCAAAAATGCCAAATTTGTTCGTGGACGTCCGTCAAGACGTTGTCTATGCATACGGTTGGCCATCACGGGTTTTCTGGGCCGTTTGGAAGGTCAAACGAGCCCCGGAGCGAGCATACGCCTCATTTTGACGATTTTCGTGTGCTATTGCACACCATTTTTTGGGTGATCGGGATTCCGACGTCAAAAATGCCAAATTTGTTCGTGGACGTCCGTCAAGACGTTGTCTATGCATACGGTTGGCCATCACGGGTTTTCTGGGCCGTTTGGAAGGTCAAACGAGCCCCGGAGCGAGCATACGCCTCATTTTGACGATTTTCGTGTGCTATTGCACACCATTTTTTGGGTGATCGGGATTCCGACGTCAAAAATGCCAAATTTGTTCGTGGACGTCCGTCAAGACGTTGTCTATGCATACGGTTGGCCATCACGGGTTTTCTGGGCCGTTTGGAAGGTCAAACGAGCCCCGGAGCGAGCATACGCCTCATTTTGACGATTTTCGTGTGCTATTGCACACCATTTTTTGGGTGATCGGGATTCCGACGTCAAAAATGCCAAATTTGTTCGTGGACGTCCGTCAAGACGTTGTCTATGCATACGGTTGGCCATCACGGGTTTTCTGGGCCGTTTGGAAGGTCAAACGAGCCCCGGAGCGAGCATACGCCTCATTTTGACGATTTTCGTGTGCTATTGCACACCATTTTTTGGGTGATCGGGATTCCGACGTCAAAAATGCCAAATTTGTTCGTGGACGTCCGTCAAGACGTTGTCTATGCATACGGTTGGCCATCACGGGTTTTCTGGGCCGTTTGGAAGGTCAAACGAGCCCCGGAGCGAGCATACGCCTCATTTTGACGATTTTCGTGTGCTATTGCACACCATTTTTTGGGTGATCGGGATTCCGACGTCAAAAATGCCAAATTTGTTCGTGGACGTCCGTCAAGACGTTGTCTATGCATACGGTTGGCCATCACGGGTTTTCTGGGCCGTTTGGAAGGTCAAACGAGCCCCGGAGCGAGCATACGCCTCATTTTGACGATTTTCGTGTGCTATTGCACACCATTTTTTGGGTGATCGGGATTCCGACGTCAAAAATGCCAAATTTGTTCGTGGACGTCCGTCAAGACGTTGTCTATGCATACGGTTGGCCATCACGGGTTTTCTGGGCCGTTTGGAAGGTCAAACGAGCCCCGGAGCGAGCATACGCCTCATTTTGACGATTTTCGTGTGCTATTGCACACCATTTTTTGGGTGATCGGGATTCCGACGTCAAAAATGCCAAATTTGTTCGTGGACGTCCGTCAAGACGTTGTCTATGCATACGGTTGGCCATCACGGGTTTTCTGGGCCGTTTGGAAGGTCAAACGAGCCCCGGAGCGAGCATACGCCTCATTTTGACGATTTTCGTGTGCTATTGCACACCATTTTTTGGGTGATCGGGATTCCGACGTCAAAAATGCCAAATTTGTTCGTGGACGTCCGTCAAGACGTTGTCTATGCATACGGTTGGCCATCACGGGTTTTCTGGGCCGTTTGGAAGGTCAAACGAGCCCCGGAGCGAGCATACGCCTCATTTTGACGATTTTCGTGTGCTATTGCACACCATTTTTTGGGTGATCGGGATTCCGACGTCAAAAATGCCAAATTTGTTCGTGGACGTCCGTCAAGACGTTGTCTATGCATACGGTTGGCCATCACGGGTTTTCTGGGCCGTTTGGAAGGTCAAACGAGCCCCGGAGCGAGCATACGCCTCATTTTGACGATTTTCGTGTGCTATTGCACACCATTTTTTGGGTGATCGGGATTCCGACGTCAAAAATGCCAAATTTGTTCGTGGACGTCCGTCAAGACGTTGTCTATGCATACGGTTGGCCATCACGGGTTTTCTGGGCCGTTTGGAAGGTCAAACGAGCCCCGGAGCGAGCATACGCCTCATTTTGACGATTTTCGTGTGCTATTGCACACCATTTTTTGGGTGATCGGGATTCCGACGTCAAAAATGCCAAATTTGTTCGTGGACGTCCGTCAAGACGTTGTCTATGCATACGGTTGGCCATCACGGGTTTTCTGGGCCGTTTGGAAGGTCAAACGAGCCCCGGAGCGAGCATACGCCTCATTTTGACGATTTTCGTGTGCTATTGCACACCATTTTTTGGGTGATCGGGATTCCGACGTCAAAAATGCCAAATTTGTTCGTGGACGTCCGTCAAGACGTTGTCTATGCATACGGTTGGCCATCACGGGTTTTCTGGGCCGTTTGGAAGGTCAAACGAGCCCCGGAGCGAGCATACGCCTCATTTTGACGATTTTCGTGTGCTATTGCACACCATTTTTTGGGTGATCGGGATTCCGACGTCAAAAATGCCAAATTTGTTCGTGGACGTCCGTCAAGACGTTGTCTATGCATACGGTTGGCCATCACGGGTTTTCTGGGCCGTTTGGAAGGTCAAACGAGCCCCGGAGCGAGCATACGCCTCATTTTGACGATTTTCGTGTGCTATTGCACACCATTTTTTGGGTGATCGGGATTCCGACGTCAAAAATGCCAAATTTGTTCGTGGACGTCCGTCAAGACGTTGTCTATGCATACGGTTGGCCATCACGGGTTTTCTGGGCCGTTTGGAAGGTCAAACGAGCCCCGGAGCGAGCATACGCCTCATTTTGACGATTTTCGTGTGCTATTGCACACCATTTTTTGGGTGATCGGGATTCCGACGTCAAAAATGCCAAATTTGTTCGTGGACGTCCGTCAAGACGTTGTCTATGCATACGGTTGGCCATCACGGGTTTTCTGGGCCGTTTGGAAGGTCAAACGAGCCCCGGAGCGAGCATACGCCTCATTTTGACGATTTTCGTGTGCTATTGCACACCATTTTTTGGGTGATCGGGATTCCGACGTCAAAAATGCCAAATTTGTTCGTGGACGTCCGTCAAGACGTTGTCTATGCATACGGTTGGCCATCACGGGTTTTCTGGGCCGTTTGGAAGGTCAAACGAGCCCCGGAGCGAGCATACGCCTCATTTTGACGATTTTCGTGTGCTATTGCACACCATTTTTTGGGTGATCGGGATTCCGACGTCAAAAATGCCAAATTTGTTCGTGGACGTCCGTCAAGACGTTGTCTATGCATACGGTTGGCCATCACGGGTTTTCTGGGCCGTTTGGAAGGTCAAACGAGCCCCGGAGCGAGCATACGCCTCATTTTGACGATTTTCGTGTGCTATTGCACACCATTTTTTGGGTGATCGGGATTCCGACGTCAAAAATGCCAAATTTGTTCGTGGACGTCCGTCAAGACGTTGTCTATGCATACGGTTGGCCATCACGGGTTTTCTGGGCCGTTTGGAAGGTCAAACGAGCCCCGGAGCGAGCATACGCCTCATTTTGACGATTTTCGTGTGCTATTGCACACCATTTTTTGGGTGATCGGGATTCCGACGTCAAAAATGCCAAATTTGTTCGTGGACGTCCGTCAAGACGTTGTCTATGCATACGGTTGGCCATCACGGGTTTTCTGGGCCGTTTGGAAGGTCAAACGAGCCCCGGAGCGAGCATACGCCTCATTTTGACGATTTTCGTGTGCTATTGCACACCATTTTTTGGGTGATCGGGATTCCGACGTCAAAAATGCCAAATTTGTTCGTGGACGTCCGTCAAGACGTTGTCTATGCATACGGTTGGCCATCACGGGTTTTCTGGGCCGTTTGGAAGGTCAAACGAGCCCCGGAGCGAGCATACGCCTCATTTTGACGATTTTCGTGTGCTATTGCACACCATTTTTTGGGTGATCGGGATTCCGACGTCAAAAATGCCAAATTTGTTCGTGGACGTCCGTCAAGACGTTGTCTATGCATACGGTTGGCCATCACGGGTTTTCTGGGCCGTTTGGAAGGTCAAACGAGCCCCGGAGCGAGCATACGCCTCATTTTGACGATTTTCGTGTGCTATTGCACACCATTTTTTGGGTGATCAGGATTCCGACGTCAAAAATGCCAAATTTGTTCGTGGACGTCCGTCAAGACGTTGTCTATGCATACGGTTGGCCATCACGGGTTTTCTGGGCCGTTTGGAAGGTCAAACGAGCCCCGGAGCGAGCATACGCCTCATTTTGACGATTTTCGTGTGCTATTGCACACCATTTTTTGGGTGATCGGGATTCCGACGTCAAAAATGCCAAATTTGTTCGTGGACGTCCGTCAAGACGTTGTCTATGCATACGGTTGGCCATCACGGGTTTTCTGGGCCGTTTGGAAGGTCAAACGAGCCCCGGAGCGAGCATACGCCTCATTTTGACGATTTTCGTGTGCTATTGCACACCATTTTTTGGGTGATCGGGATTCCGACGTCAAAAATGCCAAATTTGTTCGTGGACGTCCGTCAAGACGTTGTCTATGCATACGGTTGGCCATCACGGGTTTTCTGGGCCGTTTGGAAGGTCAAACGAGCCCCGGAGCGAGCATACGCCTCATTTTGACGATTTTCGTGTGCTATTGCACACCATTTTTTGGGTGATCGGGATTCCGACGTCAAAAATGCCAAATTTGTTCGTGGACGTCCGTCAAGACGTTGTCTATGCATACGGTTGGCCATCACGGTTTTCTGGGCCGTTTGGAAGGTCAAACGAGCCCCGGAGCGAGCATACGCCTCATTTTGACGATTTTCGTGTGCTATTGCACACCATTTTTTGGGTGATCGGGATTCCGACGTCAAAAATGCCAAATTTGTTCGTGGACGTCCGTCAAGACGTTGTCTATGCATACGGTTGGCCATCACGGGTTTTCTGGGCCGTTTGGAAGGTCAAACGAGCCCCGGAGCGAGCATACGCCTCATTTTGACGATTTTCGTGTGCTATTGCACACCATTTTTTGGGTGATCGGGATTCCGACGTCAAAAATGCCAAATTTGTTCGTGGACGTCCGTCAAGACGTTGTCTATGCATACGGTTGGCCATCACGGGTTTTCTGGGCCGTTTGGAAGGTCAAACGAGCCCCGGAGCGAGCATACGCCTCATTTTGACGATTTTCGTGTGCTATTGCACACCATTTTTTGGGTGATCGGGATTCCGACGTCAAAAATGCCAAATTTGTTCGTGGACGTCCGTCAAGACGTTGTCTATGCATACGGTTGGCCATCACGGGTTTTCTGGGCCGTTTGGAAGGTCAAACGAGCCCCGAGCGAGCATACGCCTCATTTTGACGATTTTCGTGTGCTATTGCACACCATTTTTTGGGTGATCGGGATTCCGACGTCAAAAATGCCAAATTTGTTCGTGGACGTCCGTCAAGACGTTGTCTATGCATACGGTTGGCCATCACGGGTTTTCTGGGCCGTTTGGAAGGTCAAACGAGCCCCGGAGCGAGCATACGCCTCATTTTGACGATTTTCGTGTGCTATTGCACACCATTTTTTGGGTGATCGGGATTCCGACGTCAAAAATGCCAAATTTGTTCGTGGACGTCCGTCAAGACGTTGTCTATGCATACGGTTGGCCATCACGGGTTTTCTGGGCCGTTTGGAAGGTCAAACGAGCCCCGGAGCGAGCATACGCCTCATTTTGACGATTTTCGTGTGCTATTGCACACCAATTTTTGGGTGATCGGATTCCGACGTCAAAAATGCCAAATTCGTGGACGTCCGTCAAGACGTTGTCTATGCATACGGTTGGCCATCACGGGTTTTCTGGGCATTTGGAAGGTCAAACGAGCCCCGGAGCGAGCATACGCCTCATTTTGACGATTTTCGTGTGCTATTGCACACCATTTTTTGGTGATCAGGATTCCGACGTCAAAAATGCCAAATTTGTTCGTGGACGTCCGTCAAGACGTTGTCTATGCATACGGTTGGCCATCACGGGTTTTCTGGGCCGTTTGGAAGGTCAAACGAGCCCCGGAGCGAGCATACGCCTCATTTTGACGATTTTCGTGTGCTATTGCACACCATTTTTGGGTGATCGGGATTCCGACGTCAAAAATGCAAAATTTGTTCGTGGACGTCCGTCAAGACGTTGTCTATGCATACGGTTGGCCATCACGGGTTTTCTGGGCCGTTTGGAAGGTCAAACGAGCCCCGGAGCGAGCATACGCCTCATTTTGACGATTTTCGTTTTTTGTGTGCTATGCACACCATTTTTGGGTGATCGGGATTCCGACGTCAAAAATGCAAAATTTGTTCGTGGACGTCCGTCAAGACGTTGTCTATGCATACGGTTGGCCATCACGGGTTTTCTGGGCGTTTGGAAGGTCAAACGAGCCCCGGAGCGAGCATACGCCTCATTTTGACGTTTCGTGTGCTATTGCACACCATTTTTTGGGTGATCGGGATTCCGACGTCAAAAATGCCAAATTTGTTCGTGGACGTCCGTCAAGACGTTGTCTATGCATACGGTTGGCCATCACGGTTTTCTGGGCCGTTTGGAAGGTCAAACGAGCCCCGGAGCGAGCATACGCCTCATTTTGACGATTTTCGTGTGCTATTGCACACCATTTTTGGGTGATCGGGATTCCGACGTCAAAAAATGCCAATTTGTTCGTGGACGTCCGTCAAGACGTTGTCTATGCATACGGTTGGCCATCACGGGTTTTCTGGGCCGTTTGGAAGGTCAAACGAGCCCCGGAGCGAGCATACGCCTCATTTTGACGATTTTCGTGTGCTATTGCACACCATTTTTTGGGTGATCGGGATTCCGACGTCAAAAATGCCAAATTTGTTCGTGGACGTCCGTCAAGACGTTGTCTATGCATACGGTTGGCCATCACGGGTTTTCTGGGCCGTTGGAAGGTCAAACGAGCCCCGGAGCGAGCATACGCCTCATTTTGACGATTTTCGTGTGCTATTGCACACCATTTTTTGGTGTGATCGGGATTCCGACGTCAAAAATGCAAAATTTGTTCGTGGACGTCCGTCAAGACGTTGTCTATGCATACGGTTGGCCATCACGGGTTTCTGGGCCGTTTGGAAGGTCAAACGAGCCCGGAGCGAGCATACGCCTCATTTTGACGATTTTCGTGTGCTATTGCACACCATTTTTTGGGTGATCGGGATTCCGACGTCAAAAATGCCAAATTTGTTCGTGGACGTCCGTCAAGACGTTGTCTATGCATACGGTTGGCCATCACGGGTTTTCTGGGCCATTTGGAAGGTCAAACGAGCCCCGGAGCGAGCATACGCCTCATTTTGACGATTTTCGTGTGCTATTGCACACCATTTTTTGGGTGATCGGGATTCCGACGTCAAAAATGCCAATTTGTTCGTGGACGTCCGTCAAGACGTTGTCTATGCATACGGTTGGCCATCACGGGTTTTTGGGCCGTTTGGAAGGTCAAACGAGCCCCGGAGCGAGCATACGCCTCATTTTGACGATTTTCGTGTGCTATTGCACACCATTTTTTGGGTGATCGGGATTCCGACGTCAAAAATGCAAAATTGTTCGTGGACGTCCGTCAAGACGTTGTCTATGCATACGGTTGGCCATCACGGGTTTTCGGGCCGTTTGGAAGGTCAAACGAGCCCCGGAGCGAGCATACGCCTCATTTTGACGATTTTCGTGTGCTATTGCACACCATTTTTTGGGTGATCGGGATTCCGACGTCAAAAATGCCAATTTGTCGTGGACGTCCGTCAAGACGTTGTCTATGCATACGGTTGGCCATCACGGGTTTTCTGGGCCGTTTGGAAGGTCAAACGAGCCCCGGAGCGAGCATACGCCTCATTTTGACGATTTTCGTGTGCTATTGCACACCATTTTTTGGTGATCGGGATTCCGACGTCAAAAATGCCAAATTTGTTCGTGGACGTCCGTCAAGACGTTGTCTATGCATACGGTTGGCCATCACGGGTTTTCTGGGCCGTTTGGAAGGTCAAACGAGCCCCGGAGCGAGCATACGCCTCATTTTGACGATTTTCGTGTGCTATTGCACACCATTTTTTGGGTGATCGGGATTCCGACGTCAAAAATGCCAAATTTGTTCGTGGACGTCCGTCAAGACGTTGTCTATGCATACGGTTGGCCATCACGGGTTTTCTGGGCCGTTTGGAAGGTCAAACGAGCCCCGGAGCGAGCATACGCCTCATTTTGACGATTTTCGTGTGCTATTGCACACCATTTTTTGGGTGATCGGGATTCCGACGTCAAAAATGCCAAATTTGTTCGTGGACGTCCGTCAAGACGTTGTCTATGCATACGGTTGGCCATCACGGGTTTTCTGGGCCGTTTGGAAGGTCAAACGAGCCCCGGAGCGAGCATACGCCTCATTTTGACGATTTTCGTGTGCTATTGCACACCATTTTTTGGGTGATCGGGATTCCGACGTCAAAAATGCCAAAATTGTTCGTGGACGTCCGTCAAGACGTTGTCTATGCATACGGTTGGCCATCACGGGTTTCTGGGCCGTTTGAAGGTCAAACGAGCCCGGAGCGAGCATACGCCTCATTTTGACGATTTTCGTGTGCTATTGCACACCATTTTTTGGGTGATCGGGATTCCGACGTCAAAAATGCCAAATTTGTTCGTGGACGTCCGTCAAGACGTTGTCTATGCATACGGTTGGCCATCACGGGTTTTCTGGGCCGTTTGGAAGGTCAAACGAGCCCCGGAGCGAGCATACGCCTCATTTTGACGATTTTCGTGTGCTATTGCACACCATTTTTTGGGTGATCAGGATTCCGACGTCAAAAATGCCAAATTTGTTCGTGGACGTCCGTCAAGACGTTGTCTATGCATACGGTTGGCCATCACGGGTTTTCTGGGCCGTTTGAAGGTCAAACGAGCCCAGAAAACCCGTGATGGCCAACCGTATGCTATAGACAACGTCTTGACGGACGTCCACGAACAAAAATTGGCATTTTTGACGTCGGAATCCTGATCACACCCAAAAATGGTGTGCAATAGCACACGAAAATCGTCAAAATGAGGCGTATGCTCGCTCCGGGGCTCGTTTGACCTTCCAAATGGCCCAGAAAACCCGTGATGGCCAACCGTATGCATAGACAACGTCTTGACGGACGTCCACGAACAAATTTGGCATTTTTGACGTCGGAATCCCGATCACCCAAAAAATGGTGTGCAATAGCACACGAAAATCGTCAAAATGAGGCGTATGCTCGCTCCGGGGCTCGTTTGACCTTCCAAAGGCCCAGAAAAACCCGTGATGGCCAACCGTATGCATAGACAACGTCTTGACGGACGTCCACGAACAAATTTGGCATTTTTGACGTCGGAATCCCGATCACCCAAAAAATGGTGTGCAATAGCACACGAAAATCGTCAAAATGAGGCGTATGCTCGCTCCGGGGCTCGTTTGACCTTCCAAACGGCCCAGAAAACCCGTGATGGCCAACCGTATGCATAGACAACGTCTTGACGGACGTCCACGAACAAATTTGGCATTTTTGACGTCGGAATCCCGATCACCCAAAAAATGGTGTGCAATAGCACACGAAAATCGTCAAAATGAGGCGTATGCTCGCTCCGGGGCTCGTTTGACCTTCCAAACGGCCCAGAAAACCCGTGATGGCCAACCGTATGCATAGACAACGTCTTGACGGACGTCCACGAACAAATTTGGCATTTTTGACGTCGGAATCCCGATCACCCAAAAAATGGTGTGCAATAGCACACGAAAATCGTCAAAATGAGGCGTATGCTCGCTCCGGGGCTCGTTTGACCTTCCAAACGGCCCAGAAAACCCGTGATGGCCAACCGTATGCATAGACAACGTCTTGACGGACGTCCACGAACAAATTTGGCATTTTTGACGTCGGAATCCCGATCACCCAAAAAATGGTGTGCAATAGCACACGAAAATCGTCAAAATGAGGCGTATGCTCGCTCCGGGGCTCGTTTGACCTTCCAAACGGCCCAGAAAACCCGTGATGGCCAACCGTATGCATAGACAACGTCTTGACGGACGTCCACGAACAAATTTGGCATTTTTGACGTCGGAATCCCGATCACCCAAAAAATGGTGTGCAATAGCACACGAAAATCGTCAAAATGAGGCGTATGCTCGCTCCGGGGCTCGTTTGACCTTCCAAACGGCCCAGAAAACCCGTGATGGCCAACCGTATGCATAGACAACGTCTTGACGGACGTCCACGAACAAATTTGGCATTTTTGACGTCGGAATCCCGATCACCCAAAAAATGGTGTGCAATAGCACACGAAAATCGTCAAAATGAGGCGTATGCTCGCTCCGGGGCTCGTTTGACCTTCCAAACGGCCCAGAAAACCCGTGATGGCCAACCGTATGCATAGACAACGTCTTGACGGACGTCCACGAACAAATTTGGCATTTTTGACGTCGGAATCCCGATCACCCAAAAAATGGTGTGCAATAGCACACGAAAATCGTCAAAATGAGGCGTATGCTCGCTCCGGGGCTCGTTTGACCTTCCAAACGGCCCAGAAAACCCGTGATGGCCAACCGTATGCATAGACAACGTCTTGACGGACGTCCACGAACAAATTTGGCATTTTTGACGTCGGAATCCCGATCACCCAAAAAATGGTGTGCAATAGCACACGAAAATCGTCAAAATGAGGCGTATGCTCGCTCCGGGGCTCGTTTGACCTTCCAAACGGCCCAGAAAACCCGTGATGGCCAACCGTATGCATAGACAACGTCTTGACGGACGTCCACGAACAAATTTGGCATTTTTGACGTCGGAATCCCGATCACCCAAAAAATGGTGTGCAATAGCACACGAAAATCGTCAAAATGAGGCGTATGCTCGCTCCGGGGCTCGTTTGACCTTCCAAACGGCCCAGAAAACCCGTGATGGCCAACCGTATGCATAGACAACGTCTTGACGGACGTCCACGAACAAATTTGGCATTTTTGACGTCGGAATCCCGATCACCCAAAAAATGGTGTGCAATAGCACACGAAAATCGTCAAAATGAGGCGTATGCTCGCTCCGGGGCTCGTTTGACCTTCCAAATGGCCCAGAAAACCCGTGATGGCCAACCGTATGCATAGACAACGTCTTGACGGACGTCCACGAACAAATTTGGCATTTTTGACGTCGGAATCCCGATCACCCAAAAAATGGTGTGCAATAGCACACGAAAATCGTCAAAATGAGGCGTATGCTCGCTCCGGGGCTCGTTTGACCTTCCAAACGGCCCAGAAAACCCGTGATGGCCAACCGTATGCATAGACAACGTCTTGACGGACGTCCACGAACAAATTTGGCATTTTTGACGTCGGAATCCCGATCACCCAAAAAATGGTGTGCAATAGCACACGAAAATCGTCAAAATGAGGCGTATGCTCGCTCCGGGGCTCGTTTGACCTTCCAAACGGCCCAGAAAACCCGTGATGGCCAACCGTATGCATAGACAACGTCTTGACGGACGTCCACGAACAAATTTGGCATTTTTGACGTCGGAATCCCGATCACCCAAAAAATGGTGTGCAATAGCACACGAAAATCGTCAAAATGAGGCGTATGCTCGCTCCGGGGCTCGTTTGACCTTCCAAACGGCCCAGAAAACCCGTGATGGCCAACCGTATGCATAGACAACGTCTTGACGGACGTCCACGAACAAATTTGGCATTTTTGACGTCGGAATCCCGATCACCCAAAAAATGGTGTGCAATAGCACACGAAAATCGTCAAAATGAGGCGTATGCTCGCTCCGGGGCTCGTTTGACCTTCCAAACGGCCCAGAAAACCCGTGATGGCCAACCGTATGCATAGACAACGTCTTGACGGACGTCCACGAACAAATTTGGCATTTTTGACGTCGGAATCCCGATCACCCAAAAAATGGTGTGCAATAGCACACGAAAATCGTCAAAATGAGGCGTATGCTCGCTCCGGGGCTCGTTTGACCTTCCAAACGGCCCAGAAAACCCGTGATGGCCAACCGTATGCATAGACAACGTCTTGACGGACGTCCACGAACAAATTTGGCATTTTTGACGTCGGAATCCCGATCACCCAAAAAATGGTGTGCAATAGCACACGAAAATCGTCAAAATGAGGCGTATGCTCGCTCCGGGGCTCGTTTGACCTTCCAAACGGCCCAGAAAACCCGTGATGGCCAACCGTATGCATAGACAACGTCTTGACGGACGTCCACGAACAAATTTGGCATTTTTGACGTCGGAATCCCGATCACCCAAAAAATGGTGTGCAATAGCACACGAAAATCGTCAAAATGAGGCGTATGCTCGCTCCGGGGCTCGTTTGACCTTCCAAACGGCCCAGAAAACCCGTGATGGCCAACCGTATGCATAGACAACGTCTTGACGGACGTCCACGAACAAATTTGGCATTTTTGACGTCGGAATCCCGATCACCCAAAAAATGGTGTGCAATAGCACACGAAAATCGTCAAAATGAGGCGTATGCTCGCTCCGGGGCTCGTTTGACCTTCCAAACGGCCCAGAAAACCCGTGATGGCCAACCGTATGCATAGACAACGTCTTGACGGACGTCCACGAACAAATTTGGCATTTTTGACGTCGGAATCCCGATCACCCAAAAAATGGTGTGCAATAGCACACGAAAATCGTCAAAATGAGGCGTATGCTCGCTCCGGGGCTCGTTTGACCTTCCAAACGGCCCAGAAAACCCGTGATGGCCAACCGTATGCATAGACAACGTCTTGACGGACGTCCACGAACAAATTTGGCATTTTTGACGTCGGAATCCCGATCACCCAAAAAATGGTGTGCAATAGCACACGAAAATCGTCAAAATGAGGCGTATGCTCGCTCCGGGGCTCGTTTGACCTTCCAAACGGCCCAGAAAACCCGTGATGGCCAACCGTATGCATAGACAACGTCTTGACGGACGTCCACGAACAAATTTGGCATTTTTGACGTCGGAATCCCGATCACCCAAAAAATGGTGTGCAATAGCACACGAAAATCGTCAAAATGAGGCGTATGCTCGCTCCGGGGCTCGTTTGACCTTCCAAACGGCCCAGAAAACCCGTGATGGCCAACCGTATGCATAGACAACGTCTTGACGGACGTCCACGAACAAATTTGGCATTTTTGACGTCGGAATCCCGATCACCCAAAAAATGGTGTGCAATAGCACACGAAAATCGTCAAAATGAGGCGTATGCTCGCTCCGGGGCTCGTTTGACCTTCCAAACGGCCCAGAAAACCCGTGATGGCCAACCGTATGCATAGACAACGTCTTGACGGACGTCCACGAACAAATTTGGCATTTTTGACGTCGGAATCCCGATCACCCAAAAAATGGTGTGCAATAGCACACGAAAATCGTCAAAATGAGGCGTATGCTCGCTCCGGGGCTCGTTTGACCTTCCAAACGGCCCAGAAAACCCGTGATGGCCAACCGTATGCATAGACAACGTCTTGACGGACGTCCACGAACAAATTTGGCATTTTTGACGTCGGAATCCCGATCACCCAAAAAATGGTGTGCAATAGCACACGAAAATCGTCAAAATGAGGCGTATGCTCGCTCCGGGGCTCGTTTGACCTTCCAAACGGCCCAGAAAACCCGTGATGGCCAACCGTATGCATAGACAACGTCTTGACGGACGTCCACGAACAAATTTGGCATTTTTGACGTCGGAATCCCGATCACCCAAAAAATGGTGTGCAATAGCACACGAAAATCGTCAAAATGAGGCGTATGCTCGCTCCGGGGCTCGTTTGACCTTCCAAACGGCCCAGAAAACCCGTGATGGCCAACCGTATGCATAGACAACGTCTTGACGGACGTCCACGAACAAATTTGGCATTTTTGACGTCGGAATCCCGATCACCCAAAAAATGGTGTGCAATAGCACACGAAAATCGTCAAAATGAGGCGTATGCTCGCTCCGGGGCTCGTTTGACCTTCCAAACGGCCCAGAAAACCCGTGATGGCCAACCGTATGCATAGACAACGTCTTGACGGACGTCCACGAACAAATTTGGCATTTTTGACGTCGGAATCCCGATCACCCAAAAAATGGTGTGCAATAGCACACGAAAATCGTCAAAATGAGGCGTATGCTCGCTCCGGGGCTCGTTTGACCTTCCAAACGGCCCAGAAAACCCGTGATGGCCAACCGTATGCATAGACAACGTCTTGACGGACGTCCACGAACAAATTTGGCATTTTTGACGTCGGAATCCCGATCACCCAAAAAATGGTGTGCAATAGCACACGAAAATCGTCAAAATGAGGCGTATGCTCGCTCCGGGGCTCGTTTGACCTTCCAAACGGCCCAGAAAACCCGTGATGGCCAACCGTATGCATAGACAACGTCTTGACGGACGTCCACGAACAAATTTGGCATTTTTGACGTCGGAATCCCGATCACCCAAAAAATGGTGTGCAATAGCACACGAAAATCGTCAAAATGAGGCGTATGCTCGCTCCGGGGCTCGTTTGACCTTCCAAACGGCCCAGAAAACCCGTGATGGCCAACCGTATGCATAGACAACGTCTTGACGGACGTCCACGAACAAATTTGGCATTTTTGACGTCGGAATCCCGATCACCCAAAAAATGGTGTGCAATAGCACACGAAAATCGTCAAAATGAGGCGTATGCTCGCTCCGGGGCTCGTTTGACCTTCCAAACGGCCCAGAAAACCCGTGATGGCCAACCGTATGCATAGACAACGTCTTGACGGACGTCCACGAACAAATTTGGCATTTTTGACGTCGGAATCCCGATCACCCAAAAAATGGTGTGCAATAGCACACGAAAATCGTCAAAATGAGGCGTATGCTCGCTCCGGGGCTCGTTTGACCTTCCAAACGGCCCAGAAAACCCGTGATGGCCAACCGTATGCATAGACAACGTCTTGACGGACGTCCACGAACAAATTTGGCATTTTTGACGTCGGAATCCCGATCACCCAAAAAATGGTGTGCAATAGCACACGAAAATCGTCAAAATGAGGCGTATGCTCGCTCCGGGGCTCGTTTGACCTTCCAAACGGCCCAGAAAACCCGTGATGGCCAACCGTATGCATAGACAACGTCTTGACGGACGTCCACGAACAAATTTGGCATTTTTGACGTCGGAATCCCGATCACCCAAAAAATGGTGTGCAATAGCACACGAAAATCGTCAAAATGAGGCGTATGCTCGCTCCGGGGCTCGTTTGACCTTCCAAACGGCCCAGAAAACCCGTGATGGCCAACCGTATGCATAGACAACGTCTTGACGGACGTCCACGAACAAATTTGGCATTTTTGACGTCGGAATCCCGATCACCCAAAAAATGGTGTGCAATAGCACACGAAAATCGTCAAAATGAGGCGTATGCTCGCTCCGGGGCTCGTTTGACCTTCCAAACGGCCCAGAAAACCCGTGATGGCCAACCGTATGCATAGACAACGTCTTGACGGACGTCCACGAACAAATTTGGCATTTTTGACGTCGGAATCCCGATCACCCAAAAAATGGTGTGCAATAGCACACGAAAATCGTCAAAATGAGGCGTATGCTCGCTCCGGGGCTCGTTTGACCTTCCAAACGGCCCAGAAAACCCGTGATGGCCAACCGTATGCATAGACAACGTCTTGACGGACGTCCACGAACAAATTTGGCATTTTTGACGTCGGAATCCCGATCACCCAAAAAATGGTGTGCAATAGCACACGAAAATCGTCAAAATGAGGCGTATGCTCGCTCCGGGGCTCGTTTGACCTTCCAAACGGCCCAGAAAACCCGTGATGGCCAACCGTATGCATAGACAACGTCTTGACGGACGTCCACGAACAAATTTGGCATTTTTGACGTCGGAATCCCGATCACCCAAAAAATGGTGTGCAATAGCACACGAAAATCGTCAAAATGAGGCGTATGCTCGCTCCGGGGCTCGTTTGACCTTCCAAACGGCCCAGAAAACCCGTGATGGCCAACCGTATGCATAGACAACGTCTTGACGGACGTCCACGAACAAATTTGGCATTTTTGACGTCGGAATCCCGATCACCCAAAAAATGGTGTGCAATAGCACACGAAAATCGTCAAAATGAGGCGTATGCTCGCTCCGGGGCTCGTTTGACCTTCCAAACGGCCCAGAAAACCCGTGATGGCCAACCGTATGCATAGACAACGTCTTGACGGACGTCCACGAACAAATTTGGCATTTTTGACGTCGGAATCCCGATCACCCAAAAAATGGTGTGCAATAGCACACGAAAATCGTCAAAATGAGGCGTATGCTCGCTCCGGGGCTCGTTTGACCTTCCAAACGGCCCAGAAAACCCGTGATGGCCAACCGTATGCATAGACAACGTCTTGACGGACGTCCACGAACAAATTTGGCATTTTTGACGTCGGAATCCCGATCACCCAAAAAATGGTGTGCAATAGCACACGAAAATCGTCAAAATGAGGCGTATGCTCGCTCCGGGGCTCGTTTGACCTTCCAAACGGCCCAGAAAACCCGTGATGGCCAACCGTATGCATAGACAACGTCTTGACGGACGTCCACGAACAAATTTGGCATTTTTGACGTCGGAATCCCGATCACCCAAAAAATGGTGTGCAATAGCACACGAAAATCGTCAAAATGAGGCGTATGCTCGCTCCGGGGCTCGTTTGACCTTCCAAACGGCCCAGAAAACCCGTGATGGCCAACCGTATGCATAGACAACGTCTTGACGGACGTCCACGAACAAATTTGGCATTTTTGACGTCGGAATCCCGATCACCCAAAAAATGGTGTGCAATAGCACACGAAAATCGTCAAAATGAGGCGTATGCTCGCTCCGGGGCTCGTTTGACCTTCCAAACGGCCCAGAAAACCCGTGATGGCCAACCGTATGCATAGACAACGTCTTGACGGACGTCCACGAACAAATTTGGCATTTTTGACGTCGGAATCCCGATCACCCAAAAAATGGTGTGCAATAGCACACGAAAATCGTCAAAATGAGGCGTATGCTCGCTCCGGGGCTCGTTTGACCTTCCAAACGGCCCAGAAAACCCGTGATGGCCAACCGTATGCATAGACAACGTCTTGACGGACGTCCACGAACAAATTTGGCATTTTTGACGTCGGAATCCCGATCACCCAAAAAATGGTGTGCAATAGCACACGAAAATCGTCAAAATGAGGCGTATGCTCGCTCCGGGGCTCGTTTGACCTTCCAAACGGCCCAGAAAACCCGTGATGGCCAACCGTATGCATAGACAACGTCTTGACGGACGTCCACGAACAAATTTGGCATTTTTGACGTCGGAATCCCGATCACCCAAAAAATGGTGTGCAATAGCACACGAAAATCGTCAAAATGAGGCGTATGCTCGCTCCGGGGCTCGTTTGACCTTCCAAACGGCCCAGAAAACCCGTGATGGCCAACCGTATGCATAGACAACGTCTTGACGGACGTCCACGAACAAATTTGGCATTTTTGACGTCGGAATCCCGATCACCCAAAAAATGGTGTGCAATAGCACACGAAAATCGTCAAAATGAGGCGTATGCTCGCTCCGGGGCTCGTTTGACCTTCCAAACGGCCCAGAAAACCCGTGATGGCCAACCGTATGCATAGACAACGTCTTGACGGACGTCCACGAACAAATTTGGCATTTTTGACGTCGGAATCCCGATCACCCAAAAAATGGTGTGCAATAGCACACGAAAATCGTCAAAATGAGGCGTATGCTCGCTCCGGGGCTCGTTTGACCTTCCAAACGGCCCAGAAAACCCGTGATGGCCAACCGTATGCATAGACAACGTCTTGACGGACGTCCACGAACAAATTTGGCATTTTTGACGTCGGAATCCCGATCACCCAAAAAATGGTGTGCAATAGCACACGAAAATCGTCAAAATGAGGCGTATGCTCGCTCCGGGGCTCGTTTGACCTTCCAAACGGCCCAGAAAACCCGTGATGGCCAACCGTATGCATAGACAACGTCTTGACGGACGTCCACGAACAAATTTGGCATTTTTGACGTCGGAATCCCGATCACCCAAAAAATGGTGTGCAATAGCACACGAAAATCGTCAAAATGAGGCGTATGCTCGCTCCGGGGCTCGTTTGACCTTCCAAACGGCCCAGAAAACCCGTGATGGCCAACCGTATGCATAGACAACGTCTTGACGGACGTCCACGAACAAATTTGGCATTTTTGACGTCGGAATCCCGATCACCCAAAAAATGGTGTGCAATAGCACACGAAAATCGTCAAAATGAGGCGTATGCTCGCTCCGGGGCTCGTTTGACCTTCCAAACGGCCCAGAAAACCCGTGATGGCCAACCGTATGCATAGACAACGTCTTGACGGACGTCCACGAACAAATTTGGCATTTTTGACGTCGGAATCCCGATCACCCAAAAAATGGTGTGCAATAGCACACGAAAATCGTCAAAATGAGGCGTATGCTCGCTCCGGGGCTCGTTTGACCTTCCAAACGGCCCAGAAAACCCGTGATGGCCAACCGTATGCATAGACAACGTCTTGACGGACGTCCACGAACAAATTTGGCATTTTTGACGTCGGAATCCCGATCACCCAAAAAATGGTGTGCAATAGCACACGAAAATCGTCAAAATGAGGCGTATGCTCGCTCCGGGGCTCGTTTGACCTTCCAAACGGCCCAGAAAACCCGTGATGGCCAACCGTATGCATAGACAACGTCTTGACGGACGTCCACGAACAAATTTGGCATTTTTGACGTCGGAATCCCGATCACCCAAAAAATGGTGTGCAATAGCACACGAAAATCGTCAAAATGAGGCGTATGCTCGCTCCGGGGCTCGTTTGACCTTCCAAACGGCCCAGAAAACCCGTGATGGCCAACCGTATGCATAGACAACGTCTTGACGGACGTCCACGAACAAATTTGGCATTTTTGACGTCGGAATCCCGATCACCCAAAAAATGGTGTGCAATAGCACACGAAAATCGTCAAAATGAGGCGTATGCTCGCTCCGGGGCTCGTTTGACCTTCCAAACGGCCCAGAAAACCCGTGATGGCCAACCGTATGCATAGACAACGTCTTGACGGACGTCCACGAACAAATTTGGCATTTTTGACGTCGGAATCCCGATCACCCAAAAAATGGTGTGCAATAGCACACGAAAATCGTCAAAATGAGGCGTATGCTCGCTCCGGGGCTCGTTTGACCTTCCAAACGGCCCAGAAAACCCGTGATGGCCAACCGTATGCATAGACAACGTCTTGACGGACGTCCACGAACAAATTTGGCATTTTTGACGTCGGAATCCCGATCACCCAAAAAATGGTGTGCAATAGCACACGAAAATCGTCAAAATGAGGCGTATGCTCGCTCCGGGGCTCGTTTGACCTTCCAAACGGCCCAGAAAACCCGTGATGGCCAACCGTATGCATAGACAACGTCTTGACGGACGTCCACGAACAAATTTGGCATTTTTGACGTCGGAATCCCGATCACCCAAAAAATGGTGTGCAATAGCACACGAAAATCGTCAAAATGAGGCGTATGCTCGCTCCGGGGCTCGTTTGACCTTCCAAACGGCCCAGAAAACCCGTGATGGCCAACCGTATGCATAGACAACGTCTTGACGGACGTCCACGAACAAATTTGGCATTTTTGACGTCGGAATCCCGATCACCCAAAAAATGGTGTGCAATAGCACACGAAAATCGTCAAAATGAGGCGTATGCTCGCTCCGGGGCTCGTTTGACCTTCCAAACGGCCCAGAAAACCCGTGATGGCCAACCGTATGCATAGACAACGTCTTGACGGACGTCCACGAACAAATTTGGCATTTTTGACGTCGGAATCCCGATCACCCAAAAAATGGTGTGCAATAGCACACGAAAATCGTCAAAATGAGGCGTATGCTCGCTCCGGGGCTCGTTTGACCTTCCAAACGGCCCAGAAAACCCGTGATGGCCAACCGTATGCATAGACAACGTCTTGACGGACGTCCACGAACAAATTTGGCATTTTTGACGTCGGAATCCCGATCACCCAAAAAATGGTGTGCAATAGCACACGAAAATCGTCAAAATGAGGCGTATGCTCGCTCCGGGGCTCGTTTGACCTTCCAAACGGCCCAGAAAACCCGTGATGGCCAACCGTATGCATAGACAACGTCTTGACGGACGTCCACGAACAAATTTGGCATTTTTGACGTCGGAATCCCGATCACCCAAAAAATGGTGTGCAATAGCACACGAAAATCGTCAAAATGAGGCGTATGCTCGCTCCGGGGCTCGTTTGACCTTCCAAACGGCCCAGAAAACCCGTGATGGCCAACCGTATGCATAGACAACGTCTTGACGGACGTCCACGAACAAATTTGGCATTTTTGACGTCGGAATCCCGATCACCCAAAAAATGGTGTGCAATAGCACACGAAAATCGTCAAAATGAGGCGTATGCTCGCTCCGGGGCTCGTTTGACCTTCCAAACGGCCCAGAAAACCCGTGATGGCCAACCGTATGCATAGACAACGTCTTGACGGACGTCCACGAACAAATTTGGCATTTTTGACGTCGGAATCCCGATCACCCAAAAAATGGTGTGCAATAGCACACGAAAATCGTCAAAATGAGGCGTATGCTCGCTCCGGGGCTCGTTTGACCTTCCAAACGGCCCAGAAAACCCGTGATGGCCAACCGTATGCATAGACAACGTCTTGACGGACGTCCACGAACAAATTTGGCATTTTTGACGTCGGAATCCCGATCACCCAAAAAATGGTGTGCAATAGCACACGAAAATCGTCAAAATGAGGCGTATGCTCGCTCCGGGGCTCGTTTGACCTTCCAAACGGCCCAGAAAACCCGTGATGGCCAACCGTATGCATAGACAACGTCTTGACGGACGTCCACGAACAAATTTGGCATTTTTGACGTCGGAATCCCGATCACCCAAAAAATGGTGTGCAATAGCACACGAAAATCGTCAAAATGAGGCGTATGCTCGCTCCGGGGCTCGTTTGACCTTCCAAACGGCCCAGAAAACCCGTGATGGCCAACCGTATGCATAGACAACGTCTTGACGGACGTCCACGAACAAATTTGGCATTTTTGACGTCGGAATCCCGATCACCCAAAAAATGGTGTGCAATAGCACACGAAAATCGTCAAAATGAGGCGTATGCTCGCTCCGGGGCTCGTTTGACCTTCCAAACGGCCCAGAAAACCCGTGATGGCCAACCGTATGCATAGACAACGTCTTGACGGACGTCCACGAACAAATTTGGCATTTTTGACGTCGGAATCCCGATCACCCAAAAAATGGTGTGCAATAGCACACGAAAATCGTCAAAATGAGGCGTATGCTCGCTCCGGGGCTCGTTTGACCTTCCAAACGGCCCAGAAAACCCGTGATGGCCAACCGTATGCATAGACAACGTCTTGACGGACGTCCACGAACAAATTTGGCATTTTTGACGTCGGAATCCCGATCACCCAAAAAATGGTGTGCAATAGCACACGAAAATCGTCAAAATGAGGCGTATGCTCGCTCCGGGGCTCGTTTGACCTTCCAAACGGCCCAGAAAACCCGTGATGGCCAACCGTATGCATAGACAACGTCTTGACGGACGTCCACGAACAAATTTGGCATTTTTGACGTCGGAATCCCGATCACCCAAAAAATGGTGTGCAATAGCACACGAAAATCGTCAAAATGAGGCGTATGCTCGCTCCGGGGCTCGTTTGACCTTCCAAACGGCCCAGAAAACCCGTGATGGCCAACCGTATGCATAGACAACGTCTTGACGGACGTCCACGAACAAATTTGGCATTTTTGACGTCGGAATCCCGATCACCCAAAAAATGGTGTGCAATAGCACACGAAAATCGTCAAAATGAGGCGTATGCTCGCTCCGGGGCTCGTTTGACCTTCCAAACGGCCCAGAAAACCCGTGATGGCCAACCGTATGCATAGACAACGTCTTGACGGACGTCCACGAACAAATTTGGCATTTTTGACGTCGGAATCCCGATCACCCAAAAAATGGTGTGCAATAGCACACGAAAATCGTCAAAATGAGGCGTATGCTCGCTCCGGGGCTCGTTTGACCTTCCAAACGGCCCAGAAAACCCGTGATGGCCAACCGTATGCATAGACAACGTCTTGACGGACGTCCACGAACAAATTTGGCATTTTTGACGTCGGAATCCCGATCACCCAAAAAATGGTGTGCAATAGCACACGAAAATCGTCAAAATGAGGCGTATGCTCGCTCCGGGGCTCGTTTGACCTTCCAAACGGCCCAGAAAACCCGTGATGGCCAACCGTATGCATAGACAACGTCTTGACGGACGTCCACGAACAAATTTGGCATTTTTGACGTCGGAATCCCGATCACCCAAAAAATGGTGTGCAATAGCACACGAAAATCGTCAAAATGAGGCGTATGCTCGCTCCGGGGCTCGTTTGACCTTCCAAACGGCCCAGAAAACCCGTGATGGCCAACCGTATGCATAGACAACGTCTTGACGGACGTCCACGAACAAATTTGGCATTTTTGACGTCGGAATCCCGATCACCCAAAAAATGGTGTGCAATAGCACACGAAAATCGTCAAAATGAGGCGTATGCTCGCTCCGGGGCTCGTTTGACCTTCCAAACGGCCCAGAAAACCCGTGATGGCCAACCGTATGCATAGACAACGTCTTGACGGACGTCCACGAACAAATTTGGCATTTTTGACGTCGGAATCCCGATCACCCAAAAAATGGTGTGCAATAGCACACGAAAATCGTCAAAATGAGGCGTATGCTCGCTCCGGGGCTCGTTTGACCTTCCAAACGGCCCAGAAAACCCGTGATGGCCAACCGTATGCATAGACAACGTCTTGACGGACGTCCACGAACAAATTTGGCATTTTTGACGTCGGAATCCCGATCACCCAAAAAATGGTGTGCAATAGCACACGAAAATCGTCAAAATGAGGCGTATGCTCGCTCCGGGGCTCGTTTGACCTTCCAAACGGCCCAGAAAACCCGTGATGGCCAACCGTATGCATAGACAACGTCTTGACGGACGTCCACGAACAAATTTGGCATTTTTGACGTCGGAATCCCGATCACCCAAAAAATGGTGTGCAATAGCACACGAAAATCGTCAAAATGAGGCGTATGCTCGCTCCGGGGCTCGTTTGACCTTCCAAACGGCCCAGAAAACCCGTGATGGCCAACCGTATGCATAGACAACGTCTTGACGGACGTCCACGAACAAATTTGGCATTTTTGACGTCGGAATCCCGATCACCCAAAAAATGGTGTGCAATAGCACACGAAAATCGTCAAAATGAGGCGTATGCTCGCTCCGGGGCTCGTTTGACCTTCCAAACGGCCCAGAAAACCCGTGATGGCCAACCGTATGCATAGACAACGTCTTGACGGACGTCCACGAACAAATTTGGCATTTTTGACGTCGGAATCCCGATCACCCAAAAAATGGTGTGCAATAGCACACGAAAATCGTCAAAATGAGGCGTATGCTCGCTCCGGGGCTCGTTTGACCTTCCAAACGGCCCAGAAAACCCGTGATGGCCAACCGTATGCATAGACAACGTCTTGACGGACGTCCACGAACAAATTTGGCATTTTTGACGTCGGAATCCCGATCACCCAAAAAATGGTGTGCAATAGCACACGAAAATCGTCAAAATGAGGCGTATGCTCGCTCCGGGGCTCGTTTGACCTTCCAAACGGCCCAGAAAACCCGTGATGGCCAACCGTATGCATAGACAACGTCTTGACGGACGTCCACGAACAAATTTGGCATTTTTGACGTCGGAATCCCGATCACCCAAAAAATGGTGTGCAATAGCACACGAAAATCGTCAAAATGAGGCGTATGCTCGCTCCGGGGCTCGTTTGACCTTCCAAACGGCCCAGAAAACCCGTGATGGCCAACCGTATGCATAGACAACGTCTTGACGGACGTCCACGAACAAATTTGGCATTTTTGACGTCGGAATCCCGATCACCCAAAAAATGGTGTGCAATAGCACACGAAAATCGTCAAAATGAGGCGTATGCTCGCTCCGGGGCTCGTTTGACCTTCCAAACGGCCCAGAAAACCCGTGATGGCCAACCGTATGCATAGACAACGTCTTGACGGACGTCCACGAACAAATTTGGCATTTTTGACGTCGGAATCCCGATCACCCAAAAAATGGTGTGCAATAGCACACGAAAATCGTCAAAATGAGGCGTATGCTCGCTCCGGGGCTCGTTTGACCTTCCAAACGGCCCAGAAAACCCGTGATGGCCAACCGTATGCATAGACAACGTCTTGACGGACGTCCACGAACAAATTTGGCATTTTTGACGTCGGAATCCCGATCACCCAAAAAATGGTGTGCAATAGCACACGAAAATCGTCAAAATGAGGCGTATGCTCGCTCCGGGGCTCGTTTGACCTTCCAAACGGCCCAGAAAACCCGTGATGGCCAACCGTATGCATAGACAACGTCTTGACGGACGTCCACGAACAAATTTGGCATTTTTGACGTCGGAATCCCGATCACCCAAAAAATGGTGTGCAATAGCACACGAAAATCGTCAAAATGAGGCGTATGCTCGCTCCGGGGCTCGTTTGACCTTCCAAACGGCCCAGAAAACCCGTGATGGCCAACCGTATGCATAGACAACGTCTTGACGGACGTCCACGAACAAATTTGGCATTTTTGACGTCGGAATCCCGATCACCCAAAAAATGGTGTGCAATAGCACACGAAAATCGTCAAAATGAGGCGTATGCTCGCTCCGGGGCTCGTTTGACCTTCCAAACGGCCCAGAAAACCCGTGATGGCCAACCGTATGCATAGACAACGTCTTGACGGACGTCCACGAACAAATTTGGCATTTTTGACGTCGGAATCCCGATCACCCAAAAAATGGTGTGCAATAGCACACGAAAATCGTCAAAATGAGGCGTATGCTCGCTCCGGGGCTCGTTTGACCTTCCAAACGGCCCAGAAAACCCGTGATGGCCAACCGTATGCATAGACAACGTCTTGACGGACGTCCACGAACAAATTTGGCATTTTTGACGTCGGAATCCCGATCACCCAAAAAATGGTGTGCAATAGCACACGAAAATCGTCAAAATGAGGCGTATGCTCGCTCCGGGGCTCGTTTGACCTTCCAAACGGCCCAGAAAACCCGTGATGGCCAACCGTATGCATAGACAACGTCTTGACGGACGTCCACGAACAAATTTGGCATTTTTGACGTCGGAATCCCGATCACCCAAAAAATGGTGTGCAATAGCACACGAAAATCGTCAAAATGAGGCGTATGCTCGCTCCGGGGCTCGTTTGACCTTCCAAACGGCCCAGAAAACCCGTGATGGCCAACCGTATGCATAGACAACGTCTTGACGGACGTCCACGAACAAATTTGGCATTTTTGACGTCGGAATCCCGATCACCCAAAAAATGGTGTGCAATAGCACACGAAAATCGTCAAAATGAGGCGTATGCTCGCTCCGGGGCTCGTTTGACCTTCCAAACGGCCCAGAAAACCCGTGATGGCCAACCGTATGCATAGACAACGTCTTGACGGACGTCCACGAACAAATTTGGCATTTTTGACGTCGGAATCCCGATCACCCAAAAAATGGTGTGCAATAGCACACGAAAATCGTCAAAATGAGGCGTATGCTCGCTCCGGGGCTCGTTTGACCTTCCAAACGGCCCAGAAAACCCGTGATGGCCAACCGTATGCATAGACAACGTCTTGACGGACGTCCACGAACAAATTTGGCATTTTTGACGTCGGAATCCCGATCACCCAAAAAATGGTGTGCAATAGCACACGAAAATCGTCAAAATGAGGCGTATGCTCGCTCCGGGGCTCGTTTGACCTTCCAAACGGCCCAGAAAACCCGTGATGGCCAACCGTATGCATAGACAACGTCTTGACGGACGTCCACGAACAAATTTGGCATTTTTGACGTCGGAATCCCGATCACCCAAAAAATGGTGTGCAATAGCACACGAAAATCGTCAAAATGAGGCGTATGCTCGCTCCGGGGCTCGTTTGACCTTCCAAACGGCCCAGAAAACCCGTGATGGCCAACCGTATGCATAGACAACGTCTTGACGGACGTCCACGAACAAATTTGGCATTTTTGACGTCGGAATCCCGATCACCCAAAAAATGGTGTGCAATAGCACACGAAAATCGTCAAAATGAGGCGTATGCTCGCTCCGGGGCTCGTTTGACCTTCCAAACGGCCCAGAAAACCCGTGATGGCCAACCGTATGCATAGACAACGTCTTGACGGACGTCCACGAACAAATTTGGCATTTTTGACGTCGGAATCCCGATCACCCAAAAAATGGTGTGCAATAGCACACGAAAATCGTCAAAATGAGGCGTATGCTCGCTCCGGGGCTCGTTTGACCTTCCAAACGGCCCAGAAAACCCGTGATGGCCAACCGTATGCATAGACAACGTCTTGACGGACGTCCACGAACAAATTTGGCATTTTTGACGTCGGAATCCCGATCACCCAAAAAATGGTGTGCAATAGCACACGAAAATCGTCAAAATGAGGCGTATGCTCGCTCCGGGGCTCGTTTGACCTTCCAAACGGCCCAGAAAACCCGTGATGGCCAACCGTATGCATAGACAACGTCTTGACGGACGTCCACGAACAAATTTGGCATTTTTGACGTCGGAATCCCGATCACCCAAAAAATGGTGTGCAATAGCACACGAAAATCGTCAAAATGAGGCGTATGCTCGCTCCGGGGCTCGTTTGACCTTCCAAACGGCCCAGAAAACCCGTGATGGCCAACCGTATGCATAGACAACGTCTTGACGGACGTCCACGAACAAATTTGGCATTTTTGACGTCGGAATCCCGATCACCCAAAAAATGGTGTGCAATAGCACACGAAAATCGTCAAAATGAGGCGTATGCTCGCTCCGGGGCTCGTTTGACCTTCCAAACGGCCCAGAAAACCCGTGATGGCCAACCGTATGCATAGACAACGTCTTGACGGACGTCCACGAACAAATTTGGCATTTTTGACGTCGGAATCCCGATCACCCAAAAAATGGTGTGCAATAGCACACGAAAATCGTCAAAATGAGGCGTATGCTCGCTCCGGGGCTCGTTTGACCTTCCAAACGGCCCAGAAAACCCGTGATGGCCAACCGTATGCATAGACAACGTCTTGACGGACGTCCACGAACAAATTTGGCATTTTTGACGTCGGAATCCCGATCACCCAAAAAATGGTGTGCAATAGCACACGAAAATCGTCAAAATGAGGCGTATGCTCGCTCCGGGGCTCGTTTGACCTTCCAAACGGCCCAGAAAACCCGTGATGGCCAACCGTATGCATAGACAACGTCTTGACGGACGTCCACGAACAAATTTGGCATTTTTGACGTCGGAATCCCGATCACCCAAAAAATGGTGTGCAATAGCACACGAAAATCGTCAAAATGAGGCGTATGCTCGCTCCGGGGCTCGTTTGACCTTCCAAACGGCCCAGAAAACCCGTGATGGCCAACCGTATGCATAGACAACGTCTTGACGGACGTCCACGAACAAATTTGGCATTTTTGACGTCGGAATCCCGATCACCCAAAAAATGGTGTGCAATAGCACACGAAAATCGTCAAAATGAGGCGTATGCTCGCTCCGGGGCTCGTTTGACCTTCCAAACGGCCCAGAAAACCCGTGATGGCCAACCGTATGCATAGACAACGTCTTGACGGACGTCCACGAACAAATTTGGCATTTTTGACGTCGGAATCCCGATCACCCAAAAAATGGTGTGCAATAGCACACGAAAATCGTCAAAATGAGGCGTATGCTCGCTCCGGGGCTCGTTTGACCTTCCAAACGGCCCAGAAAACCCGTGATGGCCAACCGTATGCATAGACAACGTCTTGACGGACGTCCACGAACAAATTTGGCATTTTTGACGTCGGAATCCCGATCACCCAAAAAATGGTGTGCAATAGCACACGAAAATCGTCAAAATGAGGCGTATGCTCGCTCCGGGGCTCGTTTGACCTTCCAAACGGCCCAGAAAACCCGTGATGGCCAACCGTATGCATAGACAACGTCTTGACGGACGTCCACGAACAAATTTGGCATTTTTGACGTCGGAATCCCGATCACCCAAAAAATGGTGTGCAATAGCACACGAAAATCGTCAAAATGAGGCGTATGCTCGCTCCGGGGCTCGTTTGACCTTCCAAACGGCCCAGAAAACCCGTGATGGCCAACCGTATGCATAGACAACGTCTTGACGGACGTCCACGAACAAATTTGGCATTTTTGACGTCGGAATCCCGATCACCCAAAAAATGGTGTGCAATAGCACACGAAAATCGTCAAAATGAGGCGTATGCTCGCTCCGGGGCTCGTTTGACCTTCCAAACGGCCCAGAAAACCCGTGATGGCCAACCGTATGCATAGACAACGTCTTGACGGACGTCCACGAACAAATTTGGCATTTTTGACGTCGGAATCCCGATCACCCAAAAAATGGTGTGCAATAGCACACGAAAATCGTCAAAATGAGGCGTATGCTCGCTCCGGGGCTCGTTTGACCTTCCAAACGGCCCAGAAAACCCGTGATGGCCAACCGTATGCATAGACAACGTCTTGACGGACGTCCACGAACAAATTTGGCATTTTTGACGTCGGAATCCCGATCACCCAAAAAATGGTGTGCAATAGCACACGAAAATCGTCAAAATGAGGCGTATGCTCGCTCCGGGGCTCGTTTGACCTTCCAAACGGCCCAGAAAACCCGTGATGGCCAACCGTATGCATAGACAACGTCTTGACGGACGTCCACGAACAAATTTGGCATTTTTGACGTCGGAATCCCGATCACCCAAAAAATGGTGTGCAATAGCACACGAAAATCGTCAAAATGAGGCGTATGCTCGCTCCGGGGCTCGTTTGACCTTCCAAACGGCCCAGAAAACCCGTGATGGCCAACCGTATGCATAGACAACGTCTTGACGGACGTCCACGAACAAATTTGGCATTTTTGACGTCGGAATCCCGATCACCCAAAAAATGGTGTGCAATAGCACACGAAAATCGTCAAAATGAGGCGTATGCTCGCTCCGGGGCTCGTTTGACCTTCCAAACGGCCCAGAAAACCCGTGATGGCCAACCGTATGCATAGACAACGTCTTGACGGACGTCCACGAACAAATTTGGCATTTTTGACGTCGGAATCCCGATCACCCAAAAAATGGTGTGCAATAGCACACGAAAATCGTCAAAATGAGGCGTATGCTCGCTCCGGGGCTCGTTTGACCTTCCAAACGGCCCAGAAAACCCGTGATGGCCAACCGTATGCATAGACAACGTCTTGACGGACGTCCACGAACAAATTTGGCATTTTTGACGTCGGAATCCCGATCACCCAAAAAATGGTGTGCAATAGCACACGAAAATCGTCAAAATGAGGCGTATGCTCGCTCCGGGGCTCGTTTGACCTTCCAAACGGCCCAGAAAACCCGTGATGGCCAACCGTATGCATAGACAACGTCTTGACGGACGTCCACGAACAAATTTGGCATTTTTGACGTCGGAATCCCGATCACCCAAAAAATGGTGTGCAATAGCACACGAAAATCGTCAAAATGAGGCGTATGCTCGCTCCGGGGCTCGTTTGACCTTCCAAACGGCCCAGAAAACCCGTGATGGCCAACCGTATGCATAGACAACGTCTTGACGGACGTCCACGAACAAATTTGGCATTTTTGACGTCGGAATCCCGATCACCCAAAAAATGGTGTGCAATAGCACACGAAAATCGTCAAAATGAGGCGTATGCTCGCTCCGGGGCTCGTTTGACCTTCCAAACGGCCCAGAAAACCCGTGATGGCCAACCGTATGCATAGACAACGTCTTGACGGACGTCCACGAACAAATTTGGCATTTTTGACGTCGGAATCCCGATCACCCAAAAAATGGTGTGCAATAGCACACGAAAATCGTCAAAATGAGGCGTATGCTCGCTCCGGGGCTCGTTTGACCTTCCAAACGGCCCAGAAAACCCGTGATGGCCAACCGTATGCATAGACAACGTCTTGACGGACGTCCACGAACAAATTTGGCATTTTTGACGTCGGAATCCCGATCACCCAAAAAATGGTGTGCAATAGCACACGAAAATCGTCAAAATGAGGCGTATGCTCGCTCCGGGGCTCGTTTGACCTTCCAAACGGCCCAGAAAACCCGTGATGGCCAACCGTATGCATAGACAACGTCTTGACGGACGTCCACGAACAAATTTGGCATTTTTGACGTCGGAATCCCGATCACCCAAAAAATGGTGTGCAATAGCACACGAAAATCGTCAAAATGAGGCGTATGCTCGCTCCGGGGCTCGTTTGACCTTCCAAACGGCCCAGAAAACCCGTGATGGCCAACCGTATGCATAGACAACGTCTTGACGGACGTCCACGAACAAATTTGGCATTTTTGACGTCGGAATCCCGATCACCCAAAAAATGGTGTGCAATAGCACACGAAAATCGTCAAAATGAGGCGTATGCTCGCTCCGGGGCTCGTTTGACCTTCCAAACGGCCCAGAAAACCCGTGATGGCCAACCGTATGCATAGACAACGTCTTGACGGACGTCCACGAACAAATTTGGCATTTTTGACGTCGGAATCCCGATCACCCAAAAAATGGTGTGCAATAGCACACGAAAATCGTCAAAATGAGGCGTATGCTCGCTCCGGGGCTCGTTTGACCTTCCAAACGGCCCAGAAAACCCGTGATGGCCAACCGTATGCATAGACAACGTCTTGACGGACGTCCACGAACAAATTTGGCATTTTTGACGTCGGAATCCCGATCACCCAAAAAATGGTGTGCAATAGCACACGAAAATCGTCAAAATGAGGCGTATGCTCGCTCCGGGGCTCGTTTGACCTTCCAAACGGCCCAGAAAACCCGTGATGGCCAACCGTATGCATAGACAACGTCTTGACGGACGTCCACGAACAAATTTGGCATTTTTGACGTCGGAATCCCGATCACCCAAAAAATGGTGTGCAATAGCACACGAAAATCGTCAAAATGAGGCGTATGCTCGCTCCGGGGCTCGTTTGACCTTCCAAACGGCCCAGAAAACCCGTGATGGCCAACCGTATGCATAGACAACGTCTTGACGGACGTCCACGAACAAATTTGGCATTTTTGACGTCGGAATCCCGATCACCCAAAAAATGGTGTGCAATAGCACACGAAAATCGTCAAAATGAGGCGTATGCTCGCTCCGGGGCTCGTTTGACCTTCCAAACGGCCCAGAAAACCCGTGATGGCCAACCGTATGCATAGACAACGTCTTGACGGACGTCCACGAACAAATTTGGCATTTTTGACGTCGGAATCCCGATCACCCAAAAAATGGTGTGCAATAGCACACGAAAATCGTCAAAATGAGGCGTATGCTCGCTCCGGGGCTCGTTTGACCTTCCAAACGGCCCAGAAAACCCGTGATGGCCAACCGTATGCATAGACAACGTCTTGACGGACGTCCACGAACAAATTTGGCATTTTTGACGTCGGAATCCCGATCACCCAAAAAATGGTGTGCAATAGCACACGAAAATCGTCAAAATGAGGCGTATGCTCGCTCCGGGGCTCGTTTGACCTTCCAAACGGCCCAGAAAACCCGTGATGGCCAACCGTATGCATAGACAACGTCTTGACGGACGTCCACGAACAAATTTGGCATTTTTGACGTCGGAATCCCGATCACCCAAAAAATGGTGTGCAATAGCACACGAAAATCGTCAAAATGAGGCGTATGCTCGCTCCGGGGCTCGTTTGACCTTCCAAACGGCCCAGAAAACCCGTGATGGCCAACCGTATGCATAGACAACGTCTTGACGGACGTCCACGAACAAATTTGGCATTTTTGACGTCGGAATCCCGATCACCCAAAAAATGGTGTGCAATAGCACACGAAAATCGTCAAAATGAGGCGTATGCTCGCTCCGGGGCTCGTTTGACCTTCCAAACGGCCCAGAAAACCCGTGATGGCCAACCGTATGCATAGACAACGTCTTGACGGACGTCCACGAACAAATTTGGCATTTTTGACGTCGGAATCCCGATCACCCAAAAAATGGTGTGCAATAGCACACGAAAATCGTCAAAATGAGGCGTATGCTCGCTCCGGGGCTCGTTTGACCTTCCAAACGGCCCAGAAAACCCGTGATGGCCAACCGTATGCATAGACAACGTCTTGACGGACGTCCACGAACAAATTTGGCATTTTTGACGTCGGAATCCCGATCACCCAAAAAATGGTGTGCAATAGCACACGAAAATCGTCAAAATGAGGCGTATGCTCGCTCCGGGGCTCGTTTGACCTTCCAAACGGCCCAGAAAACCCGTGATGGCCAACCGTATGCATAGACAACGTCTTGACGGACGTCCACGAACAAATTTGGCATTTTTGACGTCGGAATCCCGATCACCCAAAAAATGGTGTGCAATAGCACACGAAAATCGTCAAAATGAGGCGTATGCTCGCTCCGGGGCTCGTTTGACCTTCCAAACGGCCCAGAAAACCCGTGATGGCCAACCGTATGCATAGACAACGTCTTGACGGACGTCCACGAACAAATTTGGCATTTTTGACGTCGGAATCCCGATCACCCAAAAAATGGTGTGCAATAGCACACGAAAATCGTCAAAATGAGGCGTATGCTCGCTCCGGGGCTCGTTTGACCTTCCAAACGGCCCAGAAA
Source organism: Solanum pimpinellifolium (assembly GCA_034621305.1). Taxonomy (NCBI): domain Eukaryota; kingdom Viridiplantae; phylum Streptophyta; class Magnoliopsida; order Solanales; family Solanaceae; genus Solanum; species Solanum pimpinellifolium. Next base: position 6,455 of record JAWZUQ010000013.1, on the reverse strand, counting down.
ACCCGTGATGGCCAACCGTATGCATAGACAACGTCTTGACGGACGTCCACGAACAAATTTGGCATTTTTGACGTCGGAATCCCGATCACCCAAAAAATGGTGTGCAATAGCACACGAAAATCGTCAAAATGAGGCGTATGCTCGCTCCGGGGCTCGTTTGACCTTCCAAACGGCCCAGAAAACCCGTGATGGCCAACCGTATGCATAGACAACGTCTTGACGGACGTCCACGAACAAATTTGGCATTTTTGACGTCGGAATCCCGATCACCCAAAAAATGGTGTGCAATAGCACACGAAAATCGTCAAAATGAGGCGTATGCTCGCTCCGGGGCTCGTTTGACCTTCCAAACGGCCCAGAAAACCCGTGATGGCCAACCGTATGCATAGACAACGTCTTGACGGACGTCCACGAACAAATTTGGCATTTTTGACGTCGGAATCCCGATCACCCAAAAAATGGTGTGCAATAGCACACGAAAATCGTCAAAATGAGGCGTATGCTCGCTCCGGGGCTCGTTTGACCTTCCAAACGGCCCAGAAAACCCGTGATGGCCAACCGTATGCATAGACAACGTCTTGACGGACGTCCACGAACAAATTTGGCATTTTTGACGTCGGAATCCCGATCACCCAAAAAATGGTGTGCAATAGCACACGAAAATCGTCAAAATGAGGCGTATGCTCGCTCCGGGGCTCGTTTGACCTTCCAAACGGCCCAGAAAACCCGTGATGGCCAACCGTATGCATAGACAACGTCTTGACGGACGTCCACGAACAAATTTGGCATTTTTGACGTCGGAATCCGATCACCCAAAAAATGGTGTGCAATAGCACACGAAAATCGTCAAAATGAGGCGTATGCTCGCTCCGGGGCTCGTTTGACCTTCCAAACGGCCCAGAAAACCCGTGATGGCCAACCGTATGCATAGACAACGTCTTGACGGACGTCCACGAACAAATTTGGCATTTTTGACGTCGGAATCCCGATCACCCAAAAAATGGTGTGCAATAGCACACGAAAATCGTCAAAATGAGGCGTATGCTCGCTCCGGGGCTCGTTTGACCTTCCAAACGGCCCAGAAAACCCGTGATGGCCAACCGTATGCATAGACAACGTCTTGACGGACGTCCACGAACAAATTTGGCATTTTTGACGTCGGAATCCGATCACCCAAAAAATGGTGTGCAATAGCACACGAAAATCGTCAAAATGAGGCGTATGCTCGCTCCGGGGCTCGTTTGACCTTCCAAACGGCCCAGAAAACCCGTGATGGCCAACCGTATGCATAGACAACGTCTTGACGGACGTCCACGAACAAATTTGGCATTTTTGACGTCGGAATCCCGATCACCCAAAAAATGGTGTGCAATAGCACACGAAAATCGTCAAAATGAGGCGTATGCTCGCTCCGGGGCTCGTTTGACCTTCCAAACGGCCCAGAAAACCCGTGATGGCCAACCGTATGCATAGACAACGTCTTGACGGACGTCCACGAACAAATTTGGCATTTTTGACGTCGGAATCCCGATCACCCAAAAAATGGTGTGCAATAGCACACGAAAATCGTCAAAATGAGGCGTATGCTCGCTCCGGGGCTCGTTTGACCTTCCAAACGGCCCAGAAAACCCGTGATGGCCAACCGTATGCATAGACAACGTCTTGACGGACGTCCACGAACAAATTTGGCATTTTTGACGTCGGAATCCCGATCACCCAAAAAATGGTGTGCAATAGCACACGAAAATCGTCAAAATGAGGCGTATGCTCGCTCCGGGGCTCGTTTGACCTTCCAAACGGCCCAGAAAACCCGTGATGGCCAACCGTATGCATAGACAACGTCTTGACGGACGTCCACGAACAAATTTGGCATTTTTGACGTCGGAATCCCGATCACCCAAAAAATGGTGTGCAATAGCACACGAAAATCGTCAAAATGAGGCGTATGCTCGCTCCGGGGCTCGTTTGACCTTCCAAACGGCCCAGAAAACCCGTGATGGCCAACCGTATGCATAGACAACGTCTTGACGGACGTCCACGAACAAATTTGGCATTTTTGACGTCGGAATCCCGATCACCCAAAAAATGGTGTGCAATAGCACACGAAAATCGTCAAAATGAGGCGTATGCTCGCTCCGGGGCTCGTTTGACCTTCCAAACGGCCCAGAAAACCCGTGATGGCCAACCGTATGCATAGACAACGTCTTGACGGACGTCCACGAACAAATTTGGCATTTTTGACGTCGGAATCCCGATCACCCAAAAAATGGTGTGCAATAGCACACGAAAATCGTCAAAATGAGGCGTATGCTCGCTCCGGGGCTCGTTTGACCTTCCAAACGGCCCAGAAAACCCGTGATGGCCAACCGTATGCATAGACAACGTCTTGACGGACGTCCACGAACAAATTTGGCATTTTTGACGTCGGAATCCCGATCACCCAAAAAATGGTGTGCAATAGCACACGAAAATCGTCAAAATGAGGCGTATGCTCGCTCCGGGGCTCGTTTGACCTTCCAAACGGCCCAGAAAACCCGTGATGGCCAACCGTATGCATAGACAACGTCTTGACGGACGTCCACGAACAAATTTGGCATTTTTGACGTCGGAATCCCGATCACCCAAAAAATGGTGTGCAATAGCACACGAAAATCGTCAAAATGAGGCGTATGCTCGCTCCGGGGCTCGTTTGACCTTCCAAACGGCCCAGAAAACCCGTGATGGCCAACCGTATGCATAGACAACGTCTTGACGGACGTCCACGAACAAATTTGGCATTTTTGACGTCGGAATCCCGATCACCCAAAAAATGGTGTGCAATAGCACACGAAAATCGTCAAAATGAGGCGTATGCTCGCTCCGGGGCTCGTTTGACCTTCCAAACGGCCCAGAAAACCCGTGATGGCCAACCGTATGCATAGACAACGTCTTGACGGACGTCCACGAACAAATTTGGCATTTTTGACGTCGGAATCCCGATCACCCAAAAAATGGTGTGCAATAGCACACGAAAATCGTCAAAATGAGGCGTATGCTCGCTCCGGGGCTCGTTTGACCTTCCAAACGGCCCAGAAAACCCGTGATGGCCAACCGTATGCATAGACAACGTCTTGACGGACGTCCACGAACAAATTTGGCATTTTTGACGTCGGAATCCCGATCACCCAAAAAATGGTGTGCAATAGCACACGAAAATCGTCAAAATGAGGCGTATGCTCGCTCCGGGGCTCGTTTGACCTTCCAAACGGCCCAGAAAACCCGTGATGGCCAACCGTATGCATAGACAACGTCTTGACGGACGTCCACGAACAAATTTGGCATTTTTGACGTCGGAATCCCGATCACCCAAAAAATGGTGTGCAATAGCACACGAAAATCGTCAAAATGAGGCGTATGCTCGCTCCGGGGCTCGTTTGACCTTCCAAACGGCCCAGAAAACCCGTGATGGCCAACCGTATGCATAGACAACGTCTTGACGGACGTCCACGAACAAATTTGGCATTTTTGACGTCGGAATCCCGATCACCCAAAAAATGGTGTGCAATAGCACACGAAAATCGTCAAAATGAGGCGTATGCTCGCTCGGGGCTCGTTTGACCTTCCAAACGGCCCAGAAAACCCGTGATGGCCAACCGTATGCATAGACAAGTCTTGACGGACGTCCACGAACAAATTTGGCATTTTTGACGTCGGAATCCGATCACCCAAAAAATGGTTGTAGCACACGAAAATCGTCAAAATGAGGCGTATGCTCGCTCGGGGCTCGTTTGACCTTCCAACGGCCCAGAAAAAACCGTGATGGCCAACCGTATGCATAGACAACGTCTTGACGGACGTCCACGAACAAATTTGGCATTTTTGACGTCGGAATCCGATCACCAAAAAATGGTGTGCAATAGCACACGAAAATCGTCAAAATGAGGCGTATGCTCGCTCCGGGGCTCGTTTGACCTTCCAAACGGCCCAGAAAACCCGTGATGGCCAACCGTATGCATAGACAACGTCTTGACGGACGTCCACGAACAAATTTGGCATTTTTGACGTCGGAATCCTGATCACCCAAAAAATGGTGTGCAATAGCACACGAAAATCGTCAAAAAATGAGGCGTATGCTCGCTCCGGGCTCGTTTGACCTTCCAAACGGCAGAAAACCCGTGATGGCCAAACGTATGCATAGACATTCTTGACGGATCACGAACAAATTTGGCATTTTTGACGTCGGAATCCCGATCACCCAAAAAATGGTGTGCAATAGCACACGAAAATCGTCAAAATGAGGCGTATGCTCGCTCCGGGGCTCGTTTGACCTTCCAAACGGCCCAGAAAACCCGTGATGGCCAACCGTATGCATAGACAACGTCTTGACGGACGTCCACGAACAATTTGGCATTTTTGACGTCGGAATCCCGATCACCCAAAAAATGGTGTGCAATAGCACACGAAAATCGTCAAAATGAGGCGTATGCTCGCTCCGGGGCTCGTTTGACCTTCCAAACGGCCCAGAAAACCCGTGATGGCCAACCGTATGCATAGACAACGTCTTGACGGACGTCCACGAACAAATTTGGCATTTTTGACGTCGGAATCCGATCACCCAAAAAATGGTGTGCAATAGCACACGAAAATCGTCAAAATGAGGCGTATGCTCGCTCCGGGGCTCGTTTGACCTTCCAAACGGCCCAGAAAACCCGTGATGGCCAACCGTATGCATAGACAACGTCTTGACGGACGTCCACGAACAAATTTGGCATTTTTGACGTCGGAATCCCGATCACCCAAAAAATGGTGTGCAATAGCACACGAAAATCGTCAAAATGAGGCGTATGCTCGCTCCGGGGCTCGTTTGACCTTCCAAACGGCCCAGAAAACCCGTGATGGCCAACCGTATGCATAGACAACGTCTTGACGGACGTCCACGAACAAATTTGCATTTTTGACGTCGGAATCCCGATCACCCAAAAAATGGTGTGCAATAGCACACGAAAATCGTCAAAATGAGGCGTATGCTCGCTCCGGGGCTCGTTTGACCTTCCAAACGGCCCAGAAAACCCGTGATGGCCAACCGTATGCATAGACAACGTCTTGACGGACGTCCACGAACAAATTTGGCATTTTTGACGTCGGAATCCGATCACCCAAAAAATGGTGTGCAATAGCACACGAAAATCGTCAAAATGAGGCGTATGCTCGCTCCGGGGCTCGTTTGACCTTCCAAACGGCCCAGAAAACCCGTGATGGCCAACCGTATGCATAGACAACGTCTTGACGGACGTCCACGAACAAATTTGGCATTTTTGACGTCGGAATCCCGATCACCCAAAAAATGGTGTGCAATAGCACACGAAAATCGTCAAAATGAGGCGTATGCTCGCTCCGGGGCTCGTTTGACCTTCCAAACGGCCCAGAAAACCCGTGATGGCCAACCGTATGCATAGACAACGTCTTGACGGACGTCCACGAACAAATTTGGCATTTTTGACGTCGGAATCCCGATCACCAAAAAATGGTGTGCAATAGCACACGAAAATCGTCAAAATGAGGCGTATGCTCGCTCCGGGGCTCGTTTGACCTTCCAAACGGCCCAGAAAACCCGTGATGGCCAACCGTATGCATAGACAACGTCTTGACGGACGTCCACGAACAAATTTGGCATTTTTGACGTCGGAATCCGATCACCCAAAAAATGGTGTGCAATAGCACACGAAAATCGTCAAAATGAGGCGTATGCTCGCTCCGGGGCTCGTTTGACCTTCCAAACGGCCCAGAAAACCCGTGATGGCCAACCGTATGCATAGACAACGTCTTGACGGACGTCCACGAACAAATTTGGCATTTTTGACGTCGGAATCCTGATCACCCAAAAAATGGTGTGCAATAGCACACGAAAATCGTCAAAATGAGGCGTATGCTCGCTCCGGGGCTCGTTTGACCTTCCAAATGGCCCAGAAAACCCGTGATGGCCAACCGTATGCATAGACAACGTCTTGACGGACGTCCACGAACAAATTTGGCATTTTTGACGTCGGAATCCGATCACCCAAAAAATGGTGTGCAATAGCACACGAAAATCGTCAAAATGAGGCGTATGCTCGCTCCGGGGCTCGTTTGACCTTCCAAACGGCCCAGAAACCCGTGATGGCCAACCGTATGCATAGACAACGTCTTGACGGACGTCCACGAACAAATTTGGCATTTTTGACGTCGGAATCCCGATCACCCAAAAAATGGTGTGCAATAGCACACGAAAATCGTCAAAATGAGGCGTATGCTCGCTCCGGGGCTCGTTTGACCTTCCAAACGGCCCAGAAAACCCGTGATGGCCAACCGTATGCATAGACAACGTCTTGACGGACGTCCACGAACAAATTTGGCATTTTTGACGTCGGAATCCCGATCACCCAAAAAATGGTGTGCAATAGCACACGAAAATCGTCAAAATGAGGCGTATGCTCGCT